>CM060695.1:150508370-151108370 GCA_030686995.1 Artemisia argyi | reverse complement strand
ATAAAAATAATAATAAAATTTTATGTTTACCTTTATTTCATAAAATCCGGCTTCAATAAGCCTTTTTAGTCTTCTATATAAGTTTGCTCAAGCTGTCATAGCATGTGGTAAGCTTATTAGCCCATTACTTCTCATATTCATAAAAGTCAACAAAAGTCAACCTGAGCTTATTCAATAAGCTCAGCTTATTGGGGAGTTGTAGGCAGCCAAAAAGGTGTCCACTTGGCCTGTCATAAAGACAGTCAAGCTTAGTGAACCCCCTCTTTTCATGCTGAGGGGGGATGCTCTTGTGAGTTTTTTTTTTTTTTTTTTTTTTTTTTTTTTTTTTTTTTTTTCTCAATTTTATCATTCTACACATCTCCTTAACAGTAGCTACTTAGTATAGTGTATGGTTGATTTATGCTTGTTACTGCTTGATATAGCTATTTGAATACTTATTGGTTGGTTCTCATGTGTTTAGCTTAAAAGTTCATGCCTACTGCCTTGATTTAGTCATAACTGCTTAGTGTTGTTCTTGTTGTTCTTTGTGGTAGTTTATAGTTTATTTAGCCTTAATGTCACATTTAGAATCTGTTTTAGCTTAGAAATCAGCAGGATTAAGGTTAAATTGCAAAGTTGTAGTATAAAGCTTAATGTTAAGGACTGTTTGGATCTATTGTTTGCTATGTGTTCTTGTGGTTTACTTGCTTAGCTTTTTACATCAGTAGGTAGCTTTAGGTTAATAATAGATAGATAAGTTGTAAAAATTGCACTTTCAACTTTAAAAGTCAAAATTAGCATTTTAATCTTAATTATGTGTTGATTCAGCCATCATAGTTGCTGCTACCTTAGGATTAGGTGCAAACTAGTGTAACTCAGGGTAATTAGGACTTAAACTAGCTAATTATATCACTTATAACTAGATTAGGCTAGTAGAAATTTAAATTAGTCAAACTTTAGGTGATATTAAAAAGTCAAATCTGCATGTACCCTTGCTTGTAAAACAGTTTTGTCTGCTGAACTTGGCTTCAATTGGAGTTCAATTGGGGTGTTTAAATTAGGGCTTTTGTGATTTTTGTATTCCCTGCTGGGTGGACTATAAGTTGCAACCTTAAATTTTCAAAAATTGGCTTATTAGAGTGCTGAAAATTAAGCCCAAAGTAGGGGGTCTGAACCTGCATTTTCTGTCTTATACATGCAAACAGCCTATGTGCTTATATGTGTTTCTGAGCATCATATGGCCTGATTCTTGTTCTTCTAAGCTCACTTAAGTATAAAAAGCATTTGGTAAAAGTTTGGTCAACTGTGCTTATTAATAAGCACTTAATTTAAGCTGTTTTCAAGCTATAAGCACTTCCAGTGCTTATTTTTCATTTTTTCTATTTTTCCTAGACTCAGAATATAATTTTAGATTTTCCTAGAAATTTTCATATTTTTCTGAGCTATTTTGCTATTTTTCTTAATTAATTTTCATTTTTAATCATTATTTAATACTTTTTAATTATAAGAAAATCCAAAAAAAAAATCAGAAAAATCCCAGAAAAATCCAAAAATATTTTAGAAAATAGTTTTCATTTATTTTAGAATTGTAGAAATTAAATTTGCATTTTTCTCACGTTATTTACATTTTCTTTTAATTATTAAATAGTTTAATTAGTTTTTAATTCATAAAAAATTATTAAAAAGTCTAAAAAATATTTTTCTTTTTCTTAAAATTTTCTTTTGTCATTCTTAACTTTTTAAAATTATTTTGAAGTCCGTAGTATTAGTGTAGCTTAAAACTCGCGTTTTATTTCGCGCGTTACGTTAATAATCGCGCGTGCATTCCCGTTTTTGCGTTTTAGACTTTGATGCATGACTAGCTTGTACTCTTTGCATATTTAATAATTGTTAGTTGATAGTTGAATTATTTGATCACTATTTGCCTTTTTCACCACTTTTCAAATCACGATTACACGAATCAATATTCTTGATTCCATTCACACCTTCACTTGGAAACGACTCGGGTGATTCGTATTTCTTGCGAATCATTTCGATACTATACTACTACTACTATATATAATTGGTTTGCACGAATCACCTGACGACGTCAAGGGATTACATGTGACGGCGTCAAGAGTGACAAAAGAGGCGGATGTGGAAATTATAACATGACGATCCATAATGTTTTAGGCTTATTGGCCTGACGGCGTCACCAAGGCCGTCAGGGTCCAATTACACGTGACGGCCCAGAGTGTTTCTCCACATGATGGCGTCAGCAATGGATCTAGGCAATACGAATTTCATCATGGCGGCGAGTTGACGGCGTCAGAGGTTAACACGTGACGCAGTCAGGATGCATAGTCTATATATATTTTTCCAATTTTTCATTGTAAAGTGTGGAACTTTGTGTGGGATATTAGGGCATAAACCCTAGACGAATTTTACAGCTTTTTCAAGGGTTTCAACCCCTTGATTCTTCCATGTTCAATTGAAGATAAGTACCCATTCAAATCATTCAATATGTCTATGTGTTGTGTGATTATATCTTACGCTTGTCTTCTCTTTAACATGCTAGGCTAGGTTTTTATTGAGTTTGCTTAGATGTAGTGAAACCTAGATGTTGATTATGGGTTGATTGTATGTTTATAATTGTTACGGATGATTGTATTCGATGTTAGGCTTAAGAAAACTGGCAGACTTCCATTGGTAACTTGCTTGAACGTCTTAAGAAACATGATCGGAGGTGTACTACGATTTTTGGTTGTATTTAATGCGTAAGAGAATTCTAATGATCCCATGTTAGGAGTTTCTAACGGCTCGACATAGGAGTGAAGTAGGATCTTATAAAGTTAGGGAATATTGTACACGGCCCTACGACTGGTATTAAGGAATATAACCCGTCATCCATGCAATTGTAACAAGCCAATCAACCTAGAAAAGATATCTAGGGAGTAATGAAATCTAAGTAAACACAACTTTTCTCATTATTGTTTCCACCACATTAGTATATTAGATTAATTTTCATTTCTTTTATTTTATTTTGATTGCATTAGTAGTTAATTGGGTTAGTTGGCTAGCAACTAATTCCGCCCACTCCTTCATATACCGAGATTTTACTTGTTTTCATAAAATATAAAAAAATACAAAAAGAATCATCCCTCACCTCTAGACCTAGTTTAGTAGGCTTTCTAATCCTAGCGACACTATTCCTGAGTTGAACGATCAATCCCCCGGTATTTGTCACTATACTATACTACAGCGATCAGGTACACTGCCTGGTGGGGGTTGTAAGCTTCTCAAGATCCCTTGAGAGGTAAAACCTGTTGCGAGGGCTCAATTCCCACGTATCAAGTTTTTGGCGCCGCAGCCCGGGGAATAGTTATTGTCTAGGTTAGGATTTCTTTTTATTAGGTCTACTTGCTAGATTCCTTTCTAGTAAGATTTTTACTTTTATTTTTAGGTTTTCTTTAGTCTATCTTTTTCTTCGTGCCTTTGTTAGTAAATTAAATTCATTGACTATTCCGTTGGCCATTATGGAAAACGCGAATCCACCCATTTCCCCTAGTGAAGTGGCTTTGTTGCGTGAACAAATTGAGAATGAGATTAGGGAACTTAGGGAGCTCAATAGGTTAATTAATGTTGAGCTCGATCATGCATTTAGTGACCTAGCGACCGCCTTGTATTCAAATAAGGGCCTAGGATCTAATGATTTTGAGGATGTTGTTGAGGAACTTGAGGAAGGGGAGATAGATCCGAAACCGGATGACTATTTCAATCTATACCCCACTAAGGAGGAAACTGCATACTATAATTGTTATGAATACAATTATTCCTATAGAAGACTCGGTCACCTAATTAATGTAATAGCATTTAAGTTAGCTCGTAGTTAGTTAATTATATATTAGTTTAGTTTAAGTAACACCGTGGAAGAAGGACGGGTCTTTACCCACTGTATGCCTGATCCACAGCCCGGGTGTGGGCGTTTTTATCTTTTTTGTAGTTCAATATAAATACCCCTCACCCCCACCACGCTATCAGAACGAGGTGCGCGAGAAGGGTACACGTCGACCCCCAGTATTCACCAGGATTGGAAGAATACTATGGAAGATGAAACATCTGATTTGCAGTACTCAGAAGAATATGAAGATGATGGAATGCGCACCAATGTCCCCTCTAGACTTGGTAACCGCAGAATACAAGACAGACTTGGGCGACAACGCTCACCGAGCGACAACTCTTCAAGGTCTGATAGCAGAAGGATCCAGGATAGACTGGGAAGACGGGCGCCCCCAAGTGAAAGTCCTCCAAGCTCAGATTCTGAGGAGAAACGGCGCAAACGTCGTAAAAGAGACAACTATTCCTCGAGTGATTCCTCGGACAACGAGGACAAAGAAACAGGACATTGGAAGTCCAGAGGAAGATGTCGTGAGGAGGAAGATGAAGACATATCTCTTCCTTGGCGCCGCCAAAAGATTGATGCGTTCACACGGCGCATTAGTGACTACTCGGATGATAAGAAGAGGCGCATGCCCGCCAATGTGAAAACATATGATGGAACAGGTGACCCCGACGATCACCTAAAAATTTTCGAATCTACTGCCACCATCGAAAATTGGCCATAACCTGTGTGGTGTCATATGTTTAACTCTACATTAGTAGGGAATGCGCGGACCTAGTTTAGTAAGCTTCCACGAAGAAGCATAAACGGGTTTAAAGAATTGCGAAAAGCATTCCGGTTAAACTTCACTTAGAGAAAGAAGTGCGCAAAGAACCCTGTTGAATTGGCCAGAGTAAAACAACGCCAAGGGGAATCAACAAGCGCTTATGTGGAGCACTTTAAAGACGAATGCATACACGTCAAGGCGTGTCCTGAAGTGCTAAAAATCTCAGGGTTCATGAATGGGATGAATAACCCAGAACTCATCAAGAAATTAAATGATAAGGTCCCCCAAACCTTTGATGAGTTAATGAAGCGCACAAGGTCCTTCATCCAAGGAGAAGCAGCAGCCGCAGATAGTAAAAAAGGCTACTCAAATTATAGGCAACAAGAACAGCCTAGGAGACAATCCAATGACCAAGGTAACAATCGCAACAAGGGTTATCACGGCCAGGGAAGTGGACGAGAAAATGACAAATACACCCCCTCACAAAAACACCAAGGGAGATATTCGTAACAGAGGGCGCAAACTTCCCGAAGCCCCCACCAATGTGTACCCCAGAGTACCGGTGCGTGGGGAATGGATACTGCGAATACCATGGACAAAAGGGCCACACTACCAACGAGTGCGTCCAACTATGACAATTGATCTACAAGCTGGTAAAGGAAGGTAGAATGGATCACCTCGTTAAAAATATAAAAGAAGGAAAAGAAAAACCAAAGAATGGAGGCAAGAAGGAGATAGCCAAAGACAAGGCTGACACAATCTACATGATACAATCATGGCAGCGAAAGACTAGGCAAAAAGTCAGCCAGAAGTTCTCCTCTAAGAATGAAATTTCCTTCCCAACCCTCGCTTCGGACAACGCAGTAATGGAGCCACTCACCATTGAAATACATACAGGGGGTCACGATATCCACCGTATGTATGTAGACGGAGGGGCATCTACAGATATTATGTATGAACATTGCTTCAAAAGGCTGTGACCTGAGATACAAAGTCAGCTGATCCCAGCCACGACATCGCTGACAGGATTTACGGGAGAGAAGATATGGCCCATGGGGCAATTATGCCTACTCGTGGTCATAGGTAATGAGCAACACTCTACGGCAGCTTGGATGAACTTTATGGTAATCAAGTCCCCCTCACCATACAACAGCATCATTGGGAGACCTGGAATATCATCCATGTGTGCCGTACCATCCACAGCGCATGGGATGCTCAAATTCCCAGTAGAAGGAGGCATCGTCACCCTCTACAATACCACTGTGTCACCAAAAGAATGTAACACATTAGCCAGTGAAGTGGAAAGTGTCCCAGAACAACGCGCAGCCAAAATACCAAACTTAAAAGTTGCCATCCACCCAGATTACCCAGATCAGCAAATATCAATTGGAGGGTCACTGTCTGACAAAGGTAGAGCAGCTGTGTGCGCACTCTTGCAAAATAACCTAAACATCTTTGCATGGGAACCAAAACACATGACTGGAGTGGCACGCTCTATCACGGAGCACAAGCTACAAATCCGACAAGGATATCCTCCAATATGACAGAAAAAGCACGACCAGGCTTCGGATCGTGCAAAAGCCATCCTGGAAGAAGTACACAAACTTGTAGACGCAGGAATTATGCGAGAAGTCTACTATCATGACTGGCTTTCTAATCGAGTAATGGTAAAGAAGAGTGATGGCAGTTGGAGAATGTGTGTGGACTTCACTGACCTCAACAAAGCATGTCCACAGGACTGCTACCCGCTGCCAGAGATAGACTGAAAGGTAGAATCTCTGTGTAGATATCCCTTTAAATTCTTCCTAGACGCATACAAAGGATACCATCAAATTCAGATCGCTGAAGAAGATGAAGAGAAAACAGCATTCCACACAAGTCAAGGGGTCTTCTGCTATACAAAAATGCCCTTTGGTCTAAAGAACGCGGGAGCAACATACTAGCGATTGGTGGACACGGGATTTGAGAAGCAAGTAGGTCGCAACCTGGAAGTCTATTTCGATGACCTTGTTATAAAGAGTCACACAGAGGAAGAATTGGTGCGCGACATTGAGGAGACGTTCAAAACATTGGGAAAAATAAACATGAAGTTAAATCCCAAGAAGTGCACTTTTGGCATGACAGAAGGCATGTTCCTTGGGTATTTAATAGAACCTGATGGCATTAAGCCGTGCCCAGAAAAGACAAAAGAGGTCATTGATCTCCCTTCTCCGCGCACATTGAAAGAAGTCCAGTCATTAAATGGAAAGCTAGCTTGACTAAACCGATTTTTGTCCAAATCAGCAGACAAGTCACTCCCTCTTTTTAAAACACTCACGAAGTGCACGAAAAAGGGAGACTTTCGTTGGATTGAGGAGGCGGATGAAGCCTTCCAACAACTCAAGCAGCATCTTACATCACTTCCCAAACTTGTCGCACCAAGACCAGGGGAAGAATTAATCATGTACTTATCTGCAACCCATGGAGCAGTTAGCGCAGTACTATTGACAGATAGGAATTCCGTTCAAATGCCCATATTCTTTATAAGCAAGGCACTCAAAAAGACAGAGACTAACTATACTGCCATGGAAAAGCTGGTCCTAGCTCTAGTATTCGCAGCTAAAAGACTGCGCAGATACTTCCAGGCGCATCCAATAGCTGTGATCAGTGATCACGGACCAGCCTATCAAACAAGTTATCTCTAAACCTGACGCATCAGGACACCTACAAAAATGGAGTGTGTTATTGAGCGAGTATAACATCTCATATAGACCACGCACTGCAATCAAGGGGCAGATATTAGCCGACTTTATTGTTGAGAAGCTAGATGCTGATACTCCACCTTCAGCAAGCAAGACAGAATTACAAGAACCATGGGTTCTACTCACAGACGGATCCTCATGCGTGGATGAATCAGGCGCATGTCTTATCCTCACTAATCCGGAAGGAGTAGAATTTACTTATGCACTGCGCTTTAAATTCACAGCCATAAACAATGAGGC
The DNA here is from genome assembly GCA_030686995.1 of Artemisia argyi. Taxonomy (NCBI): domain Eukaryota; kingdom Viridiplantae; phylum Streptophyta; class Magnoliopsida; order Asterales; family Asteraceae; genus Artemisia; species Artemisia argyi. Next base: position 151,100,764 of record CM060695.1, on the reverse strand, counting down.
AGAATACGAAGCCCTACTTACTGGACTGCGTATTGCAACTCAAGTGGGTGTACGTAACCTAGAGGCAAATGTTGATTCCTGGCTAGTAGCCAACCACGTGCTAGGTGAATATGAAGCCAAGGATGAGCACATGATCCAATACCTTGAAAAAACCAAGTCTCTAATCTAGAATTTTGATAGGTTCACCATCAAAAAAGTCCCTAGAGGAGAAAACAGGAAATCTGATGCACTTAGCAAGATTGCATCTACGAGCTTTGCGCACTTATCAAAACAGGTATTGGTGGAAACTCTAAAAAACAAATCAATCTCGGAGATGGAAATATCCACGGTGATATAGGAACAGGATCCTACGTGGATAACACCTATCATTGAATTTATAAGCAAAGGAATCTTACCACAAGATCAGAAGGACGCTCGTAGGGTACGGCGCATTGCGCAGAGATTTGAACTCCGAGATGGCATCCTATATCGACGTTCATTCCTACAACCATGGCTCCGCTGCGTCAGACCTCTTCAAGCAGATTATGTACTCCAAGAAATTCACGTTGGTTCATGCAGCATACACTCAGGACCACGGTCTGTAGTGGTGCGAGCCCTGCGGTCAGGATATTATTGGCCTACTATGCACCGCGACGCACGGGACATGATAAAGAAATGCAGCGATTGCCAAGTTCACAGTCCAATTCTGCGCCGACCACAATAAGAGTTAACCCCCATCACCTCACCATGGCTATTCTATAAATGGGGCATTGACATCGCATGCCCTTTTCCAGTTGCAGCGGGAGGGTTAAAATTCCTCATTGTAGCTATAGACTATTTTACTAAGTGGATTGAAGCAAAAGCAGTGGCAAGCATCACCGGCAACCAGGTCAAACGCTTCGTGTGGGACAAAATTGTGTGTCGCTTCGAACTACCTGGAGAGATTATTTCGGACAACGGAAAACAATTCTTTGATAACCCATTCAAAGATTGGTGCGCGCAATTAAACATTACACAACACTTTGCTTCAGTGAAGCACCTACAAACCAATGGCTTGGTTGAACGCGCGAATCACAGTCTAGGAGAAGGAAATAAAGCGTGCCTTGACAGACATAAAGGAAGATGGGTGGACGAATTGTCACATGTTTTATGGGCGCACCGCACGACAATTAAAACCAGTACCGGAGACACACCATTCTCTCTTGTCTATGGGACAGAAGCCGTCATACCAGCCAAAATTGGAATGCCAACTATCTGTACAGCGGAAATAAACGTCACAACAAATGACGATGAACGGCGCATAGACTTGGATCTGCTGGAAGAAAGGCGTGAACGCGCAGCTATACGTGAAGCAAAGGCTAAAGCAAAGATGAAGAGGTATTATGATGCAAAGGTCAAACACACTTCTTTCAGGCCAGGAGACTTTGTATACCGCGCCAATGATGCAAGCCACGCAGAAGACATGGGCAAACTTGGACCCAAATGGGAAGGACCCTATGAAGTCACGGATGCACTAGGTAATGGTGCATACAAGTTGCGCGATATGGAAGGCCACGAGCTGGCACGCACTTGGAATATCTGCAATCTCAAGAGATGCTATCTTTAAGAAAGGCTACGGCCCACACACGGACAACCTTGCACTTTAGTACGTGCTTAATAAATGTCTGTCTTTGAATTTTCTTTTTTTTAGGAATTGTTGATGCATGGGGTTTTGCACCAGGCCTTACCACTCGAGGGATCTCGAGAAGCTTACAACCCCTACCAGGTAGTGTACCTGATCGTTGTAGTATAGTATAGTGACAAGTACCGGGGGATTGATCGTTCAGCTAGGAATAGTGTCGCTAGGATTAGAAAACCTAAAGACTAGGTCTAGAGATGAAGGATGATTCTTTTTGTATTTTTATATTTTTAGGAAAGCAAGTAAAAATCTCAGGTTTGAAGGATTTGGGCGGAATTAGTTGCTAGTCAACTAACCCAATACTAAAGATGCAATCAAAATAAAATACTAAAATGAAAATAAAACTATATTAAACTAAAGTTGTGAGCAATAAGTGGGAGAAATGTGTTTACTTAGATTTCACTACTCCCTAGATATCTTTTACACGTTAATTACTTGTTATAGTTGCGTGGATGACGGATTGGATTCCTTAATACCATTCATGGGGTGGCGTACTTACTTCCCCAATCCTATGAGTGCCTACTTCACTCCTATGTCGAGCCGGCTAAGAAGCTCCTAACATGGGATCATTAGAATTTACTCATGCATTAAATACAACCAATAAAACCTAGTACACATCGGTTCATGTTTCCTAAGACGTTCAAGAATGTTACCAAATGGAGATCTGCCAGTTTTCTTAAGCCTAACATTGAAATCATTCATCCAATACAACCATAAACAAGTAATCAACACATAATTAACATCTAGGTTTCATTAGATCTAAGCAAACACAAAATAGATCTAGCCTAGCATGTTGAAATCAAGACAAGCACAAGATATAGACAACCAACACATAGACATATTGATTGAATTAAGAGAAGACTTATCTTAATAGCACATGAAAGGATTCAAGGGCTGAAAACCCTTGAAAAAGCTGTAAAATACATACAAGGTTCGGCCCTAGGGTTTCTCCACACAAGTTCCTCTTAATGAATAAAAATTAGAAAACTATATATAGATTTTAGAAGGTGACGGCGTCAAGAACAAATGTCTGACGCCGTCATCTCGCCGCCAAATAGTTCCTCGGACTGCCTAGATCTGGATATGACGCCGTCATGTGTACACCTTATGCAGGCCGTCATGATTTTAACTCTTGACGCTCTTGTTGTGACGCCTTCAGGTTTCTTCTGGGTCGTCATGGACTTTACTCTTGACGCCGTCAGGATTTCCTTCTTGACGCCATCATACACTGTTTTCAGAATGGAAAATTAAGTCTTTGGCGTTTTCTTCACTTTTATGCTCCAAAAACGTCCGAATTGCTTCCTTTTCCAGATTTCTCTCCCAAAGTACCTGAAATCACAAAAGGAACGATTTAGGGTTATATTTGATCAAATAAATTCAATTCCGGACTTAAATGACCCCCTAAAAGTGGTTCATTTTTTGCCTCATCATATACCCTTACACTTGATTTTTGCTTGTCCTCAAGCAAATGCGCTTTTATTCTAATCAAATACAAGTTAGGGGTCATTTAACACTAATATAAAATTAATTACAACAAATAATCATTCCACTAAAGACCAATAGACAAGCACGGAGGTCATACACTAGCACCTCACAAATAGTGTTTAGATACTCACATATCTCGGGTGTAATAAAGTATAAATTATAATATGGAAACGGAAGATATTTGTCACTACCTGTCATAGCAAAATAGATTACCATAGGCTTGGGAAAGGATCAAACCTCCACCACATGGCGTAAGCACCTAGGATAAACTATCAAAGAGGTCTTTTAAAGGGTTGTAACGTTAGGTGTAGGGATATGAAATACACGGTTTTGTTGGATATAGGCAGTCTTTACTGGTGGCGAGTTAACAATCTTGGTTAATTACATGTACAATATGGCGTTGCTAAGCCAAGACTAGAGTTGACTTAAGCTAATAAATGAAAAATAACAAAAACATAAAATAAACATAGAATGAAAAGGAATGGTAGTCCGTATGTTTTTTCTCTTTTCTTTTTCTATATATATATATATATATATATATATATATATATATATATATATTTTCTTTCGATTTTTTTTTTTTTTTTTTTTCTTTTTTTTTTTTTTTTTTTTTTTTTTTGCGTACACTCTTACCCTACCATCCAAAATAATACATCATAGGGAATGGAAATTCCCCTTACACTTGAGTTTTTACATACTTTACAATAAACTAATCTAACGACTCGAATTAAGAAAATCAAAACACTTGGAGCACTTTTAAGATTAACGCACATACGGGGGTAATAATATAATGTTCTTCCCCATTACTCCATAAAATAAGTACTTTACCCAATCGTCCCAAAATAATATGTACAAGGATATGACTCGACTTAGCAACCATGTAATCAATTAGATAATTAACTTAGAGTTTAACAAATAACAATAATGCACTAAAGATGAGTGCATACACGGAAGGCTAAGGCAATTTGGGTGTACATTTAAGTGGGGTGTAACAAATTCTTCCTTTAAGTAAGATGCTTAAAGTTAGAAACGAAAAGATAGGCTCAGAGGGGTGTACTAGGGGTTTCGTGTACTAAAAATGAGTACAACGCTAAGGTGTGGGAATAATTAGTTGACTTAACTAGCCAAGTAATATGACTTAAATGGTCAAGTAATTATGATACGGGTTTAACACAAGGGTGATCCTAATGCCTCTTATCATGTAGTAAATCCTACTACACGAATGTAGTCTCACTAACGGTCTCGGGATGCATCACTAACGCAAGTTCTAGAATCTAAATGCTAACGGTACACTCATAAGCACTAATAGTGAATACTTTTCCTATCAAATCTAAAGGCGAACCTCACATATTTGGGTGGAAAATTTTTCTGAATGGTACGGTTATGTGCTAGTCATACAATCTCCTATCCATGAGACGCTTGCTATGGCTAAAGTTTCACTCCTAAATGTTGTAAAAAATTTTAAATTTGGCGCTAAAATTGCACTAACAAGTATTTCTCATAGTTTTATTACACATCTACTATCAAACAAACAAACTCAAGCGAAAGTGTATATGTAACGTATCATCATTTTACCCTCCCCTTACACTTAAGATGAACATTGTCCCCAATGTTCAAGTAAAGAATGTAAAAGTGAAATAAGTAAAACAAATGAAATCTAATACTACCCTGATTTGCTCGGTATGGATAATAAGGTGGCCAGGTTAGATCTTCCTCCAAGAAAATGAACAATCAAAGCTTCCCTTTCAGAAAAATAAATCATCTTCTTGTCATACATAACCTGTAAATCCTGAGAAAACAGACAAGGCAACCTCGCATAAAATCGGCGGCAATCTACATATGTTACTAAATCCTAGAAAACAAATAAGATATAATGCTTGTGGAATGAAGTTTGCAGATTTCCTGGAGATTATAAAACTAATAATTCAACAAAAACTTTAAGACTCCGTTAAAAAACAAAACCGGTAAAATTTCCAGATTTTTACACGTGACACCGTCAAGAGTAAACTCGTGACGCTGTCAGAAGTGACCTGCAGAAATTCTTATGTTAAGTTTCCGGAAAATTTCTGGAAAAACTTCGTCCTACTTCCTGGAAAATCCTGCAAAACTTCATTATGACTCGATACAAGCATTTGACTCTAACAAATACGAATATACATGTTCATTTAATATTGTGGAGAATCATGATCGGTTTGTTTTTTAAAAACATATTTGGGGTTTCCCCTTACACTTATCTTTTGTAAAAATACCTTTGGGTGAAGTTAAGACTAGGCCAAAACAACAAAATAAAGTATTTCCACTTTTTAGTTTAGAAACATGATCTACCAACAATAAAAATAAAGCATGCATACGGAAGCAAATAACAAACACACAAAATAAAAATCACACAAAATCATGGGTTGCCTCCCAAGAAGCGCTTTTCTTTATTTACGAGTCTAGTAGCTAGACCCAAGGTCATGGGTTACCGTGTATCGCTTATGCTCACATAACCAAGCGTGAGCCATCTAATGGTCGCCTCATCTTTCTTATACTCATCTCCTAACTCTAAACATCCGCGATAGTATCTTTTATTCTTTTCACGAGTATACTTAAGCCCTTTTCTCTTATCATTCTCACTTAGAAGTTCTAAGGGCGGATACCTACTACACTTCTCCATGGAAAAATCCTTGAACCTAGGGTGTGTGCGGGGCATTTGGTAGACAAAATCTTCATCCCCATCCGAGAATGTAATTAACCCTTCTATAAGTTTTCCATCGAGGTTGGTCAACCGTTTGAAAGGTCTTCCAAACACAACTTGGGTCAACTTACTATCAATAAATTCTCCTAGATTCTCCATAACCATGAACTCAAAAAGATAAACCAAGCTTCCTACAAACACATGCAATGGTATTTCCCTAGCAATAATATTTTCTCCTTTGTATTCTAATTCATCTACCATGATTTTATTATATTCATTACGCGAGATTATGTTCATTGGGAGAGATGAGTTAAAATAGGCGTTAAAGCTCCTAAATCCGATCTTATAAGGAAATTGCATGTTGAATGAACTATCACTCTCAATCCTTGTTCTAGGGTCGACATACCTAAGAGGGTTCACTTCTTCTTCTATCCTATCCTCATTAATCACATCACCATCATCAAGATCCTCATCGGAGTCTGAATAGTAAAAAGGACGAGCCCTACGGTCATCTGATGAGGCGAAAAATGATCCGTTTTTAGGGGGTCATTTAAGCCCGAATTCGAATTTATTTGATCAAATATTGCCCTAAATCGTTCCTTTTGTGATTTTAGGTACTTTGGGAGTGAAATCTGGAAAAGGAAGCAATTCGGACGTTTTTGGAGCATAAAAGTGAAGAAAACGCCAAAGTCTTAATTTTCCATGCTGGGAACAGTAGGTGACGGCGTCAAGAGTAATTCCCTGACGGCGTCAAGAGCAAAATTCCATGACGATCCAGTAAAGATTTGACGGCGTCACGAAGGCAGGGCGTCAAGAGTTAAAGTCATGACGGCCTGGAAATGATTAAGTCTTGACGGCGTCAAATGTAGATCAAGGCAGTCCGAGAATAGTTTTGGCGGCGAGGTGACGGTGTCACAATGTTTGTCTTGACGCCGTCAGACCTCTTTTCCTATATATAGTTTTCTAATTTTCACATTAAAAGGAGAGAAGTTTTGGAGAAACCCTAAGTACGAACTTGGTGCGAATTTTACAGGTTTTTCAAGGGTTCCAAGCCCTTGATACCTTTCATATGTAATTGAGATAAGTGTTCTTTCAATTCAATCAATATGTCTATGTGTTGGTTGTCTATATCTTGTTCTTGTCTTAATTCCATCATGCTAGGCTAGATCTATCTTGTGTTTGCTTGGATCTAATGAAACCTAGATGTTAATTATGTGTTGATTACTTGTTTATACTTGTCTTGGATGAATGATTTATATGTTAGGATTAAGAAAACTGGCAGATCTCCAATTGGTAACATGCTTGAACGTCTTAAGAAACATGAACCGACGCGCACTAGGTCTTTATTGGTTGTATTTAATGCATGAGCCACTGTTTACAATCCCTATAGTTGTGATGGGCATGGTGTAGGAGGAGATAAGAGCTCATAGAATTGGGGAGTTAAGTGTGCCACCCCATGAATGGTATTAAGGAATACGATCCGTCATCCATGCATTTATAACAAGTAATTAATGTGTAAAAGATGTCTAGGGAGTAGTGAAATCTAAGTAAACACATTTTCTCCACTTATTGCTCACAACTTTAGTATAATTTAGCTTATTTTCATTTCTTGTATTTTATTTTGATTGCATCTTTAGTATTGGGTTAGTTGAGTAGCAACTAATTCCGCCCAAATCCTTCAAACCCGAGAATTTTAATTGCTTTCTAAAAAATATAAAAACACAAAAATAATCATCCCTCACCTTTAGAACTAGTATTTAGGTTTTCTAATCCTAGCGACACTATTCCTAGCTGAACGATCAATCCCCCGGTACTTGTCACTATACTATACTACAACGATCAGGTACACTGCCTGGTGGGGGTTGTAAGCTTCTCAGGATCCCTTGAGAGGTAAAGCCTGGTGCGATTCCCACGTATCAAGTTTTTGGCGCCGCAGCCCGGGGAATAGTTATTGTCTAGGTTAGAATTTCTTTTTATTAGGTCTACTTGCTGGATTCCTTTCTAGTAAGATTTTATTTTTATTTTTAGGTTCTCTTTAGTCTATCTTAGTTCTTTGTGCCTTTGTTCGTAACCATCCGACATCATGGACAACGGGAACATCTTTGAACCCGTCATCCCACCACAACAAAACCCACCATTAGAACCCCTTAGGCCCCGAACCTTAGGAGAATATTCCCGACCTAGCCACCAAGGCTACCGAAACACCATTGAGCTCACCGGAGCCAATGTCACCCCCTTGCGATCCGACACCATCCAGTTGGTGCAAAGCGGATGTGCATTCCATGGACTTCGTTCTGAAGATCCAAACCAACATCTTAAGGACTTCCTCAAAATCATAGATTCCATAGACCTAGATGTTGCAACTAGAGAGACAACCCGATTACGCTTGTTCCAATTCTCTCTACAGGATCAAGCTAGTCAATGGCTTGAGCGTTTACCCACGGGATCCATCACCACATGGGATGATCTCACCACTCGTTTCCTTGCTCAATTTTTCCCACCGGGGAGAACTACTAAGCTTAGAAATGACATCTTGATGTTCCAACATCGTCAAAATGAATCTCTTTATGAAGCATGGACTCGTTTCAAGGACTTACTCCAAAAAGTCCCTCATCATGGCATAGATCTTTGGCTCCAAGTCCAAATATTTTATGACCATATCGACATCTCCACGAGGCGAGCCATTGACCAATCGGCCGGTGGTAAGCTACGTGATCTAAGTGCGGAACAATCATGGGAACTCATAGAAGATCTTTCTCTCTATGACAACGAAAGTTGGAATGATCCACGTGATTTGAACAAAACGGTCAAGGCAATATCTTTGCCTTCGAACAATTCTAGCACTCCCGACCGTAGGATCATGGAACTTGAGGACCAAGTCAAGTTTCTCATGAAAACTTACGAAGCTCCTAAGCCTTTAAGCCAAGTGAACAAAATCACTTCTTCATGCGAATTATGTAGTGGTCCCCACGACACTCGTGATTGTGTGGAACTCCCCGGAACAGCTTTTGCGGACTACGCATCCACACGTACTGACGAAGCAGGAGATAAGTGGTACACTTTCAAGCCCGAGCCAAACACTTACGGTGATTCATACAACCCCTCATGGAAGAATCACCCAAACCTTAGGTGGAAACAAAATCAACCCAATTCTTCCAATCCGCCTAATCGTTACCAACCAAACGGTCCACCCTCCAACCGTACTTTCAACAACAATCCTTCTAACAACTATGGTAGTACCAACAATCTTGAAGGATTGATGTCTAAATTCATGGCATCTCAAGAGGCTCGCATAGCTAGGTTTGAAACCGAATTCAACCAACAACAAACAGAGCTAACCAACAAGATTGACAACTTGTTGAAAGCCTTCAACAACCAAGCGTTAGTCACACCTAGGAAGGACACTAGGGACACCAATAACGGAAGCCAAATTAAGGACCCCTCATCATCCAAACATGTCCACTTTGTCAATGTTGTCACCATTAAGCCAATAGATAAGGAGATTGAGGAAAGTGACAAGGATGAAGGTAGAATAGAAGCCGAGACTAAGGATGAGAGTAGGGAAGTTGAGGTAGAGCCTATAGAAGAATACTTTGATAAGTTTCCCACCAAGGAAGAACGGGAATACCATAAGGATTTATTCGATAGTCCCGAGAGACCATATATCCTTGGCACCCCCCTTATCAAAATGGGAGACCCCTCTAACATTAACATCCCATGCAATATCGGGCACATGCATATATGGAAAGCTTACATCAACCCTAGATCCCCCGTGAACATCATGACTAGGACTTATTACAATTGGGTGATGAAGAAGTAACTTGATTTTAGGATGATGCCCGATAAGAATCTGATAAGTAATTTTGCAGGAAGAGTGAAAGGACTGCATGTGATTATAGGGAATCTCACCTATGAGATCGATTTTATGATAGTTGAGGACACTCTTCCGGTGATAGATGCTTGCTTAAGCCAAATAATATTTGGAAAACCATTTGTTGAGGCCACTAGGATGAGTTATGATCTGACTTTAGGGATAGTTAGATTTAAGGAAGAGAATGATAAAGTTGCCTATCAAATGCCCTATAAAATTGAGCAATACCGCCTTCTCTCTAATATCGAAAAGAAACACAAGCAAGCGGCTTATTATAGGAATGAGGAGGATAGACGTAGAAGAATAGAGTATGTAAAGAACAGAATGCTTGGTTTCTACAAAGAATGCTTGCAACTAGGTCCGGAGTATAAAACTGGTTTAGAAGACGACCTAGAGAGTGGAACCAATGATGAGGTCACGTAGTAACCCATGACCTTGAGTCTAGCTACAAGACTCGTAAATAAAGAAAAGCGCTTCTTGGGAGGCAACCCATGTTTTGTGTGATTTTATTTTGTTTGTTTGTTATTTGCTTCCGTATGCATGCTTAATTTTTATTGTTGGTAGATCATGTTTCTAAACTAAAAAGTGGAAATACTTTAGTTTGTTGTTTTGGCCTAGTCTTAACTCCACCTAAAAGTATTTTTGCAAAAGATAAGTGTAAGGGGAAACCCCAAATATGTTTTCAAGAAACAAACCAATCATGATTCTCCACAATATTAAATGAACATGTATATTCGTATTTGTTAGAGTCAAATGCTTGTATTGAGTCATAATGAAGTTTTGCAGGATTTTCCAGGAAGTAGGACCAAGTTTTTCCAGAAATTTTCCGGAAACTTAACATAAGAATTTCTGCAGGTCACTTCTGACGGCGTCAAGAGTTTACTCTTGACGGCGTCAAGTGTAAAAATCTGGAAATTTTACCAGTTTTGTTTTTCTAACGGAGTCTTATGGTTTTTGTGAATTATTAAGTTTTATAATCTCCAGGAGATCTGCAAACTTCATTCCACAAGCATTATATCTTATCTTGTTTTCTAGGATTTAGTAACTTATATAGGATGCCGCCGATTTTACGCGAGGTTGTCTTGTCTATTTTATCAGGTTTTACAGGTTATGTATGACAAGAAGATGATTTATATTCTGGAAGGGAAGCTTTGATTGTTCATTTTCTTGGAGGAAGATTTAACCTGGCCACCTTATTATCCATACCGAGCGAATCAGGGGAGTATTTGATTTCATTCTCTTTACTTTTTCACTTTTACATTCTTTACTTGAACATTGGGGACAATGTTCATCTTAAGTGTAAGGGGAGGGTAAAAAGATGATACCTTACATATGCACTTTCGCTTGAGTTTGTTTTGTTTAATGGTAGATGTGTAATAAAACTATGAGAAATACTTGTTAGTGCAATTTCAGCGCCAAATTTAAATTTTTTTACAACATTTAGGAGTGAAACTTTAGCCATAGCAAGCGTCTCATGGATAGGAGATTGTATGACTAGCACATAACCGTATATTCAGAAAAATTTTCCACCCAAATATGTGAGGTTCGCCTTTAGATTTGGTAGGAAAAGCATTTACTATTAGTGCTTATGAGTGTACCGGTAGCATTTAGATTCTAGAACTTGCGTTAGTGATGCATCCCGAGACCGCTAGTGAGACTACATTCGTGTAGTAGGATTTACTACATGATAAGAGGCATTAGGATCACCCTTGTGTTAAACCCGTTTTATAATTACTTAACCATTTAAGTCATATTACTTGGTTAGTTAAGTCAACTAATTTTTCCTACACCCTTAGCGTTGTACTCATTTTTAGTACACGATACCCCTAGTACACCCCTCCGAGCCTATCTTTTCGTTTCTAACTTTAAGCATTTTACTTAAAGGAAGAATTTGTTACACCCCACTTAAATGTACAACCAAATCGCCTTAGCCTTCCGTGTATGCGCTCATTTTTAGTGCATTATTGTTATTTGTTAAACCCTAAGTTAACTATCTAATTGGTTACATGGTTGCTAAGTCGAGTCATATCTTTGTACATATTGTTTTGGGACGATTGGGACTCATGGGTAAAGTACTTGTTTTATGGAGTAATGGGGAAGAACATCATTTATTACCCCCATATGTATGTTAATCTTAAAAGTGCTCCAAGTGTTTTGATTTTCCTAATTCGAGTCATTAGATTAGATTATTGTAAAGTATGTAAAAATTCAAGTGTAAGGGAAATGTTCATTCCCTATGATGTATTATTTTGGATGGTAGGGTAAGAGTGTATGCAAAAAAAAAAAAAAAAAAAAAAAAATCGTAAAAAAAAGGAAAAAAAAAAATAGAAAAAAGGAAAAAGAGAAAAAACATACGGACTACCATCCCTTTTCATTCTATGTTCATTTTATGTTTTTGTTATTTTTCATTTATTAGCTTAAGTCGAGTCTAGTCTTGGCTTAGCAACGCCATATTGTACATGTAATTAACCAAGATTGTTAACTCGCCACCAGGAAAACTTCCTTTATCCAACAAAACCGTGTATTTCATATCCCTACACCTAACGTTACAACCCTTTAAAAGACCTCTTTGATAGTTTATCCTAGGTGCTTACGCCATGTGGTGGAGGTTTGATCCTTTCCCAAGCCTACGATAATCTATTTTGCTATGACAGGTAGTGAGAGATATCTTCCGTTTCCATATTGTAATTTACACTTTATTACACCCGAGAGATGTGAGTATCTAAACACTATTTGTGAGGTGCTTGTGTATGACCTCCGTACTTGTCTATTGGTCTTTAGTGGAACGATTAATTGTTGTAATTACTTTTATATTAGTGTTAAATGACCCCTAACTTGTCTTTTGAGTAGAATAAAAGCGCATTTGCTTGAGGACAAGCAAATCTCAAGTGTAAGGGTATATGATGAGGCGAAAAATGATCCGTTTTTAGGGGGTCATTTAAGCCCGAATTCGAATTTATTTGATCAAATATTGCCCTAAATCGTTCCTTTTGTGATTTTAGGTACTTTGGGAGTGAAATCTGGAAAAGGAAGCAATTCGGACGTTTTTGGAGCATAAAAGTGAAGAAAACGCCAAAGTCTTAATTTTCCATGCTAGGAACAGTAGGTGACGGCGTCAAGAGTAATTCCCTGACGGCGTCAAGAGCAAAATTCCATGACGATCCAGTAAAGATTTGACGGCGTCACGAAGGTAGGGCGTCAAGAGTTAAAGTCATGACGGCCTGGAAATGATTAAGTCTTGACGGCGTCAAAAGTAGATCAAGGCAGTCCGAGAATAGTTTTGGCGGTGAGGTGACGGCGTCACAATGTTTGTCTTGACGCCGTCAGACCCCTTTTCCTATATATAGTTTTCTAATTTTCACATTAAAAGGAGAGAAGTTTTGGAGAAACCCTAAGTATGAACTTGGTGCGAATTTTACAGGTTTTTCAAGGGTTCCAAGCCCTTGATACCTTTCATATGTAATTGAGATAAGTGTTCTTTCAATTCAATCAATATGTCTATGTGTTGGTTGTCTATATCTTGTTCTTGTCTTAATTCCATCATGCTAGGCTAGATCTATCTTGTGTTTGCTTGGATCTAATGAAACCTAGATGTTAATTATGTGTTGATTACTTGTTTATACTTGTCTTGGATGAATGATTTATATGTTAGGCTTAAGAAAACTGGCAGATCTCCAATTGGTAACATGCTTGAACGTCTTAAGAAACATGAACCGACGCGCACTAGGTCTTTATTGGTTGTATTTAATGCATGAGCCACTGTTTACAATCCCTATAGTTGTGCTGGGCATGGTGTAGGAGGTGATAAGAGCTCATAGAATTGAGGAGTTAAGTGTGCCACCCCATGAATGGTATTAAGGAATACGATCCGTCATCCATGCATTTATAACAAGTAATTAATGTGTAAAAGATGTCTAGGGAGTAGTGAAATCTAAGTAAACACATTTTCTCCACTTATTGCTCACAACTTTAGTATAATTTAGCTTATTTTCATTTCTTGTATTTTATTTTGATTGCATCTTTAGTATTGGGTTAGTTGAGTAGCAACTAATTCCGCCCAAATCCTTCAAACCCGAGAATTTTAATTGCTTTCTAAAAAATATAAAAACACAAAAATAATCATCCCTCACCTTTAGAACTAGTATTTAGGTTTTCTAATCCTAGCGACACTATTCCAAGCTGAACGATCAATCCCCCGGTACTTGTCACTATACTATACTACAACGATCAGGTACACTGCCTGGTGGGGGTTGTAAGCTTCTCAGGATCCCTTGAGAGGTAAAGCTTGGTGCGATTCCCACGTATCATCATCATCATGGTCAGACTCCTCTAACTCAGAATTATTGCCAAAGTGGTGGTTAGGCGAGAGGTTAGGTGGGTTTTCATTTTCCACTAAAGGGATTGGGGCGGGCATTTGGAAAATCCTACGACGAAAAACACGAATAACAGGAATCAAACGATCAATGTTATTGTTATCCATCGAGATAGTTTATGTGGAAAACTAGAAGGGGGGTTGAATAGTTTTACGTCTTTTTAATTTGTTATAAAAGATAGTTTTAGTATTTTCTTAGCTTTTAAAAACTTAGATTCGATAATATGTGATCTCAAGTCTTGCACAATATAAATAGCTATTAATAAATAATATATGTAACAATGATAAGTAATGAAATAAATAAGAGATGGTAAGATCGAACCGCGAGACAAGAGATTTATAGTGGTTCGGCTACAAGGACACCTTCCTTGCCCTACTCCACTCCCCGAGCACCTAACTCGAGAGTTTTCTTCACTATATCAACAAGCTCCCTTATGGCGGAAAAAACCTTACACACCAATTTACACACCAATTTACACACCACAACTTCTTCACAACTAAGTCACAACTTCTACACAACTTCTTCAAATCAATCTACTTCACAACTAACTACTCCACTCCTATCTTCTTCACACCAATTCACTTCACAACTAACTACTCCACACCTAGCTTCTTCACTACAATCTAATTCCTAAATTTTCTTCTTCACACCAACCAACTAACTAATCACACAATCTATATATCTAGCACAACTATCTACAATCAAATATTCACAACAATCTTCACAAAGAATAGTGTAAATAATCTTGATGATGCACCAACAACTTGGATGTGGAGGTCACAACAAGTTGTAATACTTCTTGTCTTGGGGGATAGAAGTATTCTTCTTTTGCACTTGAGAGGATGAAGTTTGAATCACTTTGAAACAAAGAATTATGCACTTATGATCAAAGGATTAAGAGAATAGAAATGTGCATCTAGAACAGAAATTTTAGGAGTGTAAAAGGTAAGAAAATTCTGAGGGATGAACCAGTATTTATAGGGGAGAAAAGTACTGTTCTGGAGCATGACCGGTTTCCTTAATTAATGGCCAGTCCCCTTAATGATTAAGGGGACCGCCTAAGGAATTGAGGGGGCCGCCCTTTCCGAACATTGGATTTTCTTGTCTTTTAGTGGGGAATATTTTTCTGGATAAAATTTGCCATTTTTGGTTGGAAATTTGAAATCATATATTTATAATGAATTAAAAATATTCTTTTAATTCCAAAAGTAATTTTGTAAAAGATATAGAATGTTTAATACATTTTATAAAAATTCTAGTGATTAGAAAAATTTCCTTTGATCATGAAATGCAATAAGCCCTTTGTTTATTCATACCTTAAGTGATATGGAAGTAAAGACAAATATTAAGCACTAAAAACTTGTTTACGTCATAAGTTTTAGATTAATGAGTTTATGCTTTGTAATTATCAAAACATAGAGACATTGTTAATATAATGTTTTTAGACATTATTTATGTCAACAATCTCCCCCTTTTTGATGATTACAAAATCTTAAACTCATTAGGTCTAAAAATTAATTTTTAGACAAGTATTATTAGAGTTTAACATTCTCTTATCCCCCTTTTTGTAAAATCAAAAAGATTAATGCTCCCCCTTGATGTATGCTCCCCCTCATTTGAGAGCACCAAGGGAATGAGCTATGGAAATCTTGGCTACACAAAATATTAGAAGAGAAAAAGGCACATATACATGCAAAGCAATTATTATGCAAATAAAAATAGATTCATTCAAGCATCATAGAAAGCATTACAACATTTAATATGCTTAAGGCATATTGATTATAATAAAACAAAAGAAAAGACATAGTCCTATATTGCCTAAAAGAGCACTTGGACTTGCTTGCAACCCATGGTTGATGGTTTTATTTGCTTGAAGAATAACATAAGCATAAAGCTTAGTTGTTAGATGGAGAAGGATATGGAGTGGGGTATGGAGCAAAAGAGGTGGACCTTATCATATTGTATCGTGTTAAGGGTGGTATGGGATGAGGTCGAGTGAGGAGATATTCAATCCAAGAAATATCTTCACTCAAGTATAGGATTTGTTTTTGAAGGAAGATGCAACAAGGGCAATAGTGAGTGTGGTTTGTAACTTGATCCAAGTTGAGAGAGTGAGGAAGGCAATTGTTATAGGGTGATGATGGAGATTGCCCTTTGTTGCGTTGTACAAGATGCATGGCATTGAGATCACAAAGATCATGGATTTGTGATATTTCATCACGGAACTTTTGCTTTTCCGTGGCAATGCGGAGAAACTCATTGTGTTGATATGGATGAATTGGGTTTGTGTAGTTGGAGTTGTATTGGGATGGTTGATCAAACTTGTATGGATCATTACAAGTGGTTGGAGGATGAGATGAGTGGTTTGGCATGAAGGAAGATGTTTGGCCAATGTTGTATGGTTTGTAAAGAGGATCAAATGAATGTCCTTGTAAATTTGGTGTAAAGTTTGGGAAGTAAGTGGTTGGTGGTGTTGAGTGATTTCCAACTTCATTGGTTATGATGGATTTGTTTCGAAGGCTTTTTCTTCGCCAAACAGGTTTTTCCGTCATTCTTGCAAGCCTTGAGGCTTTTGGTTTTCGTTTGTTTGGAGAAGTCATGAAGGGATGAGTTAAGGGTTTTGAGGATTGGGGGTATTTATAGTGGAAGATTTGTGTGTTTATGGATGAATAAAGTTTGTTTGGGAGATTAGGACAAAATGTGTTGGTGAAAATTGGGAAATGTAGGTTGAAATGGGCTAAAAAGCAGAACAGATTCTGTAAACCCGACCATCAGATGGCCGGTCCCCTTAATTAGGAGGCGGTCCCCTTAATGATTAAGGGGGCCGCCTTATAAAATTAAGGGGGCCGCCCATCTGGTGATTTCCAGGTTGCCAGAATTGGGTTTTTAGCAGAAAATTTGCAGAAAGGTTGTGTGTTTGGATTGGAATTCAAGCAAGTTCAATTCCTTTAGGCAATATAGAATCTAATCTAATCAAGATATAGCATGCATGCAAGAACACATAAGCAAAAGAGCAAATAATCAACACATAGTAAGCAAGAGGAGATAAGTAAAGGCAAGATCACTTAAACTTCCTAAGGCACCTATCTTAGATCAAAGGCAAAGGCAACTAGGGAGTGAAAAACTAGTGATGGATCAAGATGACAACATTATTAGTGAATTTGTCCTAGTGTGTGTCTATATTCAACAAATGTGGAGTTGTGATTGTTTCGACTCCTAAATGCAAAAGAAAAAAAAATAACGATCCTAAGAAACAATCCAAAAGATCTCCTTGATTCAATTTTTGCTCGATCATAAATGTCAAAGATATATATTAGATTATATACCTTGACAATTTATGTGAGAGTTTATGCATGATTTTTAAAGACAATGTTTTTAGTATTAGTCAACAATGCAAGGAAAATGATCTTCATGTGATTCCTAGATGTGAGAATAATTTTAAAGAAAACTGATTGGGTTTTGCAAAGGAGTTTATGCAAAGAAAATAAATTTTCCCAATCTTTAATTTTGTGCGAAATAGATTCCTAGACTCAGAAATGATGAAGTAGAAGAAAGGTAAATTTTATGCAAGTATAAATTTGTATTAATTCGATATAATTTAGTCAACTTGTTCCATCATTCCTAATCCTAAACGCAAGTGGTTGAATAATTCACGCTTAAGGGGTTTTGTGAATATATCCGCAATGTTGTCTTCCGATGCAACCTTTTCTATAGATATATTTCCTTTTTGTACATTATCCCTAAGAAAATGGTGGCGCATTTCTATATGTTTAGTCCTAGAGTGTTGCACCAGATTTTTACTTAAATCTATCGCACCTTTGTTATTGCACATAATGGGGACATTTTCTAACCTAATGCCATAGTCTACGAGAGCTTGTTTCATCCATAGTGCTTGTTGGCATGCCTTTCCAGCGCTTACATATTCGGCTTTGGTGGTAGAAATAGCAAGAGCGGTTTGCTTCTTCGAAAACCAAGATAGACAACATCCCATAAACGTGCAAATACTGCTAGTGCTTTTTCTATCTACGTAGTCTCCCGCATGATCCGAATCCGCATAGACGATGGTTTCTATGCCGGATCCCTTAGGATACCATAATCCTAAGTGTATAGTGCCTTTAATGTATCAGAAGATACGCTTAACCGCTTCTAGGTGTGAGGTTTTGGGATCCTCTTGAAAACGAGCACAAAGGCAGACACTAAACATGATATCGGGTCTACTTGCCGTCAATTATAGTAAACTACCTATCATTCCTCTATACTTGGTGTTATCTACGGACTCACCTTCATCGTCCTTTGTGAGCTTTACTTCCGTAGACATGGGAGTTTTCATGGGTTTTGAGTCTTCTAGGCCAAATTTCTTAAGCATTTCCTTAATGTACTTAGATTGGTAAAAAAAATATTCCATCTTCTAATTGTTTTATTTTTAATCCTAGGAAGAAGTTAAGTTCACCCATCATACTCATCTCAAACTCATCATGCATGATTTTGGCAAATTCATCACACATGTCTTGACAAGCCGATCCAAATATAATGTCATCAACATATATTTGGACAATGATGAGATTTGGGTCTTTCCTTTTAGTGAAAAGAGTGTTATCTACCATCCCCATGGAATAATCATGTTTAATAAGAAAAGCTTTTAATCGATCATACCAAGCTTTGGGAGCTTGTTTGAGTCCATACAAAGCTTTCTTTAACTTATAAACATAATCAGGTTTTGCGAAGTCAATGAATCCTGGAGGTTGTGCCACATATACCTCCTCATTGATAAAACCGTTAAGGAATGCACTTTTCACGTCCATTTGGAATAACTTAAAATCTAGGGCGCAAGCATAGGCAAGTAATATCCTAATCGATTCTAGTCTAGCTACGGGGGCATAAGTTTCGTCATAATCAATTCCTTCTTGTTGATTATAACCTTGGGCAACTAACCTAGCTTTATCCCTAGTAACTATTCCATTCTCATCTAACTTATTCCTATATACCCATTTAGTTCCTATGATGGTCATATTCTTTGGATTTGGGACTAATTCCCAAACATCATTTGCCTTAAATTGATTTAATTCTTCTTGCATAGCTATAACCTAACTTTCATCTTTTAAAGCCTCGTTAATATTCTTAGGTTCTATTGCTGAGAGGAAACAAAAGAAATTTTTTTTATCTTGGGCTTGTGATCTAAGGGTTCTTTGGTTAAGATGTCCTATTATATTATCTAATGGATGTGATTTAGATTCTTTAATACTAACAGTTTCATTATTTTCTAAGTGAATGTCTTCATTATCATTTCCTATGGGTTTTGTTTTACTAACCTCAATAGCTTCATCTTCGACTAAATCATCATCTTCTAAAGGTAATGTTTTAGGAGGTGGTGGTGTTTCATCAAATGTTACATTTAGTGATTCCTCTACTTTTATGGAGTGTTTGTTAAGTATTATATATGCTTTGCTATTTTGTGAGTATCCTAAAAATATTCCTTCATATGATTTTGGATCAAACTTAGTGAGGTAATCCTTAGTGTTTATAATATAACATTTACTTCCAAATACCCTAAAGTAGCTTAAGTTTGGTTTTCTATCTCTTAATAACTCATAAGGAGTTTTTCTTAGAATTCTCCTAATTGATACCCTATTTAGAATATAAGTCGATGTATCTATGGCGTGACACCAAAATTTTTGTGGGATGGATTGTTCATTTAACATAGTTTTACTCATTTCTTGTAGTGACCTATTTTTTCTTTCTACTACGCCATTTGATTGAGGAGTACGAGGAGCGGAGAAATTGTGAGATATTCCATTTAACTCACAATATTTTCCAAATTGTACTTCGTTATCAAATTCCCTACCATGGTCCGTCCTAATGGCAACTATTGAGCATCCTAATTTATTTTGAATCATTTTACTAAATATTTCGAATTTTTCAAAGGCTTGGGTTTTGTCGCTTAAAAACCTAGTCCACGTGTATCGTGAGTAGTCATCTACTATTACTAAGGTATATTTGTTTCCTCCATATCTCCGCACAGCGGATGGACCGAAAAGATCCATTTGTAATAATTCTAGGCACCTAGTAGTGGATACTATATTCTTAGCTTTGTAACTAGTATGAGCTTGTTTTCCAATAAAAATGCTTGTCATATTTTAGATTAGGCAAATTTCTAACTAATTCCTTAGAGGCCAAAGATTGTATTTGCTGCATGTTAGCATGTCCTAATCTCCTATGCCACAATGTAGAGTTTTCATCTAGGGTCGTTAGGCATATCCTATCCTCAGGCTTGTTTCCTAGTTTCATAACATATATGCCACCTTTCCTAATTCCTCTACCTATAATTTTTCCATTCTTAACTATTTCGCTATCCTCTTTGGTAAATGTGACTCTACATTTATTATCACATATTAGTCCTACACTAAGCAAGTTATATGTTAAATTATCTACATGCTCTACATTTTCAATAGTAAGTGAGTCTTGAGAAATCGTACCTTTGCCAATGATTTTTCCACGTAAGTCACTACCAAAAATAACGTTACCTCCATTGTATGCCTTGTATGTAGAGAATAGCTTGCGGTTCCCCGTCATGTGCCTTGAACATCCGCTATCTTTGATCCATTCGTCAGGTTCCAAATCAATTCCTAAACATATTTCATCGGTTTCTTTTGCCATAAAACACTTTTCATCTCTTGGCTTTTCAACTTCTTCTTTGTCACTATCACTCCATGTTCCACTAACAAAAGCGCCTTGATTTTCATAACCTGGTGGCTTTAGACATTCGCCAATGAGATGATTTGGACTTCCACATCTAAAGAACTTTCTTTTCCCGTAGTTGTCACTTCTATTTCTTTGGAATGCTTTTCTTTCGTCTCGTGATGATCTAGTGAATCTTCCTCGTCTCTTGAAGAATTTCTTGAATTCTCTTACGGCCATTGCATATTCTTCGTCTTCACTTTCGTCACTTGAATCATCATCATCACTAGGTTCCTTTTTGGCTTTTAGAGCAATGGATTTGGTTTGTTCTTTCTTGACTTTGACCGTTTCGGAATCTCTTCTTATGATTTCTTCATGAACCTTCAAATTGCCAATTAGTTCATCTAGTGATAACGTCATCAAGTTCTTTGATTCTTCAATTGCCGTGACCTTAGCTCGCCATTTTGGATGCAATGCCCTAAGAAATTTCCTAACACAATTTTTACTAGAAAATGTCTCATCAAGTGCTTTTAAACTTGTGATAATAGTGTTAAATTTAGCAAAAGCATTATTAATTGATTCCTCTTCCGGAATCGTAAATTGTTCATATTGTTGTACAAGAAGATCTATTTTATTATCTTTGACTTGGCTATTACCTTGGTGAGTAATTAGTAAAGAATCCCAAATTTCTTTGGCGGTTTTACACATAAAAATTCTTTCATATTCTTTGCGTGGTAACGCATTATAAATGACCATTTTAGCCTCATTATTTTTTGCTAGTTTCTTTTTCAAATCATCATTTTGTTCTTCGAAAGATACAATTTCATCCATTTTAGTTTCAACATTATATTGAATATGAGGAAAATCACCAAAGGTAATAATATGCCAAAGATCAAGATCTTTTGATTTCACATACGTTTCGAATCTATTTTTCAAATATAAAAATCCATCACTTTCAAATAGTGATGGTCTTTGCATAGATTGTCCTTCTAAATATTTTTCAGATTCCATAGATCGTTACAAGTTTTAAAATAAAATATATTTTAAGAAATCTTGCTAGACGTGGCTCTTGATACAAATTGTGGAAAACTAGAAGGGGGGTTGAATAGTTTTACGTCTTTTTAATTTGTTATAAAAGATAGTTTTAGTGTTTTCTTAGCTTTTAAAAACTTAGATTCAATAATATGTGATCTCAAGTCTTGCACAATATAAATAGATATCAATAAATAATATATGTAACAATGATAAGTAATGGAATAAATAAGAGATGGAAAGATCGAACCGCGAGACAAGAGATTTATAGTGGTTCGGCTACAAGGACACCTTCCTTGCCCTACACCACTCCCCGAGCACCTAACTCGAGAGTTTTCTTCATTATATCAACAAGCTCCCTTATGGCGGAGAAAACCTTACACACCAATTTACACACCAATTTACATACCACAACTTCTTCACAACTAAGTCACAACTTCTACACAACTTCTTCAAATCAATCTACTTCACAACTAACTACTCCACTCCTATCTTCTTCACACCAATTCACTTCACAACTAACTACTCCACACCTAGCTTCTTCACTACAATCTAATTCCTAAATTTTCTTCTTCACACCAACCAACTAACTAATCACACAATCTATATATCTAGCACAACTATCTACAATCAAATATTCACAACAATCTTCACAAAGAATAGTGTAAATAATCTTGATGATGCACCAACAACTAGGATGTGGAGGTCACAACAAGTTGTAATACTTCTTGTCTTGGGGGATAGAAGTATTCTTCTTTTGCACTTGAGAGGATGAAGTTTGAATCACTTTGAAACAAAGAATTATGCACTTATGATCAAAGGATTAAGAGAATAGAAATGTGGATCTAGAACAGAAATTTTAGGAGTGCAAAAGGTAAGAAAATTCTGAGGGATGAACCAGTATTTATAAGGGAGAAAAATACTGTTCTGGAGCGTGGCAGGTCCCCTTAATTAATGGCTGGTCCCCTTAATGATTAAGGGGACCGCCTAAGGAATTAAGGGGGCCGCCCCTTCAGAACGTTGGATTTTCTTGTCTTTTAGTAGGGAATATTTTTCTGGATAAAATTTGCCATTTTTCGTTGGAAATTTGAAATCATATATTTATAATGAATTAAACATATTCTTTTAATTCCAAAAGTAATTTTGTAAAAGATATAGAATGTTTAATACATTTTATAAAAATTCTAGTGATTAGAAAAATTTCCTTTGATCATGAAATGCAATAAGCCCTTTGTTTATTCATACCTTAAGTGATATGGAAGCAAAGACAAATATTAAGCACTAAAAACTTGTTTACGTCATAAGTTTTAGATTAATGAGTTTATGCTTTGTAATTATCAAAACATAGAGACATTGTTAATATGCTAACAATGTTTTTAGACATTATTTATGTCAACAATCTCCCCCTTTTTGATGATTACAAAGCCTTAAACTCATTAGGTCTAAAAATTAATTTTTAGACAAGTATTATTAGAGTTTAACATTCTCTTCTCCCCCTTTTTGTAAAATCAAAAAGATTAATGCTCCCCCTTGATGTATGCTCCCCCTCATTTGAGAGCACCAAGGGAATGAGCTATGGAAATCTTGGCTACACAAAATATTAGAAGAGAACAAGGCACATATACATGCAAAGCAATTATTATGCAAATAAAAATAGATTCATTCAAGCATCATAGAAAGCATTACAACATTTAATATGCTTAAGGCATATTGATTATAATAAAACAAAAGAAAAGACATAGTCCTATATTGCCTAAAAGAGCACTTGGACTTGCTTGCAACCCATGGTTGATGGTTTTATTTGCTTGAAGAATAACATAAGGAATCTAGCAAAGAAATAAGATAGACTAAAGAGAACCTAGAAAATAAAAATAAAATCTTACTAGAAAGGAATCTAGCAAGTAGACCTAATAAAAAGAGATTCTAACCTAGACAATAACTATTCCCCGGGCTGCGGCGCCAAAAACTTGATGCATGGGGTTTTGCACCAGGCCTTACCTCTCAAGGGATCTCAAGAAGCTTACAACCCCCACCAGGCAGTGTACCTGATCGTTGAAGTATAGTATAGTGACAAGTACCGGGGGATTGATCGTTCAGCTAGGAATAGTGTCGCTAGGATTAGAAAGCCTAAAGACTAGGTCTAGAGATGAAGGATGATTCTTTTTGTATTTTTATATTTTTAGGAAAGCAATTAAAAATCTCGGGTTTGAAGGATTTGGGCGGAATTAGTTGCTAGTCAACTCACCCAATACTAAAGATGCAACCAAAATAAAATACTAAAATGAAAATAAAACTATATTAAACTAAAGTTGTGAGTTATAAGTGGGAGAAATGTGTTTACTTAGATTTCACTACTCCCTAGATATCTTTTACACGTTAATTACTTGTTATAGTTGCGTGGATGACGGATTGTATTCCTTAATACCATTCATGGGGTGGCGTACTTACTTCCCCAATCCTATAAGTGCCTACTTCACTCCTATGTCGAGCCGGCTATGATGCCCCTAACATGGGATCATTAGAATTTACTCATGCATTAAATACAACCAATAAAACCTAGTACACATCGGTTCATGTTTCCTAAGACGTTCAAGCATGTTACCAAATGGAGATCTGCCAGTTTTCTTAAGCCTAACATTGAAATCATTCATCCAATACAACCATAAACAAGTAATCAACACATAATTAACATCTAGGTTTCATTAGATCTAAGCAAACACAAGATAGATCTAGCCTAGCATGTTGAAATCAAGACAAGCACAAGATATAGACAACCAACACATAGAAATATTGATTGAATTAAGAGAAGACTTATCTTAATAGCACATGAAAGGATTCAAGGGCTGAAAACCCTTGAAAAAGCTGTAAAATACATACAAGGTTCGGCCCTAGGGTTTCTCCACACAAGTTCCTCTTAATGAATAAAAATTAGAAAACTATATATAGATTTTAGAAGGTGACGGCGTCAAGAACAAATGTCTGACGCCGTCATCTCGCCGCCAAATAGTTCCTCGGACTGCCTAGATCTGGATATGACGCCGTCATGTGTACACCTTATGCAGGCCGTCATGATTTTAACTCTTGACGCTCTTGTTGTGACGCCTTCAGGTTTCTTCTGGGTCGTCATGGACTTTACTCTTGACGCCGTCATACACTGTTTTCAGCATGGAAAATAAAGTCTTTGGCGTTTTCTTCACTTTTATGCTCCAAAAACGTCCGAATTGCTTCCTTTTCCAGATTTCTCTCCCAAAGTACCTAAAATCACAAAAGGAACAATTTAGGGTAATATTTGATCAAATAAATTCAATTCCGGGCTTAAATGACCCCCTAAAAGTGGTTCATTTTTCGCCTCATCAATTGTCTTTTATCTTCCAAAAACTTGCAAGTATTAATAAAACGTTGTGGTTTCTAGCTAACTCCATAACACATTTAACTTTATTACGCACATTTTTATTATGTTTCAATACTGTTATTTTATTCTTTGCCTACATGGCATGCATGCACTTATTAAAAGACCTACGATGGCAGAAAGGATGAGTAAACCTATTAACTAACGCGTTGAGTAAGAGGGTTGTAAACCCATCAACACTGGATCACGCATCCTTGCTAAGCGCCTTACTCTCAAGACATTGAAGTAAGTTTAAATGCGCATTCCACGACGGATACGCAACATAACATACATTATACATGCTTAGCAATTCACAAGCCAAGACTCTTGGTCATTTTGATATAGTCTTTGTAAAACAACGTAAGTCTATCTTCACATTTATAAAAGTTATGCACTTAATATAAATCATTTTAAGTACGTCGCGGTTTCAATTTGACTCTTGGATGATCTTTTAACAAAAAAAAAAAAAAAAAAAAAACAATCTAAGTACAAATAACAAGGCGTACGAAATAAAATAAACATTATTATTGAGAACTCCGAGTTTATACGCCTATGACCTGAGCTACTAGCTGTGGATGCCAACTCCCCAGCCTCACTTAGCCTTCTTAACAGGCTGCTATCCTCCTGAGACACCGTTGGTACGCTAACGGGAATCCCATCGGACCTGGGAAGATGGGTTGCGCCAACACCACACAAGATGGCTTTTCCCTTCACGCCTTTCTTACGAGCAGCTCTTGTCTCATGTGCCTCTAAGCACTTCTTCAACGAAATCTCCTTCTCAAGAGCGAAGGGATTAAGCATATGGCGGGGGCGGGCAAAAACAGGCACCTTCAGCTGCGACTCGTCCGGCTTCAAAAAGAAGTCAGGGTGCGCCTCCGTATCCTCAGCTATGTGCTTGGCTAGAGTTAGGCCCTGCATGATCACGCTGATAGGATAATCCTGATCACGCTCCAAGCAGGCAATTTGAGGAAAGTCGAAGACCTTCATCTTTTCCATGGCCTCCACCAGCTCATCAAAAGCATCTGCGCTGTACCTAGGAACTTCTGCAAGCAGCACAGTCAGCATCTTGCTCTCATGAAGCTCCTCCACAGCCTGGGCCTTGCTGATGAGGCAAAAAATAAGCCATTTTTAGGGGGTCATTTAAGCCCGGAATTGAATTTATTTGATCAAATATTGCCCTAAATAGTTCCTTTTGTGATTTTAGGTACTTTGGGAGTGAATTCTGGAAAAGGAAGCATTTTGGACGTTTTTGGAGCATAAAAGTGAAGAAAACGGCAAAGACTTAATTTTCCATGCTGGGAACAGTACCTGACAGCGTCAAGAAGGAAAATATGACGGCGTCAAGAGCAAAATGTATGACGACCCAGAGAAAACCTGACGGCGTCAGAAGTAGGGTATCAAGAGTTATTTTGGTGACGGCCTGGAGCAGAATTACACATGACGGTGTCAGACCCAGATCTAGGCAGTCCGAGAACTTTATTGGAGGCGAGATGACGGCATCATAAATTTACTCTTGACGCCGTCACCTCACAAAATCTGTATATACTTTTCAATTTTTCATTCATGAAGGGAGGAACTTGTGTGGAGAATACTAGGGTCGAACCTAATAAACCCTATGTCGTTTGTAACAGTATTTTCAAGGGTTTTCACCCCTTGAAACCTTTCATGTTCAATTAAGATAAGTCTTCTTTCAATTCATTCAATATGTCTATGTGTTGTTTGAATATATCTTATGCTTGTCTTGACTATAACATGCTAGGCTAGATCTTTCATGTGTTTGCTTAGATGTAATGAAACCTAGATGTTGATTATCGGTTGATTGCTTGTTTATAGTTGTAATGGATGAATGATTTCAATGTTAGGCTTAAGAAAACTGGCAGATCTCCATTGTGTAACTTGCTTGAACGTCTTAAGAAACATGAACCGATGTGTACTAGGTTGTTATGATTGTATTTAATGCATGAGCGAATTCTAGTGATCCCATGTTAGGAGCTTCTTAGCCGGCTCGACATAGGAGTGAAGTAGGAGCTTGTATGATTGGGGAAGTAAGTACGCCACCCCATGAATGGTATTAAGGAATACAATCCGTCATCCACGCAACTGTAACAACCAATTAACCTGTAAAAGATATCTAGAGAGTAGTGAAATCTAAGTAAACACAATTCTCCCATATATTGCTCACACCACTAGTTAATTTAGTTTATTTTCATTTTTATTATTTTATTTTGATTGCATCTTAGTAATTGGGTTAGTTGCTTAGCAACTAATTCCGCCCACTCTTCCAATACCCGAGATTTTTATTTGCTTTTCCAAAATATAAAAAATACAAAAAGAATCATCCCTCACCTCTAGACCTAGTTTTTAGGTTTTCTAATCCTAGCGACATTATTCCTAAGCTGAACGATCAATCCCCCGGTACTTGTCACTATACTATACTACAACGATCAGGTACACTGCCTGGTGGGGGTTGTAAGCTTCTCGAGATCCCTCGAGAGGTAAAGCATGGTGCAATTCCCACGCATCACTTGTCGCGTGCCACAGCGCACTCCACGACCTTCCCAAAGGCTCCACGACCTCTTGGGACTCCAACGTGCCCATAGCAGCTAGGCGCAAACCATGGCTGATCAACCACCTGCACACGCAACAACACACGCGATAGAAGGTAAAAAGAGTATTAAAGCGTATAGTAAATAAAGACTTCAAAATAGAAGATAAATGCCTGCGCTCAGCAATGGTAGACATAAGATGAGGATATAACTCCTCATCGTACTCTATACTTAGCTTCCGAAGCTTGCCTTCCTGCAACTTCAAAGCACCCTCCACGCGCTCACGAAGCTCATCCAAGTGGGCGAAATGCTCGGTTTTCTTTTCTTGAAGGTACTTTAACCCCCAAGAGAAGTTCGCCCTGTACTGATGCATCTCATCGCGCTCTTGCTTCAACTCAGCCAGCAAGGACAGCTTCTTATCTGCGAGCCTCCTAGCATACGCAGATGTGGACTCCACATCCGCTCGTGCATCAGCCAACTGCGCCCTAAGCATAGCTATCTCCTCATCCTTCTAAGGGAGACTGCTACTTTCCCCAACATACTGCGCCTTCAGCTGAGCAACTAACTCAGCCTGATGCTCAGCAGCAGCACTAAGCTCTTCCATCAACTGTTGCACAGACATCCTTTCATGTGCCCTCACCGGCTCCTCTACATGAACATGAGCCGCCTAAGGCGGCACCAACCCTTCAACGGATGCTGCATCACCCCCTGCAGCACTGCCAAAACAGAGAAGTCAAGGAAAAATACTGCGAAAAACACATATAAATGTAAATACTTAAGTAAAGGTCACTTACATAGGAGGAACAGTCCCAACATTCTTCTGCGCAACAACAGATTATGACGTCTGCTCCTCTGTGGACGCATCCACAATAATCGTATGATGCCTGCGCTTGGAGGTCCCTTCGCCATCATCAACCACAGCCTTGCGCTTCATACTCTGACGTTCCTCTTCAGAGTCGGTGTCCACCTTGAGAATCCCAGCACTAGCAGACGACTCAGCGCGCGCAAGCTCAGGCATCACAACTCCCTGCGCAGGCACAGTCTGGACTGGTGTCGCATTCACAACCGGCTGAGATGCGTCTGAAGCCTCTTCTTGTGCAAGCTCCAAAAGGCGTCCAACAGTAGCCTCCAACACGGGCACCTCACCTTCCCTCACGGGCTCCAAAAGGCGTCTAGCAGTAGCCTCCAACACCAGCACGCCCACGGTAACCTGAGTAGGCTTGGTCAACTTCACTACGGAAAATAGATCCATTTCTGCGCAACATATAAACACACAAAAGGAGGAACAAGTTAGTTGATAAAAATCTTAATATAACAAGGGTGCTTACATTATAAAGGCGAGGATAATAAAGGACAAGCACCCACCCCAGCCGCGCTCATCCAGAAATTTCGACACTTCATCACTTGCGCCGAAGTAATTGCGACTCATCCCTATATGAACCAGAAATTCCTCGGGATAGGAATTGATGGGGGAATTGATGGGGATGCGGTTACCACTAATGGTCTCCGCATCCTCCACGCTGTAAGTACCGGGATCTGAGCGCTCATCCTTTGGAAGCGTCCCTTGGGTATAAAACCCAGAGAGCATGGTGAATACCCTATCATCTATCCAGAAAAATCTCTCCCTCTAACCCCTAAGGGCATCTATTTTCTCAATATAGCACTGATAGCGCCCTGGGCGCTTGGAAAAAGTCACCCACCCGTTCGACCACGACGTGTGGTAGAACGCGCAGAAAAGATTGATTGTAGGCCTCACTGCGAGTAAAGGACAGTTTACCTCGAAATTGGTTATTTTTGCTGCACCTATACAGTGCAGTTGCGAAATGTACAGGCGGTAAAAGTTGAGCATGTCGCTCAAAAATAGGGATATAGGCACACGCTAGTTTGCGAACTCAAAGAAGCGCGTGTACACCCCTATCTTCCCCTCAGGGAAGTTCGCGATGCATTGTTGGGATTCTAGATTTGATGTGACAAAATAAATATAAGAATGAAACATGAAGGGCTAAAGTGACAAAGAGAGAAAGCTTCAAAGATATCAAGATACAGGAAATAATTTATTCTGTAGAAAAGATTTTATATTATTCGGTATTATCTCTTTGTGTAAACCCTAGCATTCTCTAGTATATAAAGAGATGCAGGGTATGTAGTTTATTATGTCTTTCACAATGTAGTCGACTAAGAAAGGTGTGTGTGTGTGTGTTCTAGGGCGTGTAAACTATAAACGCCTAGAACTAGTTCGAATCCTCTAAGGTCTGAGGTGTCTTAGATCCTTGTTACATTTAGGTAACACGTTATTATTCTGATCAAATAATAATTGGAGGTGATGATGGAAAAACCTTGTGTCAATAACATATGATTTGTTCTTATTCCGCTGCATATATTATCATTGTTATTGTTAACCCTAGTGCTCAAAACGGTCCAAGGAGTCTATCAAACTTCACAATTGGTATCAGAGCTTGGGGAGCTCGTTACCTAGGGATTCACAAGGTTTTTAGTCGAAGAATGATGCTGAAAATCGAATTTGGTTTCAATTTTCGTAACTTTCTGCAGGTCAGTTTTCAAACGGCGATATCTCCTTCGTTAACCGTTGGATCGGGCTGAAATTTTTACTGGAGCTTCTCTATATATCAAGGAAGATTTCCACCAGAGGGATCTTCAATCTGAGCTTTTATGTGAAAGTTCTGGTGTGTCGAAAACTGCTGCAGACAAAGCATGTTTGAAACTGCTGCTAGCTTTGTGATTCTGCTGCTGCATTCTACTGCTACTTTCGAGACTCTACTGCTAGTTATTTGATTCTGCTGCTCGAAAGATTTATTCTGCTGCTGCGTTTACAGAATGGTTACTTGGTTTTACACACACATGAAGGAGTTTGGTTTATGTTCTTAAAAGATTAAAGGCTCATTCATATTGGATTAATTGATTACGAAGAAGGTTGATTATCACTTAGTTGATGTTGTAGTTTGAGTTTCACAGATTTGTGTTCTTATCATACCTTATAGCAGAAGGTAACTTGTTTGTTTTATACGGTGGTGACGAAGACTTGTCAAATCTAGTTTTCATAGGTCAAGGGGAGGATGGATGAAGACCTAGTTAACTATCACTTGAAGGAGTTACGTTATTGTGCTCAGTGTCTCATTGAAGATGAGGATTTTGTCAAGGGATCGAGGTCTACTTATATATTCAGTTTTGAGTATAAGTTTGGAGTCACGTGGTTAGTACAAGACATAAGACACAAGTTTGGGTTATTCAACTTCTTCATCAAATTCGTTATACTCAGTTTTCTTCATCAGTGATCATTACATAAGAGCATACAGATTTGAAGAATCATGAAGATGGTTAACACATTGATTTCAGGGGAAGCATATTATGATGTGTTTAATCAGTTCATCTACATGCACCACTCAAGGGGAAGATCATATTGCATACGTTCCCTATTTGTTGATAACAAAAAGGGGAAGAGATTTTAGAGTGGCATGGCATGGATTAAGGGGAAGACAAGACTTGTTTCATTCAGGGAGATGTCTATGTTTCATTCAGGGAGATGTCTACATCTCAACTTCTCTACTTCGCCTAGGGAAGTTCGTACACGACTTTGTTTGTTTTGTCATCATCAAATAGGGGAAGATTGTTGGGATTCTAGATTTGATGTGACAAAATAAATATAAGAATGAAACATGAAGGGCTAAAGTGACAAAGAGAGAAAGCTTCAAAGATATCAAGATACAGGAAATAATTTATTCTGTAGAAAAGATTTTATATTATTCGGTATTATCTCTTTGTGTAAACCCTAGCATTCTCTAGTATATAAAGAGATGCAGGGTATGTAGTTTATTATGTCTTTCACAATGTAGTCGACTAAGAAAGGTGTGTGTGTGTGTGTTCTAGGGCGTGTAAACTATAAACGCCTAGAACTAGTTCGAATCCTCTAAGGTCTGAGGTGTCTTAGATCCTTGTTACATTTAGGTAACATGTTATTATTCTGATCAAATAATAATTGGAGGTGATGATGGAAAAACCTTGTGTCAATAACATATGATTTGTTCTTATTCCGCTGCATATATTATCATTGTTATTGTTAACCCTAGTGCTCAAAACGGTCCAAGGAGTCTATCAAACTTCACATGCATGCATCAGCATCAGGTAATTCCGGATGCACCTCTAGAGGAATGAAATAGTCGGAGGTGAACTGACGCAGTTCATCCTCGTCCATCTCAGACCGGAACTCTTCTAACTGGCGGACCATTTTTTAATACGCACGCGTAATTACCTCTCGAAGATATTAGCGTTCTTGAAGAAAGATTTTAACTAGAGGAAATGGCATTTTTCACTGTGGTTAAAACAGTAAAATAAGGAGCCCCTTATATAGGGTTTTCTCTTGCATCAGATGCATGACACGTGGATCCCACTATCTCCATCGTGTGGTGGAATACAAACCGGTACATGCATTTTTTCACGTATTCCAAGGGACACGTGGGACATTTAAAGACTAGATACACCGTATCGCGTTTTTGGCGGGAAATACTAGGAACTTCCCCGCCACGCTTGCCGTTAATATTTCTAAGTCTAGCATCCGTGGTTAATAACCACGCATACTAGACTGGGGGGACATGATGACGTATAGTCTATATTCGGGTCACGAACCCAAATGATAGACATTACTAATGCCCAAACCCGCCACGAGTGGGCCATCATAACAATGATTTGGGCTAGTATGATAACGGCTTGGGCTCACGAAAGCCCAAGCCCAAAGTTATTTATAGTTATGATATGGATATCTCTTATTTAAGGAATATATATCCAAACCGGATATACACCAAAGAGTGAGGCACACGTATCCAATGAGGATTCCGTGCCTATATAAACAATATCATAACTCTCGTTAAAAGGTACGACTTTACAACCCTAATTCATATAAATAACCCTAAACCGATTACTTACTCTCACGCTGGAGGATAATCGTGGGAGACAATCCCACGATAAGCCTAACGGTGTTTGTTTGTTTTCTTAGTGCGCAGGTCTTAAGCATTAAGATCGAATTGGTACGAGAACAGGAACCCAAACAAGGAACGCCCAACTTTTGTATCAACACTACGCATTATCCTTGTGGAATTTCCAGAACATCCGAGTGATATGATCATATTCATAATGAAGATGGAAATCCTTCTAGAGCGAACATCACTCAAGCTCTTGGTAGGTGACATGTGAGATCCATCTTGGATCAATGATCAAGTGAAAACTGGAAAGCAACGATGGTGCGGTTCAAAATTGAATCAAACTTGTTCCAAGATATGGATTGACTGATACTTTTGCTAAAACCTTTCAATGTGCTCATAAACTAATTTTTCGAGCACATTGATTGCTTATAATCTTTCAAACAAAAGTATTTTTGATGGAAATGTGATTCAAAGCTTAAAACTCTCGTCGTGTCTCAAACATGTTTATTATTTGACAGGCGAGTGATTTGTATAAATCAATTTCTCATCAATCGGTGAATACAAATTCACCGAGTCACTCTATCGTGCTGTCTGCTTTGAGACGTTCCTGTATGAGAACATGCTTAGTATGAAGATTCCGAAGTGGATTCTTTAGAAATTTCATTACTATAAGTTGGAAATTCCTATCAAGGAGAGTCTTCTTTAAAAGAGACTCTACCTGATCACAGGTCGGTTTTCACAAAACCGAAGGGTAGTCCATCCTCGCAGAACGAATGACAAAGCCATATTCGTTCTCTATCTTTATTGCTAAATGTTTTATTTCAGGGACACATATAAAGATGGCATTGATGGTTCCTATTTCCAACTGAATCGGGTTAATCCATACCTCATGCTCACACATCCTACGCGCAGTCAATGATGATCATGAAAGTTTAAGAGACTACCAACAATTTTTCCGCAACTCTGATGAAAAGTCTCCTAATACTGAAGGGTGTGAGCATGACGGTCCTAAAGTCACTACATCACATGAAGGCAATACGACTATGGATGAGCTTGGAGATTTACTGTGGCTGATGATCTCAAAGAAGCTCAAAGATCACACATCTCAAAGGAACTCAAATCACAAGTTCATTGCTTGATGTACAAAGTGTGCTAAAAAGTGAAGAATCAGAACCTACGAGCTACAAAGTCTAAAGAACGCTTGAAGATCAAAGAGCTTAATTTCCAAAGGTGGCCTTGCTTAGGGGGAGATTGTTAGGAATACAATTATTCCTATAGAAGACTCGGTCATCTCATTAATGTAATAGCATTTAAGTTAGATCCTAGTTAGTTAATTATATACTAGTTTAGTTTAGGTAACACCGTGGAAGAAGGACGGGTCTTTACCCACTATATGCCTGATCCACAGCCCGGGTGTGGGCGTTTTTATCTTTTTTGTAGTTCACTATAAATACCCCTCTCCACATGTGGAGAGGGTTGGACCTTCTCATTATCTAATCTAATATTCCATCTTTTCTCTCATCTCTCTCTCTCTCTATAGAAAACACCCAACTCACTTTCTCTATCTAAACTTTCTTCCTTGATTCGAACCTTACTTGTGTTTATTTCTGTGTTACAATAATCAATATCTTACAATAATAATCTTGTTGATAATCCTTGCCCTCCTTTTTCTAGAGTTGACCCTAAGATAAAGAGAGGTGATCCTAAGAATGTTAAGATACCATGTATGATTGGGTATAAGTACATTGACAACGCTTACATTGATTTTGAATCCCCAATCAACATTATGTCATCAAGTGTTTATAATGATATAGTGAAAACAAGACTTGGACCTAGAAAAGATCCCAAATACCCCGGTGGAGTTTGTAACTTTGTCGGGAGAATTAAAGGTCTACATGTCTTTGTTGGGAACTTTACTTATATCATTGACTTTATGGTTGTTCAAGACCTAGCTAATGTTATTGATTGTCGCTTATCACATGTTGTATTTGGTAAGCCATTTGTTCAAGAATCCAAGTTAGAATATGATGAGATAGAAGGGACGATCCGATTTACTAGTGAAACTGATAGGATCACATATAGGATACCTAATAGAATAAAGGAATTTCGTTTTGTGCCTCGATTTGATATGGATAACATTGGTGCTTTTGAGGACATCAATGAAGAGGATAAGAAAAAGGGCATGGACTATGTATGGGAGAAGAAGAGCCTTTTCTATAAGGATTGCTTAACTCTAGGGCCAAAATATAAAGTTGATAGGGAATTTGCCAATAGGATTATAGGAGCAATTGAGAAAAAGGTGGTTGGTCTCTATAAATAACATTTACAATCGGGTCCGGAATACAAAACTAAGATTTGAGATGACCTAGAGAATGAGACCAATGATGAGGTCACGTGATAGCCCATGACCTTGAGTCTAGCTACAAGACTCATTAATAAAGAAAAGTGCTTCTTGGGAGGCAACCCATGTTTTGTGTGTTTTTATTTGTTTGATTTTTATTGCTGGTAGATCATGTTTCAAACTAAATTGTGAAAATGCTTCATATAAAGGTATTTTGCAAAAGCTAAGTGTAAGGGGAAACCCCAAATTTGTTTATAAGAACGAAAATGATCATGATTCGCCACAATATTAAATGAACATGTATATTAGTAATGGTTTGATTCAAATGCTTGTATCGAGTCATAATGATGTTTTGCAGGATTTTCCAGGAAATGGGACATAAGTTTTTCCGGAAACTTAACATAAAGATCTTTGCAGGTCACTTCTGACGGCGTCAGGGTTTAACACCTGACGACGTCACGTGTAAAATTCTAGAAATTTTGCGAGTTTTGTTTTTCTAACGGAGTCTTAAAAGTTTTTGTTGATTCTTTAGTTTTATAAACTCCAGGAAATCTGCAAACATTTTGTTAATACAAATATCGCCTAAAAACGTTATTTATATTTTACGATCTTTGCTAAGTTTTGTTAATGACAAAGTATGAAGTTTAGCTATAAGTAAATCATCACTTTAAGTGTTTAAGTCTTGTTTAACTAAGGTTAACATTTCCTTTTAAACAAAACATTGTGTTTATTTCTTAAACTAAAATGAGTCTTGTCACATCATATTTATTTCTTTATATAGTAAGGTCACATCACATTTAGGGCAAGTTTTGTCATGATGCATTTATGGAAAGAAATGTGTTTGACTAACTTTGTTGTTGCTTGCAAGCTTTGTATTTGACTTGTTATTATGAGATGTGACATTGTTTGGTTGCTAGGAGTTATGAGACAAGACCTTGTTTGGTTTGCAAGATTTATTGCAAAACCAACTGCAGCCCTGGCGGTACCCTGGGGGTACACGGGCGGAACCCTTTTGAGGGGTCCGCCTGATCCGCCAGACCTGCAGAATTGTTTGCTATAAATACCAAACCATTTTTAGTTTTTGGTAACCCTTTTAGGACATATATTCACATACTCTCTCAACTAACTCAGTAACCTTTTGATTTGTGATTCTCTTATGTAGCAAGGGACTTCACAAGATCATTCAAGATGTTACAAGCTTCAACTCTAAAGTTGCAAGTCTTGGTAGCTTTGTCATGTATAAGCTTTGATAGTTTATACTTCATGTGTGTCATGTATATAGATGTAAGTGGTTAGTATTTTAGGCCTCAAAATACGTAATGTGTCGGGAGTTGTTGTACCCTTGTAAAAGAACTAACGGGAGTGGTTGTACCCTTGGAAAAGAACTCGACATCTAGCTTTGTGTCGGTAAAAGTGTAAGCGACGAACGGGAGTGGTTGAACCCATGTAAAAGTACTCGACATCTAGCTTAGTGTCGGTAAAAGTGTAAGCGACGAATGGGAGTGGTTGTACCCTTGTAAAAGAACTCGACATCTAGCTTAGTGTCGGTAAAAGTGTAAGCGACGTTGTAAAGGTTTTCTCCACCGGTGAAAGGAGCTTGTTGATTAGTGCTTATAACTCTCGAGTTGGAAACTCGGGGCATGGATGTAGGGCAAGGAAAAAGAGTCCTTGTAGCCGAACCACGATAAACAATCGTGTTGTGGTTTGATCGTTTCTTTCTTTATCTTTGCTTATTACATGTTGTCTTTTAGTTATAATTGCTAATCACATATAAAGCTTTCCAAAAGAATTAAAACAAGTAAAGTTGTATTTATATCTTGAAACAAATGTAAAGCTTTTCAAAGAACTAAAACAAGCAAAGTTAGGATCATCACAAGTAAAGCTTTTCAAAGTATGAAACAAGTAAAGTTAGAATTGTTATTCACATGAAAAGCTTTTCAAAGAATCAAACATATAAAGTTGTGTTTATATCTTTAAGCAAACGTAAAGTTTCTAAAAGGATATTTAAGCTAAATAAGAATCGAAAAAGCGGTAAACTATTCAACCCCCCTTCTAGTTTTCCACAATTGGCATCAGGAGCTACGTTACTCAAGATCTTTATAATAGAATGTATTTTAAAACTTGGATCGATCCATGGATTTTGAAAATCTCAAAGAAGGGCAATCTATTCAAAACCAACCGCTATTTGTAATAGAAAACTTACTTGAATGGAAAAGTAATTTTGAAAACTATGTGAAATCAATTGATCAAGATCTTTGGCATATTAATTATTTTGGTAATTTCAAATCAAAGAAAACAAGTTTTTGAAAACCAAGATAACTAACTTAAACTTGGTAAAAATACTAAAGCTAAAACAATGATTTATAAAGCTTTAGTACCAAATATGAAAGAATGATATTTAGAAAAATATGTTAAATTTTCATCAAGAAATATGTCAAGCCAAAAATGATCAAGTTGATCTCACAAATGTATTAGAAATCTTAGATATATTAATTGATTGATTTTTAGTTGAGATGAATACATGTACTACTATTTTAAATGTTTTAAATGAAGGTGTAAGTGAAGATGATTACTCATGATGAGCTCTTAGTGGACTTGCTTACGATTCATGGAATAACATGGATGAAGATGAAGCCAACCATCCGGTTTGTGATTCTAAACTAGATAAAACATCAAGCAAGGTACACTTTGAAACCAAACGCTTTTGCTTTGACAAATTTATCATAGAGTTTTCTAAACTAGAAAATGAGTCTAAACGTTTATGCAACATGGACCTAAAAATTATCTCCAAGAACGAGTCTTCAAAATCTTTTAAGAATATCTTTGAAAAGGAAATCCTGTTAGAAGATAAAATGTCTAGAATTGAGAGTAATGTTGTAATTGATCTAGAATGTAAATTGTGTCTAGACTACAAACATAAGATTAAAATGCAAAATAAGAAAGGAAAAATATTAGTTAAATTTGATGAAAGCTCAAAATCTTTTGAAAGATTGTTGAGGAGTCAAAGGTTGTTTAAAGATAAAACCGGATTAGGTTTTAACTCAAAAGCACCATTAACTAATAAAACAAAGCAAGTTAAAATTGTCAAACCTAGAAGAGAGATTTAGAGATAATTTAATCTCTAATAGAAACTCATGATAAAAGGATTAAGATTATCATTTTCTATGCTTTTATATGATTGTCTAACCTTCTTGGATACATGAGTTATTGAGTTTCAAAGCGTGTCGTCAAACCTAGTTTTTACGAGAAGTGCTTATCCTCTTGATAACATTTTTATGCAATTTAAAAGGTACGCATTACTTCAACTCGGCTTTTATTGTCTCTTGTTTGTAGCATTATGTGTAGGATTATGTGTTATTAGTAATACTCTAAAAGTGTTTACTTGCTATTTGTAATAACTAAGATTAGACTCTATGTAACAAGGAATTTCGTCATTAGTACTATTAGGAGATATAAGGTGTTTTGGTTCTTTAACCATCTAGAGATAAACACGAAAAACTCTTGAGTAAGTCTCACTCAACTCTTGCTTACAAGTAAGCTAACTAAGAATTTCCTAAGTGTTAAAATGTCTAACACTTTTGTGATGCTTGCAAAACAAACCTTTGTTAAACAATTTTCTCAAACACCATACTTTGAGTCTTTAAATTATGCTTTTCTTTAATCACTCCTTTACGATAATCTCACATAAAACACACAAGGTGAAATAAATCACATTAGCATACATTAGGATGTATGAAAGAAAATGAGTTTTCAACATCTAGGATTTACTCATCAAATGTGACACATAGTCTCATGATGTTGTACCTCTTGGACTTTTTCAAAACAAATAGAGTTCATAGTGTCTTAAGTAAGAAAACCCAAAAAGTCGAGGAGTCGTTGAATACAACAATTAACGAGTGATCTCCTTCTTCTAAGATATCATCTTTGGTAGATGATAACTTAGTCAAAAATTCAATGATGGCAAGACAAGTATGTTGTGTAAAACATTAAGGATAAAAGTACAAAATAACATCTTCTCATCATGAGTCAAACATTGAATCAAGTAAAATTGACATAAGTTATAGAACTTGATTTATAGGTCATAGTTGTGTCTAAACAAATTCAACAAAAACAGTTTTTGGAATTTAAAGTAAAACAACTAGTGAAACAAAATAAATGTTTCAAAGAAATCATGTGATTATAAGTGTCAATATTTGAAAGTCTTTTTGATAATAAAAGCAAGCTTCAAAAGCAAGAGATTTTAACTTAAAGACATTCCTAGTTACTTTCTTGTTCTCAAATGGTTAGGTTATTGATGACTTTTCAAGAATGAGATTAGTAAATCCGTAGGTAAAACTAAACGTAGAGAAATGTTCGGAAGACTACTTGTTCTCATAACAATTAGATCCAACATTATGTTTAGTTTTTGTCTATGTGCTCGTGTTTAAGAAGATCCTTAAACAACTCTTTAGTTGAGCTTATTGGATACATCATTAAGTACTACACAACTTAAATTATGGTCTGCCAAAAGAACGGGAATAGAAACCATAGTGTTTGACAAATGGAATTATGTCGGTAATAAGTTGATAAGAAAAGCTCAAGTGGTACTTGCACTTTTTTACTTACTTACCCAATGATTCTCATAAACGCGTATGAATCTCAAATTAGTATCGAATGGAAAAGCACATCAACAAGCTCCGCTTGAACAAGCAAACTACCTTCAACAAAGGAAGCATCGACTTCAGCGACAATTCAATCCATTATGTTCTTAATTGACATATTGTGATCCATCATCATCGTCTTGGTAAGAATGTTCGTTGAGGAACATCTTAACTAAGTAAGTCTTATACGTTAACCATTCTATTAACGTTTTCACAAAACCTCTTGAATGAGAATCATTCATCATCCCTAGGCTTAGTCTAGGACTCATAAGACCAAAAACCTTAGTTTTGAACATTAGGTTAAAACCACAAAAATCAAGACAATTTCTTTTAAGTTTTTCCCTGCAGAACCTACGGCACCTTCAGAACATACGGGCGGAACCCATTTTTTGGTTCCGCCTGGTCCGCCAAACCTCAGATTGTTTAAACTTTTTACTTCAAAGCCAAACACCCTCTTAAATCTTAACAAAAACTAACAAATAGCATCACCCTCTCTAAAACACATATCCTCACGAATTTTAGGGCTTCTAATCCAATCTCTTCCAATCCAACTAACTTTGTAAGTATTCTAATCACAATTGCATTTTTAATTTAATTATAACATTTTTGCTTACAATCATTAACTAGAATCTTAGGGCTTTTGCATAAAACTTCATGATTCATGAAAAACTTGGTGGCTTGTCAATTATGTATTTCATTAGTTAAGAAATGTATCTTTTCATTGTTACTTTGATTTACCAAACACACCAAGTGCATTATTTTTCAAATTGCAACATTTTTCATCACCACATTGTTAAAACAAATGAAAAACATCATTTAAACATCACTTGCATACTATCTCTTGAATGCTAAAGGGGATACATAACTAATATGTATTTTCGGGTACATTCAATCGAAGACACATTCAATTAGGAGAGTGTTGGTTATCTTTTGTTTTTACAACAAAATTTACATAACAAAATGATTTAGGTATCAAAATGAGTCAAGAGAACCACGTCTTCACATTGTTTTGCATATAGGAATATATTAAAACATCCTCGTTGTTAAAAGTCATTAACATACAATTTTATGCTTTCTAGGAATCAACATGCCTCCCGCAAACAAATCCGATCACAAAGAAACCCTTAAGTACATGCCCAAACACCATATGACCAAAGGTCTCAACTCGGTTCAAGTAGAAACCTTTAAGGCATTAGAAAAATGCTATGTTCACGAAGGTAGAACCATTGATCCATCCTTTCTAGAAGGAACATCTATTCGCCAAAACTTTGCCGCAATTCACTTTGATTGTCTCCTTGATATAGATGAGCCAATTTGTCCTAGGTTCATTTTGGAATTTTATGCAACCGTAAACCTTTCCTCATGTGCTGGTGGTAGGATATCATTAAACTTCACAACCAATCAAATATCACATGACATAGATTTAAAAGACTTAGCTATAATTCTTGGTGTACCAAATGAGGGAACTTGCCTCTACACGGATAAGTGGCCCATTTCAAGTCTTGATACTATTGATCATTTTTATCCATACGATACACCTCTTGCTAGTAAGGAAACTATTAAGGAACACCTCTTTGTTAGAACCTCTACCACTAGGGTGAATCGTTCAGGGAATACTGTAGACAAGGATCCTTTTGGTATGGAGCTCAATGAGCTTAAACCACAATTTAAGAAGTGGGAAGAAATTCTTAGGGCTAACGTCATAAGTACCATAGGAAATAGAGATCACATCAACACATGCCTATGCTACATGCTTTATAGCATTTCCACCGGTCAACCCTTCAACTTAGCCTACTACCTAGCCAAAAGAATGGCCGACATATCCTTGGTCGGAACAACCGCTCTTCCATATGGAATGCTTCTTACCCACCTCTTTAGAGCAATCTCACCCATTTCTCCTAACGAAAATGGAATACACCTTGACTACGCTCTTGTTCCTTACATCTTCGTTCCTATAAGTGATAAACGAGTTTTCAAAAATAAGGGCAAACGTACTCGATCACCTACACCATCATCATCATCATCCGGCATGAGCGACGATGATAAACTACCAAACTCTAAGTTACCTCCTTTAGAATACCTTCAAGCTCTCCCCATCATTGACAATGCTTCCGAAGAATTCAAGCAAACCAAAGGAATGTTCAAGTGTTTTGGAAGGTACCTAAACAAGCTCAAGAAGAAGATAGACCTGTTGTGAGAAGATTAAGGAGTGTTTGGCTTATGAGTGCTTTAGAATCGTCTTTGTGATAAAACTACGTGAATTATTTGTTTTTCACTTTCATGGTTTATTACGTTTGTTGGATTATGTTTGTATGAACTTTTATGCATAATAACAAAGTTTAAGGTGTTTGTCATTTTTTCTATGCTTATGACAATTCTTACTAAGTATAGTGAAATCCTCGACCTCAAGGTCAAAGTCCCATGAAATGCATGTTTACGTGTCTAATTTTTGCATTGCCCACCCAGAAATGCCTTATCTCTTTGATTTTAGGAGTTTTTGAAAATTTTGAAAAACGTCTCGTGGGTCAAAAACGTGGACTTCCACTTTTTTCAGCCCTGGCGGATCTGGCGGTACCCAAAATTGGGTTCCGCCAGTACAAATTCTGGGAATTCCAGAATTGGCCCAACGGACCAGGCGGCACCCTCAAATGGGTTCCGCCTGTGTATTCTGAGGGTGCCGCCAGTAACCTGCAGAAAATTTTTCCATTTTTCT
The DNA here is from genome assembly GCA_030686995.1 of Artemisia argyi. Taxonomy (NCBI): domain Eukaryota; kingdom Viridiplantae; phylum Streptophyta; class Magnoliopsida; order Asterales; family Asteraceae; genus Artemisia; species Artemisia argyi. The sequence goes on along the minus strand of CM060695.1, from coordinate 151,058,432 downwards.
TAAGTCCAAAACTTGTAATATGTCAAAACCATTATCCTAAGTGAGAAACATCTTCCATTAACTCCATTAACTATATTAGAACAACTCTCACTCACTAAAACAATTAGAAAGCCATTTCCCTCCAAAAATTCAAATTCAAACATAACCAACCCAAGGAACCCTTTTAAAGGACCCTTCAAACCATTGAAACATTTTCAACTAAATCACATCCCATGATCACAAAGCATTAAGTGCATATGTTGGTATTTCACTCCACCTTGTTCCACTAGTTTGACTTGCAATGATTTGACATGTTCATGAAAACAATGTAAATCATTTGAAACCTCAACCTTTGAATGGTAAAACATCAAATCCAAACACCCCTTCCAACATCCTCTTCATCCTATAAATTTGAAAGTTTTGCAACAATTCAAATCACACCATTACCATTAAAACTTCTTCTATCAGAACAATCAAAACCACACCTTTGAAAATGACCAAATCCAACACATCATCCGACTCATCAAGATCCTTCTCAAAAATCAATAGGATTAGTGTTAAACCTTGTTGTTTTAACAAAACCGTCAAGTCAAGCTCATCTTCTTTAAGTGATGCTTCACTTAACATTTCTTCACCTATCCAAGATTTCCTTAATCTCACTACCTCAACACAATCCCCAACACATTGTAATACCAATGCAATTACCTTTCAAGAATTGCTAAATCTTGATACTTCAACACCCTTTCCAACACATTGCTACACAAACATGGCAACCATTCCTCCAACAACTAGACCTTCAAGTGATTCATCATCACCTTCTCAACAAGCTCAACTATCAAAAACATCATCACCTCAATCACCAACAATTTCACCAATGGAGCTTTTCCATACACCACCAACATCACCACTACCTTATTTGGAAACCTTAGAAGACCTATCACCCAAATCATCAAGTCCACCATCCTTGTCACTTTTTGACACAATTGCTCAAAAGGAAACCCAACAACAACCTAGTGAGCAACTAGATGATGAACCCCATCAACCATCATTAGTAGAACGGTTGGCTTACCGTTATGCTAGACCATCCATTTTTCCAAATGATCAAGGTCATACCCACTCACAATCATTTGTATTTCACCCAATTTACAAAGACCTTCATGGAAATCCTATCGGCGAACCCAGTTTCCGCCATTTTGTTCAAAACCAACAACCACCACAACAACAACAACCATCACCACAAGAACCTTCCCAACAATTGGAATCCCTACTTTCTTCCAAACCATCATAATGAGATTGACACTCATTTAAACCACCTTCATGCCTTCAAACGTATGGTTGACTCTCAAATCAACCATATCATGGTTTTACAAACAACACTTCAATCAACAAATGAAGGAAGCAAAAACACTACTCAAACTTCCACCTTTGCTCCTTCAAGTTCAAACCATCCACCATCAACATCTCAAACCACCCTTCCACCAAACTTTCCCCGCCATGATTGCAATCATTGCGAAAGAACCGCTCACATAAGTGAAGGGTGTCGAAGGGAAATTCGTGAGCTATACGAAGAAATGAGGTTTATACTAAACCACATCTTGGATCTTCTACAATCCTCGTTTCACACACCTCAACCCTAGAGTCTCCAAAATGAAACAAAACCGTTTCTTTTGGAAAATGATTCCCATTTAAACCAACAAACCAAAACCGTGTCATCCTTTCAACCTTCAAAATAAAGCCCGCTACAACCACAACCCACATTTTCATCCTTAAACAACCTTAGCCTTGTTTGTGGAAAATGTTTCTCACAAAGGAAAATGATAATTTCCTTGTAGCATTTTATGGTCTTAGTTTATTTTTAGTTTTTCTTTGTTTTTTAAAAAAGTAGGATGTTGTCATCTTAATTTTGTGTCTTTGACTCTCTAAGAGTCAAAATTTTACAATTTAATGAAATTCATTCTACAGCAATGTTTGAATTGTTTGATGACCATTTAGGTATGATGTGTGAACTATACTTTGATATGGTACCATACATTAATCTTGTGCTTTAGAAACTAACCTCTCTTTTTGTAGGTTCATTATCCATGTTTTCCTTCCTTGATACTCCATTTAGGGGAGTAATATTCAAGGGGGAGCATGAGTGTTGTACTATTTCACTTCACAACTCTTAGTTGTGTTTAAACATGAAATACTTTCATGACTTATCTTGTGCAATAACTAACCTTTTTCTTGTAGGTTCAAAATCCATGTCTCCTCTCTTGGCACTCCATTTAGGGGGAGTATCGTCCAAGGGGGAGCAAGTCTTAATTCCGCTTCGCTACTCTTCTTTTTGTTTCGACAAAAAGGGGGAGAATTTATATAAACTTGTGCTTATCAACCTCATATTTGCAAAAACATTTTTTTTGGTGCTTATCATCTCATCTTTGCAAAAACAAGTTTTTATACTAACTTTACAAGACTTAACACTAAAACTAGTGACTTACTTAAAAATAAAGTTTATGTTTTGTCATCAACAAAAAGGGGGAGATTGTTAATACAAATATCGCCTAAAAACGTTATTTATATTTTATGATCTTTGCTAAGTTTTGTTAATGACAAAGTATGAAGTTTAGCTATAAGTAAATCATCACTTTAAGTGTTTAAGTCTTGTTTAACTAAGGTTAACATTTCCTTTTAAACAAAACATTGTGTTTATTTCTTAAACTAAAATGAGTCTTGTCACATCATATTTATTTCTTTATATAGTAAGGTCACATCACATTTAGGGCAAGTTTTGTCATGATGCATTTATGGAAAGAAATGTGTTTGACTAACTTTGTTGTTGCTTGCAAGCTTTGTATTTGACTTGTTATTATGAGATGTGACATTGTTTGGTTGCTAGGAGTTATGAGACAAGACCTTGTTTGGTTTGCAAGATTTATTGCAAAACCAACTGCAGCCCTGGCGGTACCCTGGGGGTACACGGGCGGAACCCTTTTGAGGGGTCCGCCTGATCCGCCAGACCTGCAGAATTGTTTGCTATAAATACCAAACCATTTGTTAGTTTTTGGTAACCCTTTTAGGACATATATTCACATACTCTCTCAACTAACTCAGTAACCTTTTGATTTGTGATTCTCTTATGTAGCAAGGAACTTCACAAGATCATTCAAGAAGTTACAAGCTTCAACTCTAAAGTTGCAAGTCTTGGTAGCTTGGTCATGTATAAGCTTTGATAGTTTATACTTCATGTGTGTCATGTATATAGATGTAAGTGGTTAGTATTTTAGGCCTCAAAATACGTAATGTGTCGGGAGTTGTTGTACCCTTGTAAAAGAACTAACGGGAGTGGTTGTACCCTTGGAAAAGAACTCGACATCTAGCTTTATGTCGGTAAAAATGTAAGCGACGAACGGGAGTGGTTGAACCCATGTAAAAGAACTCGACATCTAGCTTAGTGTCGGTAAAAGTGTAAGCAACGAATGGGAGTGGTTGTACCCTTGTAAAAGAACTCGACATCTAGCTTAGTGTCGGTAAAAGTGTAAGCGACGTTGTAAAGGTTTTCTCCGCCGGTGAAAGGAGCTTGTTGATTAGTGCTTATAACTCTCGAGTTGAAAACTCGGGGCGTGGATGTAGGGCAAGGAAAAAGAGTCCTTGTAGCCGAACCACGATAAACAATCGTGTTGTGGTTTGATCGTTTCTTTCTTTATCATTGCTTATTACATGTTGTCTTTTAGTTATAATTGCTAATCACATATAAAGCTTTCCAAAAGAATTAAAACAAGTAAAGTTGTATTTATATCTTGAAACAAATGTAAAGCTTTTCAAAGAACTAAAACAAGCAAAGTTAGGATCATCACAAGTAAAGCTTTTCAAAGTATGAAACAAGTAAAGTTAGAATTGTTATTCACATGAAAAGCTTTTCAAAGAATCAACCATATAAAGTTGTGTTTATATCTTTAAGCAAACGTAAAGTTTCTAAAAGGATATTTAAGCTAAATAAGAATCGAAAAAGCGGTAAACTATTCAACCCCCCTACTAGTTTTCCACACATTTATTCCACAAGCATTATATCTTAAATCGCTTTCTAGGATTTGTTAGTATATATAGATTGCCGCCGATTTTACACGAGGTTGCCTTGATTGTTTTCTCAGGTTTAACAGGTTATATATGACAAGAAGATGATTTATATTTCTGGAAGTGAAGCTTTGAATGTTCATTTTCTAGGAGGAAGATCTAACCTTGTTAAAACACTATCCAAACCGAAAGAATCAGGGGAGTATTTGTTTTCATTCTTTTACCTATTTTACTTTTACATCCTTTAATTGAACATTGGGGACAATGTTCATCCTAAGTGTAAGGGGAGGGTAAATGATGATACCTTATAGGATACCATTGCACTTGAGTTTGTTTATTCGATGGTAGGTGATGCGTGGGAATGGCACCAGGCTTTACCTCTCAAGGGATCTCGAGAAGCTTACAACCCCCACCATGCAGTGTACCTGATTGTTGTAGTATAGTATAGTGACAAGTACGGGGGGATTGATCGTTCAACTTGGGAATAGTGTCGCTAGGATTAGAAAACCTAAAGACTAGGTCTAGAGATGAGGGATGATTCTTTTTGTATTTTTTATGTTTTTAGAAAAGCAATTAAAAATCTCGGTTTTTGAAGGAGTGGGCGGAAATAGTTGCTAATCAACTAACCCAATAACTAAGATGCAATCAAAATAAAATACTAAAAATGAAAATAAACTAATTAAGATAGTGGTGTGAGCAATATATGGAAGAATTGTGTTTACTTAGGTTTCACTACTCCCTAGATATCTTTTACAGGTTAATTACTTGTTACAGTTGCATGGATGACGGATTGTATTCCTTAATACCATTCATGGGGTGGCGTACTTACTTCCCCAATCCTATAAGCTCCTACTTCACTCCTATGTCGAGCCGGCTAAGAAGCTCCTAACATGGGATCACTAGAATTCGCTCATGCATTAAATACAATCATAAAAACCTAGTACACATCGGTTCATGTTTCTTAAGACGTTCAAGCAAGTTACACAATGGAGATCTGCCAGTTTTCTTAAGCCTAACATTGAAATCATTCATCCATTACAACTATAAACAAGCAATCAACCTATAATCAACATCTAGGTTTCATTACATCTAAGCAAACACATGAAAGATCTAGCCTAGCATGTTAAAATCAAGACAAGCATAAGATATATTCAAACAACACATAGACATATTGAATGAATTGAAAGAGGACTTATCTTAATTGAACATGAAAGGTTTCAAGGGGTGAAAACCCTTGAAAATACTGTTACAAACGACCTAGGGTTTATTAGGTTCGACCCTAGTATTCTCTACATCAGTTTTTCTTTTAATGAATGAAAAATGGAAAAGTATATATAGATTTTGTGAGGTGACGGCGTCAAGAGTAAATGTCTGACGCCGTCATCTCGCCGCCAATAAATTCCTCGGACTGCCTAGATCTGGGTTTGACGCCGTCACGTGTAGTCCATCTTCAGGCCGTCACCAAAATAACTCTTGACGCCCTTCTCTTGACGCCTTCAGGTTTTCTCTGGGTCGTCATGGATTTTACTCCTGACGCCGTCACAATTCCCTTCTTGACGCCGTCAGGTACAGTTCTCAGCATGGAAAATTAAGTCTTTGCCGTTTTCTACACTTTTATGCTCCAAAAACGTCCAAAATGCTTCTTTTTCCAGAATTCACTCCCAAAGTACCTAAAATCACAAAAGAAATGATTTAGAGCAATATTTGATCAAATAAATTCAATTCTGGGCTTAAATGACCCCCTAAAAACGGTTCATTTTTCGCCTCATCAGTAGGTGTGTAATAAAACTAAGAGAAATACTTGTTAGTGTAATTTTAGCGCCAAATTTAATTTTTTTTACAACATTTAGGAGTGAAACTTTAGCCTTAACAAGCGCCTCATGGATAGGAGTTGTATGACTAGCACAAAACCGTACCATTCAGAAAAATTTTCCACCCAAATATGTGAGGTTCGCCTTTAGATTTGATAGGAAAAGCATTTATTATTAGTGCTTATGTGTGTACCAGTAGCATTTAGATTCTAGAACTTGCGTTAGTGATGCATCCCGATACCGCTAGTGAGACTACATTCGTGTAGTAGATTTACTACATGATAAGAGGCATTAGGATCACCCTTGTGTTAAACCCGTATCATAATTACTTGACCATTTAAGTCATATTTCTTGACTAGTAAAGTCAATTAATTTTTCCCACACCTTAGCGTTGTACTCATTTTTAGTACACGAAACCCCTAGTACACCCCTCTGAGCCTATCTTTTCGTTTCTAACTTTAAGCATTTTACTTAAAGGAAGAATTTGCTTACAATCCACCCAAATGTGCAACCAAATTGCCTTAGCCTTCTGTGTATGCACTCATCTTTAGTGCATTATTGTTACATGTTTAAACCCTTAGTTAATTATCTAATTAATTACATGGTTGCTAAGTCGAGTCATATCCTGTACATATTGTTTTGGGATGATTGGGACTCATGGGTAAAGTACTAGTGTTTTGGAGTAATGGGGAAGAACATCATTTATTACCCCCATATGCGCATTAATCTTAAAAAATACTCCAAGTGTTTTGATTATCTTGATTCGAGTCATTAGATTAGTTTATTATAAAGTATGTAAAAATTCAAGTGTAAGGGGAATGTACATTCCCTATGATGTATTATTTTGGATGGTAGGGCAAGAGTGTATGCAAAAAAATAAAAAAAAATAAAAAATCAAAAATAAATAAAAAAAAATCAAAAAATCAAGAAAAAGAAAATAGAAAAAAGAAAAAGAGAAAAACATACGGACTACCATCCCGTTTCATTCTATATTTGTTTTATGTTTTTATTATTTTTGATTTATTAGCTTAAGTTGAGTTGAGTCTTGGCTTGGCAATGCCTTATTGTACATGTTATTAACCAAGTTGATTAACTCGCCACCAATAAATATTGCCTTTATCCAATAAAACCGTGTTTTCCATATCCCTACACCTAACGTTATAACCCTTCAAAAGACCTCTTTGATAGTTTATCCTAGGTGCTTACGCCAAGTGGTGGAGGTTTGATCCTTTCCCAAGCCTATGGTAATCTATTTGCTATGACAGGTAGTGAGAGATGTTTTCCATTTCCATATTGTGATATATACTTTATTACACCCGAGAGATGTGAGTATCTAAACACTATTTGTGAGGTGCTAGTTTATGACCGCCGTGCTTGTTTTTGATTTTTAGTGGAACGATTATTTGTTGTAATTACTTTTATATTAGTGTTAAATTACCCCTAACTTGTATTTTGATTAGAATAAAAGCGCATTTGCTTGAGGGCAAGCAAATCTTAAGTGTAAGGGTATTTGTTGAGGAGAAAAGTGTACCGCTTTTAAGGGGTCATTTAAGCCCGAATTCTAGATTATTTGATCAATTATTGCCCTAAATCGTTCCTTTTGTCATTTTAGGTACTTTTGGAGAGAAATCTAGAAAAGGAAGAATTTGGAGGTTTTTGGAGCATAAAAGTGAAGAAAACGGCAAAGTCTCAATTTCCTTGCTGGAACAGTACCTGACGACATCAAGGTATTACATGTGACGGCGTCAAGAGTGACAAAAGAGGTGAATGTGGAAATTATAACGTGACGATCCAGAATGTTTTTAGGCTTATTGGCCTGACGGCGTCACCAAGGCCGTCAGGGTCCAATTACACGTGACGGCCCAAAGTGTTTCTCCATATGACGACATCAGAAATGGATCTAGGAAATACGAATTTCATCATGGCGGCGAGTTGACGGCGTCAGAGGTTAACACGTGACGCCGTCAGGATGCATAGTCTATATATATTTTTCCAATTTTTCATTGTAAAGTGTGGATCTTTGTGTGGGATATTAGGGCATAAACCCTAGACGAATTTTACAGATTTTTCAAGGGTTTCAACCCCTTGATTCTTCCATGTTCAATTGAAGATAAGTACTCATTCAAATCATTCAATATGTCTCTGTGTTGTGTGATTATATCTTACGCTTGTCTTCTCTTTAACATGCCAGGCTAGGTTTTTATCGTGTTTGCTTAGATGTAGTGAAACCTAGATGTTGATTATGGGTTGATTGTTTGTTTATAATTGTTACGGATGATTGTATTCGATGTTAGGCTTAAGAAAACTGGCAGACTTCCATTGGTAACTTGCTTAAACGTCTTAAGAAACATGATCGAAGGTGTACTACGATTTTTGGTTATATTTAATGCGTAAGAGAATTCTAATGATCCCATGTTAGGAGTTTCTAACGGCTCGACATAGGCGTGAAGTAGGATCTTATAGAGTTAGGGAATATTTGTCACAACTCGTAATTTCCGGTCATTTTCCAAACCTCGACATATTACTATTCACAAGTTACTATTCATCATTTTACTATTCATCATTTTTGAGGTCAATTTGACATTCCGAAAAATATTCAGAAATTTTACTATTCACTTGACACTATTCATTTCCGAGAGAAAACCACTATTCACGTGCATTACTCATGTCATCGTAAATTTAGTTTACGAGTATTCAAATTCGCGTAACCGTATTGGTTCAGGAGCGAATTCATGCTTTATCATTTGGGACATCTCATACAGACTAGAAATAGTCTTCATATTATCATTATGGCACTTGCATACTATTCCACTCGTAGGATAATTAAATTAGTACTTTTCGTACAATTAACTTTTACGTTTAATTATTTCTAAATAAACATTAACACGCGACCAATAATGTGGCTAACGCGTCCGACACTCCCGACTATGATCCCAATACATTTTTATACTCATAATAATAATATAAAAATCATATTATTAATTTACCCGGTGTTTTCAAATCAATGACTACATTTCACGGTCGAAGCTTATTACCCAGTCGGTTTGCGACCCGATAATTATTCTAACACTCGATTCTCACCAGGAATAATATTTTACAACTTTTACAACTTCGTCGTATTTTATTTCACCTCGGTAACATTTATTTTTAGTTAACTCGGTACCCGGTATCCCTTAAAACTAAAATATCTAGCATAATATTACATAAATCTCACAAGTCACCAACTCATTTTTTTTTCTTACACAACCCACGCCTTCCCCCTCACTTAATTCCACATTTTGTGGATCTTGTCCTAAAATTAAATATACTACTTGACTAGAATAGATATACATTTCACCTAATGTTGTTTTGCTCATTTTATTCACACACAAACTATCTACAAAAATTTCTCTCCTCTTTTTCTCTTCATGTATAATCGGTCAAGGCACCAAGGAGCAAGAAACCATAATTTTTCCAAGATCAAGTGATAAGCTAGGTTATTTAGTACTTCTTGTTAGGGTTTTGAAGTTTAAACACAAGGTTTTGCAAGTTTTTCATCTCCACTAGTCCACTAATCTTCAAGTAAGTTATCAAGACCTATTTTTATAAATTATTCAAGTTGTTCCATTGATCATTCAAGTTTATTCAAGATATATATGCATATGTTGATTTATACCACTCTATATATACTTTTTATAACTTACAAGCCTTAGATATATTATATAGTTAGATCCTTGTTAGATCCACTTGGTTTGTGATGATTAGGAACCCATGACACCCTAAGAAGGTGTATGGTAGGATTAGACTAGTTTTGTGGTGATTGAAAGTGGTTTGGATGAAGTTTGAAACTAGGAAAATGATTTTTGAAAATATACATATACCTACTGTTACTATTTTAAAAACGTGGGAAACTCAGGAACTCAAGGTTAATTTTTGACCCAAGATTTAGAAAATACTTTCAAAAACGAAACTTTTGGCGAAAGAACGGATTAAAAAGAGCTTATAACGAAGGAGATATGATTTTTGTAAATTTAACGACGAAAACTATTTCTGAAAAACTGCATGCTGTTTGACAGTTTTCGACGGGCAAATAGAGGCGTTAAACGTAACCTAGAGGAGCCGAGTTATCAAAAATATATTAGTATATACAAAAAAGAATCCGTGGATATAAAGAACGAGGAAAATGAGCTTAAAACGACCAAGTTATACACGTTTTAATATCGTCAAAACTATATATATATATTTGGTCACAAATAAAAATAATAACTTACGTACTAAATGGTATATTTTCTAGAAATGTTACTAAGGACTATATTCTTAACAAATGAAAAACGTATGACCCAAGGAATATTCATACGACTTAACGACGTTATTTTAAGGTTTTCGATACGAGGAATAGAACGCTAACATTTTTATACGATATATTACGACAAGTTTTTATAACTCCATTGGGACTTATTTTTCCTAAGTATGGAAACTATTTTACTTTGACAATAACTAGTGTTTCCAAGTGACGAGTGGTATAGGCATCATGTGCACGTGCATTCATTTCATTATGTCATGATCTAAGGTAGATCGTTATTACTCATATTAGGTTGCGGTTAGAGATCGTGCCTCATTTCAGTATATCCATTCTTGTCATTATAGCTATCGCTCCAGGTGAGTCATAGCCCCTACTATTTTGATTGTTTTGCAAACTCTTTGGGGGAGAATACATGCTTGTTTTACTTAAAACGCATTACTTGCTTTACCTGGTTGATTACTCAAATATTTCCAGCTTTATCTAAATATACATTTGATCACCTGCACTTCATTAGTGTGCTTGACTACCGGTATTTCTTTGGTATATTTAACCACCTACATTCATTGGTATGTTTGATTTTCTTGAATTTCATGGGATTGATTATCCTTGTTTACATGACCACATTGTCATAATTGTTTATCTGGCGACATTGTCAGTATAGTTTATCTGGCGACATTGTCAGTATTATTTATCTGGCGACATTGTCAGCATTATTTATCTGGCGACATTGTCAGTATTGTTTAGATAACCTCATTGACTGAATCATTTTATTTATATAGCCGTTTTGCTATATTTATCTGGGAATTTGGATACCATTATTATTTATGTTCACGTAGACTTTAACACATTTGGCAGTGGGTTGTAAACACACAGGTTACAAGTCTCTTATGGCGGGACTTGTAACTGAGTGGATTTACGATGCCTTTGCTGGGGCAATCTTTTCTCTATAGGCTTTGCTTGTTAAACAAACTCTATGAACTCACCAACCTCGTGTTGACACTTTAGCATGTATTTTCAGGTATTAAGCAATGGCACTCTACAGGAGGTTTTGGCAGGGCATGGCATGGTCATAGAAGACTCTGATTATTCATTTGGGGACCGTTTTAAACTATTTTAAGGGCTTACTTCCGCACTACGTTTAACGATGTAAATTCAATATTTTTGGTTAAACGGTTTTATTCTAAATGATTAAAGTGAAAACCATTTTTATACTTGTATTGTGATACTGATTGAGTTACACCCCAGCTGCACGTATGCTTCCGCTGGACCCGATTTTGAGGGTGTGACAGATTGGTACCAGAGCTTTGGCTATAGCGAACTAAGTGTTTTTAAAACCTAGACTATAGCTACTTTTACAAAAAAAAAAAAAAAAAAAACTTAACCCTATGACCGTCACGTGCCTGCCTGCCAAGCTGAAGCCTCATTTGTGGTTTGTTGCTGACTTAGGTGATGAGATTTGTGTCTCATTATCTGATATACTATATTCATTTATCATGGTTGATTACTATAATTGTCTTTCATATAAGCATGTTCACGTATAATATATGTCACCACGTTATGTTTTTCCTTGCATAGTTCTATCATTTGACCTCGAGTTTGGTCACCTGCCTTAGTCTTTCTGAACGTCTTGGTATTTGTGAAGGACATAGTCTTAGTATAACTGAGCTGAGTATTTCAAAATTCATGGAACCTCGGTAGAATGTAGACTAGTCACCTATATTCAACCCGGGATAGTGGGACATAGGCTGACTACCTATGTCTGACTCAGAGATGAATTTTGCAACATTGAGAATGGTTATAATAAAATTTTGTCTGGATTGAATCCTTTACTCAATTTCCAAATGTTTCATTCATGTGTGCGTACTTACTTTCATCACAATCTCATTATGTCGCAGTTGTCACAGTCTTTTCCCTTCTCACCATTATTATCATTCCTCTTCCCCATATATATAAGGAATTAGCTTACACTCTATAGATTCCGATGTCACTCATCACTCATTACTTCCAATATTGATAAGTGGATATTATCAATGACCTCCCTAGGAAAGACTTCCCATACCATATATAAGGAGGATCCCTAGGTACATTATGACCATTTAAAACTCAACGGAAATCTCAGGATATCACAAAACCACTCGAACCACGTCAACTCGTCATATCGCGACATCAACCTTTCATTCTATGATAAACCACTCTCGAACATCTACTACTAGGAAACGTCTTAATTATGTCTCACCCTTCTTTTCTCGTTTTGAAGAGCTATGCCGCCAAGGAAAGCTAAAGCTACTCCAACTATGACACCTGCTGCTATTCGGAAATTGGTTAAGGATAGTATCGCTGAAGCTCTAGAGATCGAGAGAGCTGAGGTAGCTGCAAGGGCTGCTGAGACCGCTTTACAGACAGGGACAGATGGACAATCCGATAATAAGCGCGAATGTACTTGGAAGAATTTTAAGGTTAGTGATCCCATCAAGTTTAAGGGCACTGAAGGAGCGGTTGCTTTGATTCGCTGGTTCGAAAAGACTGAGAATGTGTTCCTCATGTGCAACTGTCCTGATGTCAGCAAGGTAAAATTCGCTACTGGTATGCTTTTGGATGAAGCTATGTCATGGTGGAATTCTCATGCTCAACCGATTGGTATGGAAAATGCCTACAAGCTCACCTGGGAGCAATTCAAGAAATTGATGACTGATAAGTTTTGCCCTCGTACTGAGGTGCAGAAGTTGGAAACAGAGTTTTATAAGCTAGTGACAGCAGGTAATGATATCGAGGCATATATCCGAAGGTTTCAGGAGTTGGCTGTGCTATGTCCAACTATGGTTCCAGATAATGAAAAGTTGTTAGAAAATTTCATCGGTGGACTACCGCGCAACATCAGGGGGAACGTAATTGCTTCTAAATCAGACACACTGGAGGAAGCTATCAGAATGTCTCAAAAGCTTATGGCTCAAGTGATGAAGCAAGAAACTACTGTCAACAACAACAACGAAAACAAGAGGAAAAGGGATGACAACCAAGGAGACGATCAAGTATGGCAGCCAAACAAACAACATGAAGTGGTTAGGGCCTACGTTGCGAAGCCAAGTGAAAAGAAAGGTTACCAGGGTACCCTACCCAAATGCAACAAGTGTCAGAATCATCATAACCATGGACCTTGTCTTAATCCATGTGGCAACTGTAAGAAGGTTGGTCATGCGACTTGGGAATGCAAATTTCCAATCATTACCGGGGATCAGAAACCCTCAGTGACATGTTTTGGCTGTGGAGAAATAGGGCATTACAGGAATGAATGCCCAAAACAAGGAAACCAAGAGAAAGGGAACCAAGGCGGAAGGGCTCGTGGGAGAGCCTAGGTCATCGGAGGAGGAAATGGTCCACACATCAACAACGCTGAGAACGACAACAATGTTCAAGAACCAAGAACTTCTACCTTAAAAATAAACTAAAGCCTAAACTCTCTTGTGTTGTATTTCTTTTGTGTTTAATTCTACGTTCTATCATATAAGTTTCATGTACTATTAACGAATTCCGATCTAATGAATATTCTATCTTTTATCACTACAAGCTCCTAGCGATTTCATTAAGATTCCTTTGGAACTACACCACCTATCATCTACAGACCAATGGTCAGAATTAGAGAACGATTCAAACATAGGGAGATATGCTCAGAGCATAAGTGATTGACTTTAGAAATAGTTGGACTAACCAGTTACCATAAATCAAATTCAGTTGCAACCATAGTTATCGCGCGAGCTTAGAGACTACACCACTTGACGCACTCTATGGCCGAAGTGCCAACATCCATTGACGGATCGAAATTTGGAAAAAGCCTAACTCACTAGTCCAATAAGCATTCATGAAATAACCAGGAATTTCTTACGAGTCAAGAATCAGTTACAAGTTCAATAAGTTGTAAACCCTTAGAACTTCAAGTTAATGGCATGATTATGTTGAAAGTTCTGCCTAGGAAAGGCATGATACCATTAAGAAAAATTTGGGAAGATAAACCCGAGATACATTGGACCATTCAATATTTCCGACAGTATGGGCCTAGTGGCCTACAGACTTGAACTCCCACAGAGCTCAGTAGCTTACACAATAAATATCATCATCTTCTCACTAATACCTCTTTAGAGACCAACACAAACTGAACTTCGGGACGAAGTTCCTGTTAGAAGGGAAGACTGTCACAACTCGTAATTTCCGGTCATTTTCCAAACCTCGACATATTACTATTCACAAGTTACTATTCATCATTTTACTATTCATCATTTTTGAGGTCAATTTGACATTCCGAGAAACATTCAGAAATTTTACTATTCACTTGACACTATTTATTTCCGAGAGAAAACCACTATTCACGTGCATTACTCATGTCATCGTAAATTTAGTTTACGAGTATTCAAATTCGCGTAACCGTATTGGTTCAGGAGCGAATTCATGCTTTATCATTTGGGACATCTCATACAGACTAGAAATAGTCTTCATATTATCATTATGGCACTTGCATACTATTCCACTCGTAGGATAATTAAATTAGTACTTTTCATACAATTAACTTTTACGTTTAATTATTTCTAAATAAACATTAACACGCGACCAATAATGTGGCTAACGCGTCCGACACTCCCGACTATGATCCCAATACATTTTTATACTCATAATAATAATATAAAAATCATATTATTAATTTACCCGGTGTTTTCAAATCAATGACTACATTTCACGGTCGAAGCTTATTACCCAGTCGGTTTGCGATATTTCAACCCGATAATTATTCTAACACTCGATTCTCACCAGGAATAATATTTTACAACTTTTACAACTTCGTCGTATTTTATTTCACCTCGGTAACATTTATTTTTAGTTAACTCGGTACCCGGTATCCCTTAAAACTAAAATATCTAGCATAATATTACATAAATCTCACAAGTCACCAACTCATTTTTTTTTCTTACACAACCCACGCCTTCCCCCTCACTTAATTCCACATTTTGTGGATCTTGTCCTAAAATTAAATATACTACTTGACTAGAATAGATATACATTTCACCTAATGTTGTTTTGCTCATTTTATTCACACACAAACTATCTACAAAAATTTCTCTCCTCTTTTTCTCTTCATGTATAATCGGTCAAGGCACCAAGGAGCAAGAAACCATAATTTTTCCAATATCAAGTGATAAGCTAGGTTATTTAGTACTTCTTGTTAGGGTTTTGAAGTTTAAACACAAGGTTTTGCAAGTTTTTCATCTCCACTAGTCCACTAATCTTCAAGTAAGTTATCAAGACCTATTTTTATAAATTATTCAAGTTGTTCCATTGATCATTCAAGTTTATTCAAGATATATATGCATATGTTGATTTATACCACTCTATATATACTTTTTATAACTTACAAGCCTTAGATATATTATATAGTTAGATCCTTGTTAGATCCATTTGGTTTGTGATGTTTAGGAACCCATGACACCCTAAGAAGGTGTATGGTAGGATTAGACTAGTTTTGTGGTGATTGAAAGTGGTTTGGATGAAGTTTGAAACTAGGAAAATGATTTTTGAAAATATACATATACCTACTGTTACTATTTTAAAAACGTGGGAAACTCAGAAACTCAAGGTTAATTTTTGACCCAAGATTTAGAAAATACTTTCAAAAACGAAACTTTTGGCGAAAGAACGGATTAAAAAGAGCTTATAACGAAGGAGATATGATTTTTGTAAATTTAACGACGAAAACTATTTCTGAAAAACTGCATGCTGTTTGACAGTTTTCGACGGGTAAATAGAGGCGTTAAACGTAACCTAGAGGAGCCG
The DNA here is from genome assembly GCA_030686995.1 of Artemisia argyi. Classification (NCBI taxonomy): domain Eukaryota; kingdom Viridiplantae; phylum Streptophyta; class Magnoliopsida; order Asterales; family Asteraceae; genus Artemisia; species Artemisia argyi. Next base: position 151,042,490 of record CM060695.1, on the reverse strand, counting down.
AGTTATCAAAAATATATTAGTATATACAAAAACGAATCCGTGGATATAAAGAACGAGGAAAATGAGCTTAAAACGACCAAGTTATACACATTTTAATATCGTCAAAACTATATATATATATTTGGTCACAAATAAAAATAATAACTTACGTACTAAATGGTATATTTTCTAGAAATGTTACTAAGGACTATATTCTTAACAAATGAAAAACGTATGACCCAAGGAATATTCATACGACTTAACGACGTTATTTTAAGGTTTTCGATACGAGGAATAGAACGCTAACATTTTTATACGATATATTACGTCAAGTTTTTATAACTCCATTGGGACTTATTTTTCCTAAGTATGGAAACTATTTTACTTTGACAATAACTAGTGTTTCCAAGTTACGAGTGGTATAGGCATCATGTGCACGTGCATTCATTTCATTATGTCATGATCTAAGGTAGATCGTTATTACTCATATTAGGTTGCGGTTAGAGATCGTGCCTCATTTCAGTGTATCCATTCTTGTCATCATAGCTATCGCTCCAGGTGAGTCATAGCCCCTACTATTTTGATTGTTTTGCAAACTCTTTGGGGGAGAATACATGCTTGTTTTACTTAAAACGCATTACTTGCTTTACCTGGTTGATTACTCAAATATTTCCAGCTTTATCTAAATATACATTTGATCACCTGCACTTCATTAGTGTGCTTGACTACCGGTATTTCTTTGGTATATTTAACCACCTACATTCATTGGTATGTTTGATTTTCTTGAATTTCATGGGATTGATTATCCTTGTTTACATGACCACATTGTCATAATTGTTTATCTGGCGACATTGTCAGTATAGTTTATCTGGCGACATTGTCAGTATTATTTATCTGGCGACATTGTCAGTATTATTTATCTGGCGACATTGTCAGCATTATTTATCTGGCGACATTGTCAGTATTGTTTAGATAACCTCATTGACTGAATCATTTTATTTATATAGCCGTTTTGCTATATTTATCTGGGAATTTGGATACCATTATTACTTATGTTCACGTAGACTTTAACACATTTGGCAGTGGGTTGTAAACACACAGGTTACAAGTCTCTTATGGCGGGACTTGTAACTGAGTGGATTTACGATGCCTTTGCTGTGCAATCTTTTCTCTATAGGCTTTGCTTGTTAAACAAACTCTATGAACTCACCAACCTCGTGTTGACACTTTAGCATGTATTTTCAGGTATTAAGCAATGGCACGCTACAGGAGGTTTTGGCAGGGCATGGCATGGTCATAGAAGACTCTGATTATTCATTTGGGGACCGTTTTAAACTATTTTAAGGGCTTACTTCCGCACTACGTTTAACGATGTAAATTCAATATTTTTGGTTAAACGATTTTATTCTAAATGATTAAAGTGAAAACCATTTTTATACTTGTATTGTGATACTGATTGAGTTACACCCCAGCTGCACGTATGCTTCCGCTGGACCTGATTTTGGGGGTGTGACAATATTGTACACGGCCCTACGACTGGTATTAAGGAATATAACCCGTCATCCATGCAATTGTAACAAGTTAATCAACCTGTAAAAGATATCTAGGGAGTAATGAAATCTAAGTAAACACAACTTTTCTCATTATTGTTTCCACCACATTAGTATATTAGATTAATTTTTATTTCTTTTATTTTATTTTGATTGCATTAGTAGTTAATTGGGTTAGTTGGCTAGCAACTAATTCCGCCCACTCCTTCATAACGTGAGATTTTATTTGCTTTCATAAAATATAAAAAGATACAAAAAAAATCATCCATCACCTCTAAACCTAGTCTAGTAGGCTTTCTAATCCTAGCGACACTATTCCTGAGTTGAACGATCAATCTCCCGGTACTTGTCACTATACTATACTGCAATGATCAGGTACACTGCCTGGTGGAGGTTGTAAGCTTCTCAAGATCCCTTGAGAGGTAAAACTTGTTGCGAGGGCGCAATTCCCACGTATCAGTGATCACGGGCCACATCCATTCATTTTATTGGAAGCGGTCGCCTTCCAAGATTTATGGATTTGGCATGCGTTCTTTGGTGTCTCCGGTTAGAATAACGACGTAAACGTTCTACGTCGTTCTCCTGTCTTCAATGATATCAGATCTGGGAGAGCACCAGACCTTGAATTCGAGGCTAACGGTGCACAATACAAAAGGAGATATTATCTTACTGACGGGATATATCCACAATGGTCGGTTCTTATTAAGTCCATTTCAAATCCTCCGCGGGTGATGAAAAAAGAATATTGTACAAGAGAAAGCACGAAGCAGCAAGGAAAGATGTGGAATGGGCTTTTGGTGTGTTAAAGAAGTGGAAAATGCTTAAAGTTCTGGCTCGAGGGCTATATAAAAAGGATATCTGAGATATTATATATACATGTATCATATTACATAATATGATCATTTAACACAAGCAGCGAGCGATATGTCCTACATGGTTCGAAGATGAGGTCCACAACTACACGATCCCTTAAGAACATTTGAAGAATCTTCAGTAGTTATTCAGGAGCTCGAGAACGCATCAACTCATATAAACTTAAAATCTGATTTGGTCGAACACATTTGGAGAAATCGTAGAAAGCATCAGCTCAATCAAGACGAAGACGATGTTGATGATGATGATGATGAAGACGATGAAGAATTTCTGTGATCTTTTTAATTTTATTTCAATAATTTACGTAATGTTTTTAATGTTTATTTGATTTAGTATTGTAATATTTTTTATTTTTAATGAATTTAATTTTTTTTAAATGTTTGAATTTAAAAAAAAAATGGGTTACCACTGTGGCACTAGGGTTATGCCTGGTTGCTGCAAATAGAAAGATGACGTGACAGCTGGAAAGTTATGTGAATATTGGTCATCACTGTGCTCAGCCTAAGTACCAACAAGTTTTGTTTCTAACAACAGGACATTTTATATTTCTAACATGTGTAAAAGTTGGAAAGTTTGTTTCTAATTAACATTTTTCTTTTTGACAATTTATAGAATAGTTGTTAAGCATTTAATCTATCTATACTAAATATAATGTAAAAATAGTCAATGTGAAATGTTGAGTTTTCAACAATAGTCAAATGAGAGAGAAAGTGGAATGTAATTAATACTTTTATTAAAACAACCCAATACTTAAAATTACAATTATTTATTCACATTGTACAACCAAATTAAAGCATATCTACCAAATTAAATACAACCAATTCAAACACAAATCGGGTTGACCCGGGACGCTTCAAACCCGGCGGGTTGACCCAGCTTAATTTGACCCGTTTTTGACCCAACCTAGCAATTTGACCCAGTTTAAATACAACCAATTCAAAGACAAATCGGGTTGACCCGGGACGCTTCAAACCCGGCGGGTTGACCCAGTTTAATTTGACCCGTTTTCGACCCAACCTAGCAAGTTGACCCAGTTTAAATCGACCTACTTTTCGACCGGAACGGTTCAACCGGTTGAACCACCCGGGTCGAACCGGGTTTCAAAACATTATCCATTACTTAAAAGTACAATGATTTATTCACATTGTACAACCAATTAAAAACATATCAAACAAATTAAATACAACCAATTAAAACACAAACCGGGTTGACCCGGGACACTTCAAACCCGTTTTTCGACCGGAACGGTTCAACCAGTTGAACCACCCGGGTCGAACCAGGTTTCAAAACATTATGTTTAATTCTCAAATCTTCAAACTTTTATTATTTTTCGTATAACCTATAAACTTTTTTTTATCAATAAACTATATGTCGCTATAAAATCTCGTTGCTTGCGGGTTGCCCCCTCATTGCTTGCGTTTGAAAATAGGATGCCCGATTATTCTTTTAAAGAATCTCGATCCGGAAAAATGGATTATGTAATGACACGAGGTTGATATGCAAACGTTTTGACCCTAATGTCATCAACTCCGAGATTGCTGTCGGGCAACACGCTGGAGTTAGAGTGCTCTTGCCAAGAATTCCTCTTGCTCCATCTGAAGAAGACATGTTCCCTTTCAAACTAAAGAGAATACAATTCCCTATTCGCCTTAGCTTTGCAATTACTATTAATAAAGCTCAAGGCCAAAAAATTCCAAATGTGGGTGTCTATTTGCCTGATTCTGTTTTCTCCCATGGCCAGCTTTATGTGGCATTGTCTAGGGGGATTTCCCGTAAAACAACAAAGGTATTGGTTAATCCAGTCAAAGAATTCCGTCAAGCAGGAATCTACACCTCGAATGTCATTTATCAAGAAATTTTACGCGAAGAGTAACGTGTGTTGTTAGTTTTTATTTCATAACTGATGTAATGTTTTACTTTCAATTTCATTAAATGTTTTTATATGTTGTTTGATAGATGTTAAGATTTTTTTTTTTTTATATTTTAGTTATCGTGTAGTACAACCGTTTGCAATTACATTCTAATTGGTTCACGTTCTATTTTGAACTCTACACAAAACACTCACGACAATATCGCAAATCGTTAATTATCTGCCGCTAGAAACTCCGTTGCTATGCACGGGTACTCGCCTAGTATAAACAATAGAGAAACGATATACACGTACTTAACAACATTTTGATAATTAAATAAACGATAAAATTAACAAGAAATAAAATAGAAACTCGAAATGAAGAATAAAAACCTACTTGTAAAGGCTTCAGGTATCTCAATTCTGATTTCTGTAAAGTGATTCAAAGCTCACGGTCATTGAGGGCCCTTAATTAGCAACTCAATTTTATTATTGAAAAACTCAAAAAGCTAATAAATTTATGAGTTAATTTCATAAATGGTCCTTGTGGTTTATCAGGTTTAACGAAAGTAGTCCTTAAACATTTTTTTAACGGATCCTCTCCCTATGATTGTGACCCATAATCAGGTTTGGTCATTTATTGTTGTTAGTTGACCATGAAATGATGGGTATTTCTGACTTTTTACATGTTTCAATGAGGGACACTAATGACTTTTGACATTATTATTATTATTATTATTATTATTATTATTAAATGGTCTTTGTGGTTTGGCAAAAATTTCATCTAACGTCCCTTAGAGTTTAAAGTTGCATGGACAGTCCTCATCCTTGCAAAAGAATAACACTCGTGGTCCTTTTTTTAGCTGGTGTTAAGTAGATTCTGTTATCATTTACACGTTAGCCCTTTTATTTGAGGACCGTTTGCATCATCTATCCTTTATAATAACGGCCATTTATAACTTAAAGTTTTCGTCTCCTTTATACGTTTTCGTCCGTTTTTGTCCGCTTTATTACGTTTTCGTCCATTTTATACGTTTTTATCCGTTTTTATACATTTTCTTATGTTTTCAAACGTTATACGTTTTCATCCGCTTTTACACGTTTTCTTCTATTGTTACACATTTTTATATGTTTTTATACGTTTTCGTCCCTTTTTATATGGTTTAGTTCGCTTTTATACGTTTTCTTGCATCTTCATACGTTTTTGTCCATTTTTACGTTTTTATCCATTTTTTATGTGTTTTCTTATGTTTTTATACGTTTTCGTCCGTTTTTATAAGTTTTCGTTCGTTTTCATATGTTTTCATTCATTTTCATCCGTTTTTATACGTTTTGTCCATTTTTATATGTTTAGTCCGCTTTTATATGTTTTCTACGCTTTCGTTCTTTTTTATACATTTTTCTTACATTTTATATATTTTCGTCCGTTTTTTATTTTTTATATGTTTTTGTCCATTTTATACGTTTTCATACTTTTTTATCTGTTTTGTTACGTTTTCATATGCTTTTATCTATTTTTATACATTTTCAAACGTTTTCTTACATCTTCATATTTCTTTGTCCGAAATTATATGTTTTCTGTAACAATTCGCATTTTAGGTTACTATCTAATCCCGAATTTTTACTATTCGATTTCACTATTAATTTCTAAAATTTTTATGTCACATTCTCGTAAGTTAACCCATTTTCATGATAACATGAGAATTTGACACTCGTCGGGTCATTTTTGCAAATATCACGGAACCGTGTCTGAGATTTACTTTAAGGTTTAAACGACATTTAGGCATCCTGATATATCCATAAAACATTATAAACAATAGAAATATGTATTTCTCACATTTTAGGACAATTCCACAATTTTTGGAATTTTACGTTTTCCAGTTTTGCGTTTTAGACCCGCGCTTCCAGTTTTAACAGCGTTTAAGCAACCCGATGGAACTTACCACACATTTTATATTTTAACATGGAGTATAATAACAAGTTTAATCATTTCTACATGTTTCATATTTTTAGGATACCCGATTTTAAGTTTCGTGACTTTACGACTTACCGTTAGCGATTAACGGGACTAAACGACCTCCGTAAAATAAGATAATACCAAAACTATGTACCTAGTCACCCTAACCATCATATGAACGTGTATAGGGTGGATTCACCATGCCATGTGTCTTGTTGATAAAAGTCTTGATCCTTTAGATTAGTTACAAGTATAAAATGACTAGCCTAAGTCTTAGGAATATCTCAACTCTTGCACCTCCTCACTACACCTTACTAAACACCTTCTTAACCTCGTCATTACACTATAAATACAAGGCTCATCTCTTCCTTTCTCTTCATTCCAAATGACATACACATAATTCACAAACCCTTCATCTTTAATTTCCAAGTTCCAAGTTATACTACAAAGTTAAAGACCTAGTTATTCTCTACAAGAAAACTAGTGTTTATTTGGTGATTCCATGGTTAAATTAGGAACTACACAAGGGTACTAGGGCTGAGCTAAGAAGTTTTTTCACAAGGGTTATATCAAGGTTATCAAGGGTTAGCAAGGGTTGTGTTGAAGGATTGGAGGCTAGGGTTTTCGATTAAAGGGTTTAGATCTTGTCCTAGTTTATGATTTCCCTTTTCATTAAGGCCAAAAGTTGTAAGACTTAAGCACGTTATTCTTTCTTGTTTTCATAATCCTTATATGATATATATGCTCTTTATATTGATTCATGATGTGCAAAAACCTTTAAAACAAGTTATGTGAACTATATGTTAACTTAAAATAGGTAAATAAGAAAACTACTGACATATATTGTGAAATACGACCAAAATAATATAACCATGATATTAGACACTTACCTAATGTTAAAGAGGACTTTACAAGGAAAAGATAGAATTTTGAATCACCAAAAAAGAGTACACGAGTCAAAAGATACGGCTAAAAGAAGTTAGCAAAACCAAAACACCGAAACTGCCAAAACAAGCTGTTAAGCAGCTGACCTTTTTGAACGAGGCCCTTCTGGTCCATTACATCAAAAAGTTAAAACATGAAAGTTTTCCGGAACAACGTTTTCCCTCAAAGCAAGAAGATCGGGTCCTGAAAACGCATAACGATTGATATTTTTCTTAAAAATCTTAACAGTCCCTTATAGTACCAAAATGACTATGTATTTTGTCACGACTAAGGAAAACCAAATGGCCTAAAGGCCTAAGGCTGAGATCACTGATACGTAGGAATCGCACCAGGCTTTACCTCTCGAGGGATCTCGAGAAGCTTACAACCCCCACCAAGCAGTGTACCTGATCGTTGTAGTATAGTATAGTGACAAGTACCAGGGGATTGATCGTTCAACTCAGGAATAGTGTCGCTAGGATTAGAAAGCCTAAAAACTAGGTCTAGAGGTGAGGGATGATTCTTTTTGTATTTTTATATTTTTAAGAAAGCAAATAAAATCTCATTTTTGGAAGAGTGGGCGGAATTAGTTGCTAGCCAACTAACCCAATAACTAAAGATGCAATCAAAATAAAATAATATAAATGAAAATAAATCTAATTAAACTAGTGTGGCGTAAACAATGATGGGGAAAGTTGTGTTTACTTAGGTTTCATTACTCCCTAGATATCTTTTACAGGTTGATAGTTTGATACAATTGCATGGATAATGGGTCGTATTCCATAATACTAGTCGTAGGGCCGTGTACAATATTCCCTAACTCTATAGGATCCTACTTCACTCCTATGTCTAGCGGTTAGAAGCTCCTAACATGGGATTATTAGAATTCTTCTACGCATTAAATACAACCAAAAATCATAGTATACCTCTGATCATGTTTCTTAAGACATTCAAGCAAGTTACCAATGGAAGTCTGCCAGTTTTCTTAAGCCTAACATAGAATACAATCATTCGTAACAATTATAAACAAACAATCAACCCATAATTAACATCTAGGTTTCACTACATCTCAGCAAACACTAAAGAGATCTAGCCAAGCATGTTAATTTGAAGATAAGTGTAAGATATATTCAAGCAACAAATAGACATATTGATTGAATTGAAAGAGTACTTTTCTCAAATTGACATGAAAAGTTCAAAGGGTTGAAACCCTTGAAAAATCTGGAAAAATTCGACCTAGGGTTTCTCCCTTAAAGGTGCACACTAATGAATGAAATTTGGAAAACTATATATAGATTATACAGGGTGACGGCGTCATGAAGAAATTTGTGACACCGTCAACTCGCCGTCCATAATGAAATCGGATTGCCTTGATCCACTTTTGACGTTGTCATGTGTAATTATGTTCTGGGCCGTCACTAATATTGGGACCATGACGGCCTTGGGTGATGCCGTCATCTCCAATGCTAAAAACTCTTCTGGACCGTCACGGAATTTGTCGACATCCACCTCTTGTATTACTCTTGACGCCGTCATTAAGGAACTTGTGACGCCGTCAGGTACTGTCCAAGCAAGGAAAATTAAGACTTTGCCGTTTTCTTCACTTTTATGCTCCAAAAACGTCCAAAATGCTTCCTTTTCCGGATTTCTCTCCAAAAGTACCTAAAATGACAAAAGGAACGATTTAGGGCAATATTTGATCAAATAAATTCGAATTCGGGCTTAAATGACCCCTTAAAAACGGTTAATTTTTCGCCTCATTAAATACCCTTACACTTGAGATTTGCTTGTCCTCAAGCAAATGCGCTTTTATTCTAGTAAAAATACAAGTTAGGGGTCATTTAACACTAATATAAAAGTAATTACAACAAATAATTGTTACACTAAAGACCAAAGGTAAGCACGGAGGTCATACACTAGCACCTCACAGATAGTGTTTAGATACTCACATCTCTCGGGTGTAATAAAGTATATATCACAATAAGGAAATGGAAAACATCTCTCACTACCTGTCATAGCAAAATAGATTACTATAGGCTTGGAAAAGGATCAAACCTCCACCACTTGGCGTAAGCACCTAGGATAAACTATCAAAGAGGTCTTTCAAAAGGTTATAACGTTAGGTGTAGGGATATGGAATACACGGTTTTGTTGGATAAAGGCAATATTTACTGGTGGCGAGTTAATCATCTTGGTTAATTACATGTACAATATGGCGTTGCTAAGCCAAGACTAGACTCGACTTAAGCTAATGAATGAAAAATAACGAAAATATAAAACAAACATAGAATGAAACGGGATAGTAGTCCGTATGTTTTTTTTCTCTCTTATTTTTTCTATTTTTTTTTCTTTTTCTTTATTTTTTTGATTTTTTTTCATACATTCTTACCCAACCATCCAAAATAATACATCATAGAGAATGTACATTCCCCTTACACTTGAATTTTTACATACTTTACAATAAACTAATCTAATGACTCGAATCAAGATAATCAAAACACTTGGAGTACTTTTTAATATTAACGCACATATGGGGGTAATATATGATGTTCTTCTCCATTACTCCATAACATAAGTACTTTACCCATGAGTCCCAATTGTCCCAAAACAATATGTACAAGATATGACTCGGCTTAGCAACCATGTAATCAATTAGATAATTAACTAAAGGTTTAAACATATAACAATAATGCACTAAAGATGAGTGCATACAAGGAAGGCTAAGGCGATTTGGTTGCACATTTGAGTGGGTTGTAACAAATTCTTCATTTAAGTAAGATGATTAAAGTTAGAAACGAAAAGATAGGCTCGGAGGGGTGTACTAGGGGTATCGTGTACTAAAAATGAGTACAACGCTAAGGTGTGGGAAAAATTAATTGAATTTACTAGCCAAGTAATATGATTTAAATGGTCAAGTAATTATGATACGGGTTTAACACAAGGGTGATCCTAATGCCTCTTATCATGTAGTAAATCCTACTACACGAATGTGGTCTCACTAGCGGTCTCGGGATGCATCACTAACGCAAGTTCTAGAATCTAAATGCTACCGGTACACTCATAAACACTAATAATGAATGCTTTTCCTATCAAATCTAAAGGCGAACCTCACATATTTGGGTGGAAAATTTTTCTGAATGGTACGGTTTCGTGCTAGTCATACGGCTCCTATCCATGAGACGCTTGCTAAGGCTAAAGTTTCACTCCTAAATGTTGTAAAAAAATTTAAATTTGGCGCTAAAATTACACTAACAAGTATTTCTCTTAGTTTTATTACACACCTACCATCAAACAAACAAACTCAAGTGCAATTGTATCCTATAAGGTATCATCATTTACCCTCGCCTTACACTTAGGATGAACATTGTCTCTAATGTTCAATTAAAGAATGTAAAAGCAAAATAGGTAAAAGAATGAAAGCAAATACTCCCCTGATTCGTTCGGTGTGGATAGTGTGGTAACAAGGTTAGATCTTCCTCCAAGAAAATGAACGTTCAAAGCTTCCCTTCCAGAAAAATAAATCATCGTCTTGTCAAACATAACCTGTTAAACCTGAGAAAACAAACAAGGCAACCTCGCGTAAAATCGGCTGCAATCTATATATAGTAACAAGTCCTGATATAATGCTTGTGGAATGAATGTTTGCAGATTTCCTGGAGTTTATAAAACTAAAGAATTAACAAAAACTTTAAGACTCCGTTAGAAAAACAAAACTCGCAAAATTTCCAGAATTTTACACATGACGCCGTCAGGAGTTAACTCCTGACGCCGTCATAAGTGACCTACAAAAATATTTACGTTAAGTTTCCAAAAAATTTCTGGAAAAACTTATGTCCTACTTCCTGGAAAATCCTGCAAAACATCATTATGACTCGATACAAGCATTTGAATCTAACAAATACTAATACACATGTTCATTTAATATTGTGGAGAGTCGTGATCAATTTCGTTCTTAAAAACAAATTTAGGGTTTCCCCTTACACTTAGCTTTTGCAAAATACCTTTATATGAAGTTAAGACAAAGTTAAACAACAAAATAAAGCATTTTCACAATTTAGTTTTGAAACATGATCTACCAACAATAAAAATAAAGCATGCATATAGAAGCAAATAACAATCAAACAATTAAAAATCACACAAAACATGGGTTGCCTCCCAAGAAGCGCTTGTTTTTGTTCGAGTCACGAGCCTGACTCTACCCTTATTTAACGAAAATAGGAGAGTTTTTCCCTACACTTAGGATTAAGTGCGGGTGGAAGTAGCGATACACACCCTTAGGGTGGAAATATGCCTCGTGGGGAAAGAGTGTTGGATGAATTATATGCTCAAGGGGGTGTGCTCCTATCATCATAACTTTACCTAATTCAATCGGGGTTAATGGGTGGATTAAGATTTTCTCCTAGAAATGGATCATTTTCAATCAACTTCAAGAGATTACTAGTTGGGGATCCATCTTTACCTAATAAACCCGGTTTAAACCTATAATATTTCTTGTGATCAAACATAAATGGGTGATGTAAGCATGTAAGGTCATTTTCCACTCCTATATTGGTTTCCTCTCTACGAGGCTTAGAGTCCACTACCTTTATCCTAAGACTACCCGAACTATATGGTTTGATGGGTGGATCGGGACCTATTTCAATTCCTAAATTTTCATCCAAGGATGGAAGATTAGGTAACGGTTTTGGTTGAGGCTCCGGTTCATCAAAACTAGGAACTTCCCTAGAACTAAGAGTAAGGTTATCATTATAAGTATTCAAACCTATATCCTCTAGTTGTATTTGGTTCAAAGGTTCTACCTCAATTTGGATTTCTAAAGTCTCATGTACTTCATCCGAATAAGTCACGGGCGGTGTGTATGCCTCAAATGATGGTAGGACTTGTGGGGTACTTGGTGGGCTTAGATTTTCAACTTTATCCTCCATCTTATCAAGATTACCAATGTGCTTAGCTTGTATTGTGGTGAAATCAAACCACTCCGTGCAGCCAGTTATCTCATCTATAGGTTTATTATCCCCAAACAAACTTCTTGCTTGTTCCCTCAAACTTGCTATCAATTGATCCGTAACAACATTTGTTGGGTTGTCCATTTTTTTGGCAAGTATGACACAATTCTCTATGGTTTCCCATGCTTCATCAGCACTTAATCCCCAAAGGTCCCCATCTGCGGCTGATGTGCGTTTTATTAGTACAAGTTTTAAAATTTATAAACACGAATTATCCGATTATTATCTAGCACATACGAACAAGTATACTCGTCCGGTGTAATAAAGGTGGGTAAGTCGAGATCGTCCCAAGGGATTTGGTGGTTTTAGTAATAAGAAAAACGTTTGTTAAATAAGGGTTGTCAATCCAAATTTATGTAAAATCTTAATAGAAACTCAATAAAAACTAAACATATACTTGTGTATAATTCCTTGATTGGTAATTAGGAGTATCGTAACAATTTGAGTACAAAGTTTGGTGTAAAACTTGTTATGATGAGCAACTAAAAATGAGTAGTTATACAATCTATGATGTATGTCATGTTTTTCACTACCACTAAGAATTCTATCACCTAAATGATTCCTTTCGGACATATCGAATTAGTATGACAATCCGATAAACACATGGTTGTTTAGAAAATCAATTCTTTTCTTATGAATTCCTACGAATCCTTTCGGTCCTTTTTTCGTGATGAAATCGTCTCAAATCTATTTTAACAAGTAAATAAGATGGTTGTCAAGCATCCTATTCCATACTAATTTGGTGCATTAATATTTTGGAATAAAAACAAGTTGAAAATCCTTTCGGACCTATTTTTCAAGAAATTGTTTTTACCGACAAACTAAGCAAGAAAAGATGTTATTTCAACAAACTCATAAAATAGATATGTTTTCATGCATCACCTTTTTCATAAAATAATACTCCATTAACCAATCACATCATATACACAAGTATATCACAAATTACTCCATAGCAATCATATTAAAACACAAGTAAATAAGAAAACTTTCATAAAACTTAAAGTACCAATTGTTCATTATAAGTATCAAGGTGTACCTAGTCTTGAGAATTACAATGAATAAACTTGTGGAACTATTGCAACCACACTCCTCCAATTGCTCACTAACGTAAGTAAACAACTCCACACTCGAACCAATGCTTGAGACTCTAACTCAACACGTTCTGGTCGTTTTTACAACACTTAGTAAACTTTCAGGAAATATAAGATAAACTAACAAGATTTGGTGTAATACTAAGTTAGATAATGGTGGTACAAGTAACTCTAGGCCCTAAGTGCTCATTATATAGCATAATGACACTTATCCTTCAAGTAAAAATTTTAGGAATTCTGTTAAGTAAGAATTTTGCTGACTGTTTTTGCTGAAGGTTACTGCTGAAGAGCTGGTTCCTGCTGAAGGAGTGTATCTGCTGAAGACTAGTTTCAGCATTATTAGTTTCTGTGGATATAGTATTTCCGTATTTTATGTATTATAGTTTGGATATGCATGAGTTTATTTAGGAAGTGATAATGCATATCTTTTAGAAGTTTTAGAATATATGTTTCTTGGGAAACGGTTTAGGGTTCCTTGTGTATAAAAGGAACACACGATTATGTATTGTATCACGTTTTAGAAAACACTATTATTATTATTAAAAGATCCATAGAGGATCAAGAGTTCTTAGTATTACACTTGTGTTTGTTTCCGCTTTAAAATACAAGTTACAGAGATTGTCTATTAGTGTGTTATTGATTACAGTGACATAACTAACGATTCTAGAGTGCTCAAGAAGATCTATCAAGGTCTAAAAGCTCAACAAGTGGTATCAGAGCCTCGAGAGAGTCTCTGTTATACTAAGAAACACAAATCTTACACCTTAAGAATCCAAACCAATCAAGAAACATGCCTGGATCTGATGATGAAGTTGATACAACCCAAAACCTTAACACCACTTCTCTTCAACAACTCAACCTCTCCAACAGTAATGCTAAGTTTCCATACTTGAAGAATGCTGAAGAATATCATCTGTGGTCAATGAAGATGCAGAACTGGATCACAAACACAGACTGGAATCTTTGGGAGGTAGTCAAAAAGGGGAATAGCCTGAAGAAGCATGTTAAAGATGCTGATGGGGTTGTTACAATTCTAGGTCCCAAAACTGCTGAAGAGATTCTGGCTGTGCAGAGGGAGAGTAAAGTAAGAATAATTCTGCTCCAAGCTATACCAGATGACCACATGGGTGACTTCCACTTCATGGAGGATGCCAAGGACATTTGGATGGCAATGCTCAAGCAGCAGTTCCAAGAGTTTCAGATATCTGAAGAAGAGGGAATTCATAAAGGCTATGACAGGTTTCATCGGATCTTAAGTCAACTTAATCAGCTGAAGGCTAGACCTGACAACGAGGACTACAATGCTAAGTTTCTGAGATCCTTGCCGCCATCTTGGTTGCAAGTCTGTATTGCTCTCAAGACCAAGGGTGGATTGGATTTGATGTCTTTTGATGACCTCTACAACAGGCTTAAATCACTTGAGCCTGATGTTAGAAGTCCCATTTGTCCATCCACTCACTCAGCATTTGTTGGCACCACTACAAAACCTGTGCATCATACCTCAAGCTCTTATTCATCAGGAGCATCTTCTCAAACTCAAAGTCAATCTGCTCCTAAACCAAAATCCAGTAGTGTGTTGGATGATATTGTTCATTCATTTGTGGCTGAATATGAACATCAGCGGTTTCTTGCTTATGAGGATTTTGAACAGGTGGATCCATTGGAGATGGAGGAGATGCACTTAAAATGGCAGCTTGCAATGATCTCCATGAACATTAAGAGGTTTGAAACCAAGTCTGGAAGGAAGTTTGGTTTTAATGGAAGAGAGGCAGCAAGGTTTGATAGGAGAAAGGTTAAATGCTACACTTGTGGTCAAGTGGGACATTTTTCAAGAGAATGCAAGGAGAGGAAGTCTGGTGATGAAGTCAGATATGACTCTTACCCATTGGAAGCAGGAACTAGTAAGGTTGCACCTTCAAAAGCTATGTTGACTCTGGATATCCAGATTGATTGGCCTGAACATGAACCTGCTGGAGAGGAAGCTTCTACTTCTTCACAAGTGAATCTGCTGGCATACTCACCTTCAGAGGACAAGAAGGAGCAAGTCTCCTTGATGGGAATCTCTCAGGTACACAACTGTGTGTTTGGATGTAGTTTAAGATACAATGAGCTTAAACAAGAATTTGATGAATTGAAACCAAAGTACAATGAGTGTTATATTGAAGTAGAGTCTTATAAAATGGCTTTAAAAACTTTAGAGAAACAAAAAGTCTGGTTTTAAAAGAATCAAGTTAAATATGATGAAAAAATAAGAGTTCTAGAAAGTGATTTAGAAGTTGCTAAGATAGACTTAAGACGTACTGAAAAGGAGAAGTCTGATCTAGAAAAGGAAAAACAAGAATTACAAGATAAGTTAGACAAAGAGATAGCTAGAAATAAACAATGGTTAATATCAGGTGATAATCTAGCTAGTGAACTTTATGGTAGTCAGGCTGTGAACTCTAAAATAGGTTTAGGATTTAAAAAATATTTTGGTTTAGAAGCTAGGGATGGCCTACGTAAATCAACACCAGCAGGGTTAGCTAACTTTGTCAAAGAAGGTAACTTACATGCTGTCCCTGTACCTATAAGAGGGGAACATATGCCTATCGACCTATCCATACCTAGTGACTTTGATGGATCACACCATCTCTTTGGCAAAAAGTCGACTGACTTGCCAGACCCTATTATGAAATCTACTGACTTTGTCTCTTGTTGTGATAGTGACAAGTCTTCTGATGAAGGGTCTACCTCATTTACCAGCTGTGATTCAAGTGAGAAGTCTGACCTGTCCAAGACCACTCCCAAGACCACACCAAAGACATCATCCAAGACTCCCCACAAGCCTTCTAGAGTTGCTGCTGATAACAAGACAGTTTCTACTGAAGACTTGTTTTTAAATTCTTTGCAAAATAATACTTTTAGTTCTGTTAAAAACAATTCTGTTTATCATGGTGGTTTGAATACTTTTTCATGTTATACAACTTCTTTTGGTTTGAATAAATCTTCTAAAAAGAAGAAGTGTTTGGTGTGTGGAAGTAAATATCACTTGATTAAGGATTGTACCTTTCATGAGCAAAGAATGGGTGTATGTTTTAGTCAAAGGAAACCTAGGCAAATGTGGAAGAATGTTAGTGAAATACCCTCTTTTGTTCCACATCAGCAGAAATCTAATTCTGCTGAACCACATTCTTCATGGAAAAGAACCAGTACTAGACCATATGTTCGACCCACTAGTTCTTTCTTTTCTAATGGTTATTGGCCTGATCACTTTGACTCAATGTATAATGGTGGTGGGTATTGGAATACTGCTGTGAAGCCCTCAGCAGGTTGTTCTAGGACAAAGAAGGGACCTAATATGCATTACAGGCCCAGGAACAATAGTGGATCTAAAACATCTACATGGCCTATCATTAATGATCCACAATGTAGGCTCAAGTCAGCAATGACTTGAGTCTCCAATGTGTCCTAACATTTGTATACTTTTGTTGTTGTTGTTGTAGGATCATCCTCTGAAGAGTACTGAAGTAGGTATAGTTGATAGTGGTTGTTCTAGAAGTATGTCAGGGAACAAGGACAAGATGCATGACTTTGTGCCCATAGAAGGAGGAGGCACTATAACTTTTGGTGGTGGAGATGGCAAAATTACTGGGAAAGGAACTATTAAGACACCTTTGTTAGACTTTGAAAATGTTTATTATGTGAAGGAACTAGAGCATTTTAATTTATTCTCTGTATCACAAATTTGTGACACTAAGAATAAGGTTTTCTTCTCTGAAGATGAATGTCTTGTACTTTCCAAGCACTTCAAACTTCCAGAAGACACAACTGTTTTGCTGAGAGTTCCCAGAACCTTCAACTTGTACACATTCAATCTGAATGATGTCAAGCCAGAAGGTGATCTAACATGTTTGGTGGCCAAAGCTTCCCAGGATGAATCTACCAAGTGGCATAGGAGAATGGCTCATGTGAATTACAAGACAATCAACAAGTTATCTAAACTTGGTCTTGTTCAGGGTCTTCCTTCTAAACTCTTCACCAATGAACACAATTGTATTGCTTGCAACAAGGGAAAGCAACACAGAGCCTCTTACAAAGCCATCAAAGCTATGAGCACCAGTTCAGAACCTCTTCAGTTGCTGCACATGGATCTCTTTGGTCCAACTCCTATCAGAAGTATTGATCACAAGTACTTCTGCCTGGTTATCACAGATGATTTTAGCAGGTTTTGCTGGGTATTCTTTCTTAAAACTAAAGATGAAACAACTCCTATTTTGAAAGAATTCATCATTTTAATTGAAAACCAGCTTAATAAAAAGGTTAAAGGAATTAGGTGTGACAATGGGACAGAATTCAAAAATGTTGTTTTCATAGAATTCTGTAAGTCTAAGGGGATTAGAAGGGACTATAGTACTCCAAGGACCCCACAACAAAATGGGGTTGCTGAAAGGAAAAATAGAACCCTCATTGAGGCAGCAAGATCAATGCTTGCAGACTCCAAATTACCCACTATGTTTTGGACTGAAGCAGTAAGTACTACTTGTTATGTCTTAAACAGGGTATCCATCACTAGACATCATGTCAAGACACCTTATGAACTTCTCACTGGGAAAGTTCAAGACATACATTACCTTAAACCTTTTGGATGCAAAGTGACCATTTTGAATACTGCTGATATACTGGGTAAGTTTGATGGGAAAGCTGATGAGGGATATATAGTGGGTTATTCAGCTCATAGCAAGGCCTATAGGGTTTATAATCTGAATGCCAAAAGGATAGAAGAGACCCTTAATCTAAGATTTCTTGAAGATCAGCCTAATATTCAGGGACAAGGCCATTCTTGGTATTTTGACCTACATTATTTGACTGATTATTTGGGTTATACTAGACATGCTTCTAATCCTAATGCAGGTACCAAAGATCCACATTCTAACCCCGCAGGTTCCATGAATGATGACTCAGACTATGAATCTGAGCCAGATGAACATACCATTGTTGTACCATCTTTTCTACCTAACCATTTTGTAGGTAATCATTCTGCTACTGAACAAGATGATGAGTCACATTATGCAGAGGATCTTGCAAGACTGAAGAAGCAAGAACATGCTGCTACTCAGGAAGCTCAGAAACTCAAGGAAAAGGTTACACATGAGACTGAGGCAATCCTACATCAATCAACACAAGTTGTCAGTGGAAACAAGGATACTGCTGACGATTCTGCTGAAGGCACACCTATTCCCACTGATAAGGTCAAAGATGCTGATACTAATGAAGCACACTCTCCCATTTCTACTGAAGTCTCTGCAGACTTTGAGAAGCCCTTTACAAGATTTCCAAGTCCTTCTGATCTTGGGAATTATCAGCCAAAGCCTGGCCTATTTTACTCAGCTTCTTATGATACTGAGTTTGGGCCTACAGTAAACAACCTTGATGCCACAATTGATGTTCAACCTACTGCAACTAAAAGGATTCATAATGCTCATCCCCTATCAAAGATTATTGGAAATCCTAAAGATCCTGTTAGAACTAGAAGCACTGTAAAGAATACAAAATATAGTGAAGTTGCTTTCATCTCTTATGTCTACAATCAAAAGAGGAACAATCACACAGATTTCAAACATTGTCTGTTTGCATGCTTTCTCTATCAAATAGAGCCAACTAGTGTTCCTCAAGCACTGGCAGATTCAAGTTGGCTTGAAGCAATGCAAGAAGAAATGCTGCAATTTAAGAATCAGCAGGTTTGGATTTTGGTTCCTCTTCCTGATGGTAAATATGCTATTGGGACAAAATGGATTTTGAAGAATAAAAGAGATGCTAGGGGGATTGTGGTGAAGAACAAAGCTAGACTGGTGGCTCAAGGGTTTAGACAAGAGGAAGGCATTGACTATGATGAAGTCTTTGCACCAGTGGCCAGAGTTGAAGCTATAAGGATATTTTTGGCCTATGCCTCTTATATGGGCTTCATGGTTTATCAGATGGATGTTAAAGGTGCTTTCTTATATGGTGAGATTGAAGAGGAGGTCTATGTGACTCAACCCAAAGGATTTGAAGACCCTGATCATCCTGAGTATGTGTACAAGGTTGTCAAAGCTCTCTATGGACTTCATCAAGCTCCCAGAGCTTGGTATGCTAGACTTTCCACATTTCTGCTGAAGCATGGCTACAGAAGAGGTGCCATTGACAAGACTCTATTCCTCAAGAAAGATTCTAGGGATATTATTCTTGTGCAGGTGTATGTGGATGATATTATCTTTGGTTCTACCAAAGAAGCATGGTGTAGAGAGTTTGAGGATCTGATGAAGGGAGAATTTCAAATGAGTGCCATAGGAGAACTCACTTTCTTTTTGGGATTACAAGTTCAGCATAAACCTGATGGTATTTTCATACATCAGGAGAAATATGTAAAAGATATGTTGTCCAAGTTTGCTATGGAGAATGTCAGGACTGCCACTACTCCCTATGGGGCTCCCAAACCAAAGAACAATATTGATCCTGATCTCCCTGTGAATGTTCATTTATACAGGTCAATGATTGGTTCTTTGATGTATTTGACTGCCTCAAGACCTGATATTACATTTGCTGTGAGTGCTTGTTCAAGGCACCAAGTCACTCCACTTACCTCTCACTTGAATGCTGTCAAGAAGATTTTTAAGTACCTAAAAGGCCAACCCAAATTAGGTCTTTTGTATCCCAAAGAGTCTCCATTTCAGCTAGCAGCTTATAGTGATAGTGACTATGCTGGTGCAAATTTGGATAGAAGATCCACAACTGGAGGTTGCCAATTCCTTGGAAGAAGACTGATTTCTTGGCAATGCAAGAAACAGACCATTGTTGCTACCTCTACTACTGAAGCAGAGTATGTTGTTGCTGCCAATTGTTGTGGACAGGTTCTATGGATTCAGAATCAATTGCTGGATTATGGGTATAACTTTATGAATACTACCATTTTCATTGACAATCAAAGTACCATCTGTATTGTTAAAAATCCCGTTTTTCATAATCGAACCAAACATATTGAAATCAGGCACCACTTTATAAGGGATGCTTATGAGAAACATTTGGTTAAAGTGGTAAAAATTCACACAGATGAGAATGTGGCAGATTTGTTAACCAAAGCATTTGATGGACCAAGGTTTCAATATTTGGTCATCCATATTGGAATGCTTAACCCTTAACTGCAAAGTTTAAGGGGAGGCATAAGCCTCAGGGGAGGCATATGCCTCAGGGGAGGATTATGAGTGTAAACTTTGTAGATTTTTATAATTTGTATACTTTTTGAATTTTAACACTAACCCACTATTATTTTTGCAAGTTGTTTGGTGTATTTGCATGTTTTCTGTTTGTTTTGCAGATGTTCTGAGATTGTAAATTGAATGTTAAAGTCACCAAGAGCTGAAGTCAAAGGAATGTGGTCAAGTATGCTGAACATGGTTTCTACTGAATAGTTGATTATACTGAAGATCTTACACAGTTGATTAATAAAGAAGATCTTTTCATTCATTCAAAGAAACAAGTTACAGCTTACATTCAAAGTACCAACTGGATTACAATGACCATTCCTAAACATTTGCCTAATTGAGTACTACTAGCTTCTATCGCTTATTACAAAATACTTGAGGCTATGACAAGTACAATGATGTAGCTGAAGACGAAAATAGAAAAAGAAGAGAAGGAAGACTGTCAAGATGCTCAAGTACCAAAGTCAAGAAAATACTCAAGAACTTTGGTCCATGGCAACATTCCTCAATCATCTACTTCAGCTTCTCCTTTCCCTTACGTATGATCTCTGCCTTCTTGCTCTGTCCGATGTGCTCTTGTGAAGAAAGATCAGGTCCTGGAGCAGGAAGATCCAACACCTCATTTTGTGATGTTGGAAGAGATGGATCCCTCTTACTTGATCTTAGTTGGGATCTCTCTGGTGTGGAAGGAGGAAGAAAGGTTGGATCTTCATTTTCTTCCTCTGAGGAGTCTTCATCAGAGGTATAGATGAAGGGAGAGACAAGCTCTCTCTCAGCAGGAATGGGTACATTGCTTGGTTCACCCTTCCTATGAGCATTCCATTGTCTTTCTTGTGCATCCCATCGTCTCTCCAGTTCTCTTTCATAGTCGGAATCATCAAGCTCCCATGGATATGGTGGTACATCTTCTTCTGAAGATGAAGAAGAGGAATTTTGATATGAGGTTTCTGGGTTTGATGACATGGTTTTGGTGGAGAATTGGGTTTAATTGGGAAATTAGGGTTTGAAAGATAATTTGGGGTAAATTGGTGACTGAGATGTGATTTGGGGTTAATTAAATAAGCAAAGCTTAGGCGTTACGATAATTAATGCGAGTTGGGTGGCACAGTAAAACCAAGATATTGACCGAAGAGATTTTTACTTTTGGTTGGTTTCTGCTGATGTTGACCATTCTTCAGCAGATTTGACTTTCATTCCTGCTGAAGGGTAAATTTATCAAATTGGAAGTTTTCGAATTACAAGTCAGACTCGGTCAATAATTAGTTCCGATAATTTTGACCACGATTGGGGAACTTACAAATATAACCCACTTTGCATATCTCTTCCTAAACAACATTATTCGCTTATCAATCCACTTAAACCCATTATTCTCTGTGTAATTCACAACCGTCTCACGCAAGTTCATTCAAATGGCACAACTTGAATTGAAAGGAGATCATAACAAGTATGCTATTCTGAAAAAGGCAAAGGGACATGAAGAATTCGATTTAATGGTGGAATTTCTACAAAGGTCAAAGATTCATTATGGTTTGACACATAGTCCCAATCTGGTTTGTGAATCCTTGGTGAAGCAGTTTTGGGCATCTGCTACTAAGAGATCTGACACAGAGATTGTAGCCGAGATTAATGGTGTAGAGTATGTGGTGACAGAAGATTTGATTAGGACAAAGCTTCAGTTGGATGATGAGAATGGTGTGTATCATTCCAACACTGCAGAGATTCTTGCTGGGCTAAGGGAAGCTGAATATCAAAGTACTGATACATCTAAGTGGCACAAGAATCAATTTTGTCCTAAGTGGAGGAATTTGGTGCATCTGCTACTCCAATGTATAAGCAACAAATGTGGTGGATGGAACCAATTCTCTCTACAATTGGGCTGTGGTATTGTTTGTCTTTCTAAGGGTCTAACTTATAATTTTTTTAAGTTTGTTTTTGATAATATGCTAGAAAACATTGATAAACAACAGCATAAGTTTTTAATGTACCCTAGATTCTTACAAATAATTTTAGACATAACCACTGAAGATAGAACCCATGTGCCTATTAACAGTCTTGGTTCTAAGTTGTTTGCCTCAATGAAAACAAATTATAATGGGGAACATCGCCCTTTGTTAGATGCTATGTTGCCACATGGCAATAATAATGTAGTTGAGGGTGATGATGCTGGTAATGTGCCTGCTCATAATGCTGCTGATGATGGTAATCCATCATCTTCTGGTGTTGCTGCTGATGGTAATCCTTCAGTGGTAATGGTGGAAGAGCCAGCTACAACTGCTGAACCATTACCTATTTCTACTGACTTACCACCACCTACCCCTGTACATATGTCACCTAGTCCTACCATTTCACCAGCTCAGGATGCTCCAGCTGAGCAAATTCATGAGTTTGAAGATAACTTTCAGCCTCTTGAACCTGAGTTTACTAGACTACCTACACCCAGTCCTATGAGAGAACCAATTAATGAAGGTTTTCCTAATGTTGTAAATGAGTCTGTTTCTCCTGCTGGGTTCAATGAAGCTCCACTTACCACTGAGCAATCAGCTGGTAGAGTAGAGGACCCTATTACTCTCACTTTTGTATATGATTCCCTTAGCAGGTACATGAAGATGACTGATGACCTCCAAAAAGAGCTTGCTGATACCAAGACTACTCTTGGTAATGAAATTGAAAGTTTGAAAAGCAATGTTCAAGATTTGGAGGCACAGCTGAGTCAGCAGAAGCAAAGTAAGGGTAGATTGGATTCTACTGAAGTTGCAAAGGAGGCAAATTTGGATTCTCTTGAGATTCTAGCTGAAGTTGCTAGACAGTCTCATGTTGTTCCTCCTAAAGCTGCTGAAGTACCTAAATCTAAACCATAACTTCAATTCAGCAGAAGAAGAAGTACAAGACAGTATTTGGCAAGGAAAGCTGTTGAATCTTCCAAAGTGTCTAGTGGTGATGATGATATGCTTATGGCTGAAGCTACTGATATGCTTCAGGAGAAACAATCACTAAGTGGTGTTGCTGTTGACAAATCTGCTGATAAATTTAAAACATCAGGAGAAGCATTATTTGTAGCAGGGAAAGAGTATTTGCATTCCCCTGTTCATAATTCATCTGAGAATCAACAAGTTTCTCCTGATAGAGAGGTTCAAGAAGTACATGATGAACCTATGGAAGATTTGAATGTTCCTCATGATGATATTGCTGAAGGAACAAATGTGGATTTGGATGAGCTTGTCACAGCTGAAGACAGAGCTGCACAAGAAAACCTCTTCCAAGAATGGGAAGATTATAAGAAGAGTGCTAATATGGCTGAGGAACAGCAAGCCAAGTTTGATGCAGCATATGAGTCTGTCACTCAAAGATATGTGTCTACTTTGCCTATTGAAAGACAAAGAGAATTGGATGCAGCTGTTCAAGAATTTGATGAGTCAGATTGGCAGCATATTGGAAAAGAAGTGCTTGATAATTCTGATTTAGCTGAAGACATTCTTGGAAAAAGGGTAGAGAAACAAGACTGGGCTTCTGAAATTGTGAAAGTGCTGAAGTTGAGGAAGAAGGTAGCAGATGAGTTAAAAGCCAAAGCTAAAAGAGATAAACCTATGACTCAAGCATAGCAGAGGGATTATATGAGAACATATGTGAAAAGTCAAAGCAGTTCATTATTTAATACTGCTTGGTCTAAGAAACAAGTGTGGGCACTTCCATTTGAAAAACTGGTTGAGATTTATAACAGAATCAAGGCTAGAAATGACAAAGCTGGAATGGGTGCTTCTAAGAATATTCCTCTTCTCAATAATGATGCTGTTTCATCTGTTAATATTCCTGTTCCTACTGAAAAGATATCTTTACCTGCTACTTCTGCTGATGTACCACATGTTGCTGCTTCATCTTATGTGGATAAAGGTAAAGCTCCAGTGATAGCAGCAGATCCTCCATCTAGAAAGAGAACTAGGAGACAATTGGAACAGGAAAGATTAGGTGAAGAGACTGCTAGGAAGTTAGATGAGGAACAAAAAGCTGAACTTGCAAGATTTCATGAGCTGAAGGTAAGAGAAGTTGAACTTTAAGCTGCTAGAAACAAACAGATAAGGAAGGCTATGGATGAACAATATGCATCTGCTGCACTTGAATTTTCTCAGGATTCTACTGATGAACAATTGGATACTCCATCAGTGGAAACTGATGCTGCAGAAGGTGAATCTGCTGAAGCTGAAGTTCATGCTGCTATTTATGTTCCTGGAAGAAGAGCAAAGAGGATGGCTAAAGTCAGATCTTCACATTCAAAACAAAGTCTAATCAATGTGAATGCTTCTGATGCTTCATTTATAAGAGAATGATCCCTTGATGATTGGCCTGAGGGAACTAGAGATGTTTTGGTTCATTGGGAGTTAACTAAAAATGATCAACTTAATACTATTTACAGATTGGATAAAACTTTCATATCCTTTACATTTCTTCAAGAGATTCTACATCTTGTGGATCATCAGGATTTGGTCACTCTATATGAGTTGGTTCTCAAGTATTATGCAAATCATACTCCTCAAGGGTCTGGATTGTATTTATTGGGTGATCTAAAAGTGTTGTTTGATTCTTCTTCTCCCACTGGTGCTAGCTATGACATATGGAAGAACAATCAGAGATGGAAAGTTCAGAGTTGGAAGTTCTATCCTATGCCTTATGTTCATGTTTTGGAAACTACAACTGGTCTAAGGCTTATTATGGATCTTACCAAAAGATATCCTCTGAAAGTGTCTCTGATGGAGAAAATGCTACAACAAAAGTTGGAGATTCCTCCTGATCCAGTTGGGAATGCAAGGTTGTTTGCTGAATCTTTGGTGAAGGTCTTCAAACAAAGAATTAAGACTTCTAGAGCAGCTTCTGTTTAAGGATATCATGTTGTATATAGTATTAAAAAAAAAACAAAAAAAAAAAACTAACATTTTGTTGTATAGTATTGTATTTATTGTATGCAGGTTTGGTTATCAACTTACCTGATGTTGACTATTCTATCACAAAGTTGGCTAGTCCAAAGGGTACAGCTTTGGAAAAGACATATCAAATCTGTTGATAGCTGTAATGGTTTGCTCAAAACCATAGGGTTTTCAACTCACCCATGCTTTATTGCTGTAACACCCCAACCCGACATGGGTCCGGAGCGCTACAGTATGGTGACATATCAAAGCATACAAAGCATACAACGCAAGCGGAAGACTTAAAACAAAAGGTTACAAGGGAAAAATCTAAAAATACAAAAGAAATACTAAAACTATAAAAGAAAGGAAAATACAAACTAAACAAAGTCTAATCTAATCCAAGTCCAAACTAGTCCAGATGTAATGGGCTTCTAGTCCATGGGGTAGTCCACTAAAGCTTTTATGCTCTCTCTTTACCCAACCCCAGCTTCCAACCTATAACCTGCCGCATGAAAGGAAATGCGGCTGAGCTTAAAAAGCCCAGTGAACAGATATATAACAAAGCAAACGAATGAATGAAATGTATATAAGTATAAGAAAAGAAATCATAAGCTCCTGCTGAAATGAATATCATCTGTCAAATGCATAAGAGATCAACAATAACTGAACAAATATCATAAGTCAAATGAATAATGAGTACGAAGAGTCAAGTGATAATATGAACCATACAGTAAGCAGAATCAAAGAGCACGTATCAACAAAGGCTTGTCTACCCGAGACACTCGAATAGACATAAGGAACATAGGAAAGCCACGAGCCAACCTAACCGAGACACTCGAATAGATCTCAAATCACATAATCACGTATCCGTCAATTCATAGGGTGTACATAGAGTAGCTAACTCCAGTGTACCAGACGTGAAAGGGGTACAAGGCACGTACAGCCAGTCACAAAATCAAATCATATCATATCATATCAAACATACCTAGGATGCATCCATACGCCCCCCACAAACAAATCATATACAAAGTGGCCAATAGATCTCATATCATATCATAATCAGACGGGGACGCCGGGGACTAATCACACCGCCCCAGATAGTGTCATGCCATTGGTGCCTCAATGACACGCCCATGGTACCTCCATGAGTAGACTAAAAACTCGGGCATCAGAACAAAACATATCAGAACAAACAAAGCAAACAAAGCTATCCATATTCATAACAAAGCTCCCAGAGCATAACAGAACAGAATCTCATATCAAAGAGGTAGTAATCAGATCATCATAACAGAATGGATAGCAAACAGAATCATATCAAATGATAATATCAAACGAATCATATCAAAGAGATCATAGCAAAGGCTTATATCAATTAAATCATATCATAACAAACAAATCAGAGTCAAGAATCGAAAAGAAAGTCATGAGA
Organism: Artemisia argyi; assembly: GCA_030686995.1. NCBI lineage: Eukaryota > Viridiplantae > Streptophyta > Magnoliopsida > Asterales > Asteraceae > Artemisia > Artemisia argyi. The sequence continues at coordinate 151,015,717 of CM060695.1, read as the reverse complement.
TGTCCCTACTGAAAAGGGAAGAATATCTGTACCTTAAACCGCAAATGCAAAACACATCAGAAGACATAAAGATCAGTAGTTACTCCTTCAGCGAATCTACACGAATTAATGATCGTCTCTATTATTCGTATGCTCATTTTGAATTAGATTACTCATTTTAGGTTTCTTTTTTTTTTTTTTGTAACTTTCCAAATATAGTAAATCTCCGAAAATAGTAAGTTTCCAAATTTAGTAGTTTCCCGGATTAGCGATTTAATACTTTTAAGGTTATAATGGATAATTAATAATTTTTAAGGGTTAAAATGACAAATATGATAAGATATGTCAATTTAATAAAGTTTAGGGTCATAAATATAAATTATCAAAATTAAATAATAAATTATTTTAAGGTTTAAATATGTCAAATATTTAACAGTAGGGTGTAAAATATAAATTAACATCATAATGACCGTTTTATGATTTCGCCGTTTCACAAAATTATATAAACATATTTTCGACTTCATATTAGACCGAATATAAAAAAATAAAAATTAAAGATAAACCAAATCCGAAACAAAACCAATCTCGACACAAGGACCATTCTCGAAACCAACTACGAAAACACTCTCGATACTAATATATCATATAACTTATACTTAGTACATGTTTTACATTCCGGTTTTATATGTTCCTTCGAACAATTAAGGATCGACACCAAAATGAGACGCGAACATACGTACATAAATAAATGAGCAAAAGACCTATGCATGGTTCACCATCAGTGTCTCTTTAAATAAATATATATCGATATATGGACAGATTGCATCATATAATATGTTGTAGTAGTAGGATTTCATGCATGCGTATACAATGACCACATATTAGTATTGATATAGAAATTTTTAAGTCCCTATATTTCATGCCCATATGGTCTATATATATAATTCATAAAGTTTTTTTTATAACAGTTCAAAGATACCTTAGACGAGGATGATCGAAACCGAAAATACGAACCCGAATGCAAAGCCAAATCAAGAACGAGCACCAGGAAACAATGAGACACGACCGAACTAAAACCCGAACAGTCAAAGTACAACCGCGAGCCAAAACCTTAATCCTTCACGAACCAAAACCCTATCGTAACACAATTTACAGCCCGAACCGATCTCGTACGTAACCAACTCCATAACCCTTCAGCGATTCGAAACCAAAGCCACAACCCACGCATGATTAGAGCGAGCCGAGTCTAAGCACAACCACCACCCGAATCCAACTCGATATGAACATGTAAACTCTAATAACACTCTCGTACAAAATATATACAAGCAATACCAACTCGAGCATGATGGAAAAATCAAACAAGGTTTAATGTAGCATGAGATATAGGCTGTGTCGTAATTTCTCTCTTTAGGTTTAGGGTTATAAAAAAATTTTTTTGGAATGATGATCATGTGACGAGATATGAGAGTGTGCAGCGTATACAACTTGTCGTTATGCATGTAAAATTGGAGAAAAGCGTGTATCTTGAGATATAGCTAGGCAGATCTTTGCTTTGAAAGTTTTGAATAAAGTTAAGAAAGAATGCCATATGTTGTGAATGAAAGAAAGAGAGGTGGAGCGTATATTTGTATTAAGGGAATGCCGAGATTTTTGCTAAAATGGTGGAAGACCAAATCATCTATTAAATGTTGAAATCTTATTTGATCTCATCCCTTACTGGTTTCCAAACATGTGATGTGAGGGGAGTTGCAAGGTTTGACCGAGTATACAGATGACCAAGGACCAGATTTTTTTTTATTTTTTTTTAATCTAACTTTATTTAGTCTCTTTTATCATAAGTATATATTGTGTACCAATTTAAATGTAATTCAGACCATGGACTTATAAACGTGTGACATATAATTATGTGGCAAAGTTGGTCGGTTTATTTTGTAGTTTAAGTTATACGTTCAAGATTAAATGGTACCAAGTTTTTTGGAAAAATTTAAATTATATGAGAATTTCAGAAAACGGGTTTTAGGGTTTTACAATTCTTCCCCTCTAATAATAAAATTTTCGTCCTCGAAAATTGAAGTCGCAAAAGTTAAATGGAGACGTAGCAAATCACAAAAGATCGTCACAATTAACCTCAGGCTCGGGGAGGTTCTTCCAAAAGAATCTTCACAACAAAATTTTCTCATGACTCGATCCTGACACACTTGGATAGCCCGAGGCTCTCCAATAGAACATAAGTCATAACCAATCTGATCCAACGAATGTAACAAATGCGTAGCAGATGACAGATGATAGATGAAATCCTACAAGGAGATAACTAAAACATATATACCTACGAAGCAAATATGGAGATAGCACTAAACGATAAATCTTCGTCAACTCCTACCAAATTCTGAACAAACAAATGAACTTGCCAAAGTCAAAAAGAATACAAATCGACTCATTACACGTATCCAAAATCTCATCAAGAGATGGGTAACATATTCACATTGATGTTCCAAATCATGAGCCAGAGCATCAAAATGTATCAGAAGGCATAACGGAATAGGTAGCCTAATCCTACGAATAAGAATGAATCCAAGATCTAACACGTCGCGAGCCAAAACTTCCTCAAATGCAAAAAAAAAGTTTAACTCTCTGCTGATCTTCCAAGCAAGCCGTTCTAATCAATGCTCCACTGTAATTCCACTCGTGTTGTCCTTCCTCCTGTGCGTGGAAATCTCCGATGTAGTCACCACCATCTTCATACCATCCCGTCTGGCTCCTGCTTCAAGACTCTATACATATTAGTATAACTAAGTTGAATAGAGTTGATAAAACCGTTCACTTCAATCTGCTCCCTTCCATCGTAGAAATTCAACACCGAAAACGAAGATGAGTCTCGTGTTTCTCATTCGTCTCTGAACACCCTAATATGTCATACTATGAAAATTTGTCCAAGTATTCATGAAAGGCACGATTTATCAATTTCATAGGAATAATCGTAGTGGTAGCCAATGCAATTAGCATTACGACGTTCATAGAGATCACAACGAATACGAAAAGAAATTTCTAAGAATATCCCGTTCTTCACACAGATCATGACACGATTCAGCTCCCAACAACAAATACCATCATCATTCTCCTCCACGAATAAAAAAAAACCACACAAAGATACACAAAAAACGTTCCCAACAAATCGAATAACTCTCGAGGCGAGTTTCATCTGAGAAGTATCTTCACAGCAGTAGGGAAATCAACGCACGAATTTTAAAATAAGGTGGTCATAAACGATTATCAGGTTAAGAATCATAGTGTAGAATATGAACTTCATAGAACATCAAAGGTGACAAACATAAAATGGCAGTCGTCATCAACATAATACTCAGGCAACAAATCAAAATCCAGAATAACATCGAATTGAACATCTCCAATGTAAACAGATTAGCACAACAAAATCGTCTCCAAATATCTCCAGAACGCATCGGACAATCGAATATACATGATGAAAAATCACAAAACGTTCATAGGGGTGGAATAGGTAAGGTCAAAAATCAGCAATGAAGAAAGAATCAAAAGCAGGGAGAAGTCATAGAATGTGTCGAACACGTAGGATTCATACATACACGAATCTCCGAATGAACAAAAGGCATCTAAACGAATGTCAAATGAATCAAGAATCGAAGTTCAAAACGATAACTCTAGAGAAAGAAACCTATGAGGTACACTACGAAGTCTAAAGGCATCCTAAACGCATGTCTCGAATCCTGATAAGTCTTCTAAGTCTCCGGAACGAATGATCTTGTAAGAGCTTAACGAAAAGCAAAGGCATAAATCAGAGTAAAGCGGAAGCAAGAAAACCAATGTCTGATCATATATCTACCCAATACTCACCGGTCATAATAAAGCTCTTAAGGGGAGAAACTTAAGGCAAAACCTTCTAAAGTTATTCCTAAAGCTTCTAAGGTGCAAACCTAAGGGTCCAAAACTCACAGGCCATAACTTAGGTACTACAAGTCGCAACCTGGCTCTGATACCATAATTGTAACACCCCAACCCGACATGGGTCCGGAGCGCTACAGTATGGTGACATATCAAAGCATACAAAGCATACAACGCAAGCGGAAGACTTAAAACAAAAGGTTACAAGGGAAAAATCTAAAAATACAAAAGAAATACTAAAACTATAAAAGAAAGGAAAATACAAACTAAACAAAGTCTAATCTAATCCAAGTCCAAACTAGTCCAGATGTAATGGGCTTCTAGTCCATAGGGTAGTCCACTAAAGCTTTTATGCTCTCTCTTTACCCAACCCCAGCTTCCAACCTATAACCTGCCGCATGAAAGGAAATGCGGCTGAGCTTAAAAAGCCCAGTGAACAGATATATAACAAAGCAAACGAATGAATGAAATGTATATAAGTATAAGAAAAGAAATCATAAGCTCCTGCTGAAACGAATATCATCTGTCAAATGCATAAGAGATCAACGATAACTGAACAAATATCATAAGTCAAATGAATAATGAGTACGAAGAGTCAAGTGATAATATGAACCATACAGTAAGCAGAATCAAAGAGCACGTATCAACAAAGGCTTGTCTACCCGAGACACTCGAATAGACATAAGGAACATAGGAAAGCCACGAGCCAACCTACCCGAGACACTCGAATAGATCTCAAATCACATAATCACATATCCGTCAATTCATAGGGTGTACATAGAGTAGCTAACTCCAGTGTACCAGATGTGAAAGGGGTACAAGGCACGTACAGCCAGTCACAAAATCAAATCATATCATATCATATCAAACATACCTAGGATGCATCCATACGCCCCCCACAAACAAATCATATACAAAGTGGCAAATAGATCTCATATCATATCATAATCAGACGGGGACGCCGGGGACTAATCACACCGCCCCAGATAGTGTCATGCCATTGGTGCCTCAATGACACGCCCATGGTACCTCCATGAGTAGACTAAAAACTCGGGCATCAGAACAAAACATATCAGAACAATCAAAGCAAACAAAGCTATCCATATTCATAACAAAGCTCCCAGAGCATAACAGAACAGAATCTCATATCAAAGAGGTAGTAATCAGATCATCATAACAGAATGGATAGCAAACAGAATCATATCAAATGATAATATCAAACGAATTATATCAAAGAGATCATAGCAAAGGCTTATATCAATTAAATCATATCATAACAAACAAATCAGAGTCAAGAATCGAAACGGAAGTCATGAGATGTCCCTACTGAAAAGGGAAGAATATCTGTACCTTAAACCGCAAATGCAAAACACATCAGAAGACATAAAGATCAGTAGTTACTCCTTCAGCGAATCTACACGAATTAATGATCGTCTCTATTATTCGTGTGCTCATTTTGAATCAGATTACTCACTTTAGGTTTCTTTTTTTTGTAACTTTCCAAATATAGTAAATCTCCAAAAATAGTAAGTTTCCAAATTTAGTAGTTTCCCGGATTAGTGATTTAATACTTTTAAGGTTATAATGGATAATTAATAATTTTTAAGGGTTAAAATGACAAATATGATAAGATATGTCAATTTAATAAAGTTTAGGGTCATAAATATAAATTATCAAAATTAAATATTAACATGTCAAATAAATTATTTTAAGGTTTAAATATGTCAAATATTTAACAGTAGGGTGTAAAATATAAATTAACATCATAATGACCGTTTTATGATTTCGCCGTTTCACAACTTATATAAACATATTTTCGACTTCATATTAGACCGAATATAAAAAAATAAAAATTAAAGATAAACCAAATCCGAAACAAAACCAATCTCGACACAAGGACCATTCTCGAAACCAACTACGAAAACACTCTCGATACTAATATATCATATAACTTATACTTAGTACATGTTTTACATTCCGGTTTTATATGTTCCTTCGAACAATTAAGGATCGACACCAAAATGAGACGCGAACATACGTACATAAATAAATGAGTAAAAGACCTATGCATGGTTCACCATCAGTGTCTCTTTAAATAAATATATATCGATATATGGACAGATTGCATCATATAATATGTTGAAGTAGTAGGATTTCATGCATGCGTATACAATGACCACATATTAGTATTGATATAGAAATTTTTAAGTCCCTATATTTCATGCCCATATGGTCTATATATATAATTCTTAAAGTTTTTTTATAACAGTTCAAAGATACCTTAGACGAGGATGATCGAAACCGAAAATACGAACCCGAATGCAAAGCCAAATCAAGAACGAGCACCAGGAAACAATGAGACACGACCGAACTAAAACCCGAACAGTCAAAGTACAACCGCGAGCCAAAACCTTAATCCTTCACGAACCAAAACCCTATCGTAACACAATTTACAGCCCGAACCGATCTCGTACGTAACCAACTCCATAACCCTTCAGCGATTCGAAACCAAAGCCACAACCCACGCATGATTAGAGCGAGCCGAGTCTAAGCACAACCACCACCCGAATCCAACTCGATATGAACATGTAAACTCTAATAACACTCTCGTACAAAATATATACGAGCAATACCAACTCGAGCATGATGGAAAAATCAAACAAGGTTTAATGTAGCATGAGATATAGGCTGTGTCGTAATTTCTCTCTTTAGGTTTAGGGTTATAAAAAAAAATTTGGAATGATGATCATGTGACGAGATATGAGAGTGTGCAGCGTATACAACTTGTCGTTATGCATGTAAAATTGGAGAAAAGCGTGTATCTTGAGATATAGCTAGGCAGATCTTTGCTTTGAAAGTTTTGAATAAAGTTAAGAAAGAATGCCATATGTTGTGAATGAAAGAAAGAGAGGTGGAGCGTATATTTGTATTAAGGGAATGCCGAGATTTTTGCTAAAATAGTGGAAGACCAAATCATCTATTAAATGTTGAAATCTTATTTGATCTCATCCCTTACTGGTTTCCAAACATGTGATGTGAGGGGAGTTGCAAGGTTTGACAGAGTATACAGATGACCAAGGACCAGATTTTTTTTTTTTTTTTTTTAATCAAACTTTATTTAGTCTCTTTTATCATAAGTATATATTGTGTACCAATTTAAATGTAATTCAGACCATGGACTTATAAACGTGTGACATATAATTATGTGGCAAAGTTGGTCGGTTTATTTTGTAGTTTAAGTTATACGTTCAAGATTAAATGGCACCAAGTTCTTTGGAAAAAATTAAATTATATGAGAATTTCAGAAAACGGGTTTTAGGGTTTTACAATTGCTGAGTAGTTGAAATGGTTGTCAATTGACCATGGAATTTTCCTTTATGGTTTCGGAATAATTGGCTAGCCCACATGTATATGGCTTGTGGTAAAGGCAGTCGAAAACCATATTTGGTAATCAGTTAACCAAGATGATTTTCATCAAAATAATTGGCTAGTCCTGAACAAACGGCTACAGGTAAAGACATCTCAAATCCGTTTATAGCTGATGATTTGCTAAAAATCATGTGGTTATCAGTGTACCTTAGAACACTTGGCTACTCCAGTAGTGATGGCTATTGGTAAAGAGACATCACACCATTATTTTCAATGATTCACCTCTCAAAGGAGTTAACACACCTGGAAGTGATGAGAATAGTATGAAACTAATTTGTTTTGATGTACATTAAGTCATTTGTTGCTGCAAAGAATGGAGATTTCAAGTATTTGCTGATCATAGAGATTCTGCTGAAGATGATTCATTGCTGGTGCTATCTTATTACAATCCTCTTGGTATGTTATTTAGAAGATCTATCAAGAATCTTGAACTTAACCAGGTCAAATTCAAGATTAGGGGAGGATTGTTGGGAATTCTGTTAAGTAAGAATTCTGCTGACTGTTTCTGCTGAAGGTTACTGCTGAAGAGCTGGTTCCTGCTGAAGCAGTGTATCTGCTGAAGACTAGTTTCAGCATTATTAGTTTCTGTGGATATAGTATTTCCGTATTTTATGTATTATAGTTTGGATATGCATGTGTTTATTTAGGAAGTGATAATGCATATCTTTTAGAAGTTTTAGAATATATGTTTCTTGGGAAACGGTTTAGGGTTCCTTGTGTATAAAAGGAACACACGATTATGTATTGTATTACGTTTTGGAAAACACTCTTATTATTATCAAAAGATCCATAGAGGATCAAGAGTTCTTAGTATTACACTTGTGTTTGTTTCCGCTTTAAAATACAAGTTACAGAGATTGTCTATTAGTGTGTTATTGATTACAGTGACATAACTAACGATTCTAGAGTGCTCAAGAAGATCTATCAAGGTCTAAAAGCTCAACAAAAAACGTCCATCCTCAGTTAATAAGCAGAAATGATCAGCCACACATGATTATGGGGAGTAAATTCGCCAATAAATACAAAACTTGTAACTTCAGTTAACCCCATCCGATCGGTTTCTCGCCATCCAATCGGATGGTCAATTTTGACACATTTCCAGCCGAATCGGTTGCGGGTTGCAACCGATCGGTTGGAATCTATCTGAACTGTATTTCTTTGTCTTTTCTTCGTCGTTCTACGTTGCATGCATTATTTTTCTTTGTGGCATGACTTTGTCCATTAGAACTTGATATTTCCTTGATAATTTCGTGTAGACAACCTTTCTTTATCAAATCCTTTTGTCCATGCAACGTTTCTTTCTTCCTTGATCCTCTTGAAACTCTCCAAAAATGCATGTCCATTTCATTTCTTTATCTTTTAATCATTTTTACCTGCTTTCGGCTATATTTGCATGCATAAACACTTTTCCACGATTAAGTAACAAATATATACAAATATGACCAATTTCCACTCATAAATCAAACAATAACGCGACTAAAAACATGTTAAATTTGAGCGTTATCAGCGGCATGGTTAATGTCTATTTTGGTATAGTGGTCGACACGATGGTAAAATATTTCAATTTGGGACTGATTGTCGTCAAAATCAATTATATATAATATAGTAGTATATTATCGAAATGATCCGCGTGAAATACGGATCACCCGAGTCGTATCCGAGTGAAGGTGAATGGAATCAAGAATATTGATTCGTGAAAATTGTGAATTGAGAAGTGGTGAAAAAGAAAATAGTGATCAAGTAATTCAATTATTAACAAACAATGATGAAATATGCAAGAAGTACAAGCTAGATATGCACCAAAATTAAAAACGTAAAAACGGAAATGCAAACGCGTTTATTAAAACGTAACTTTTAACGAAAAATGATCCTACAAACGTGAAATAATTTTCTAAAAATCGTAAACTACTAAAATGAATTTCTAGAAAAAGAAAAATATTTTTTTGACTTTTCTTTTATTTTCTATGAATTTATTTTGATTTTTGTAATTTTCAATGAGTTAAAAATGAAAGAAAATAGAAAAATAAAGTGGAAAAATGAAAATTTAATTTTGGAAAATCTAAAATATTATAAAAGAATTTCCTAAAATATTTTTGTATATTTCACAGGTTTTTCTGAATTTTTATGAATTTTTATTTGTTTAAAACTATTTAAAAAATGATTAAAATCAAAAGAAAATTAAGAAAAATACTAAATCAATTTGGAAAAATCTGGAAAAATTCCAGAAAATCAAAAATAATAAAAAGAACTTTGAGAAAAATTTTGAAGTGAAAAGAAGCTGATTAAGTGCTTATTACAGCCAACTTCTTATTCACAAGTGCTTATTTATAAGCACTTGTGAACCAAAATGAATGAAACTTAAAACTCAGACTTAAGATGATGTAAAAAACTCAGAAATGCAATGAATGATCAAGTTCAATCAAAGAATTCAACAAACTCAAAAATAGTATGCAATAAGTCCAAATATTAAGCTCATATATCATGCAGAATAAGCACAGGGTGTCACAGAAACCAAACAATGAGTCAAAATACTCCAATTACTCAAATGAAACTCAGATTTAACCACCAAACTCAGATATAAGCACAATTAGTCAAATGCAGGCCTATTGTCAAAATCAGTACCCTGTCTCAACTATGCTGCTTATCAGATGCAATAAGCTAATAGAACAAGCTCAAATCAACCAGCTCTAGGGGGCAAAAGCTTTAATGAACAACTGAGATACTAGATCAAGCAATTAATCTATCTCAACCAATCAAATTCTACTCTAAAATAGATCAAAATCAGTAGCTAATGAACACCCTAACCTGCTTTTAATTGACTTTTTACACTACAATCTCTACTTGACCAAATCCAATTTTATTATCTTAATCAACTACTAAGCTGTTTTAATAGACTACAATTACTCAAGTTTACACTATCTCTGATTATTACGAAACTAACAACTCAATTACACTATTAGATTACCAATTTTACTAACTGTGTAGATGCAATTAATTTTAACTTTGACTATTTCAAATCTACTCTACTGATTTAATGAGTTTTACCACTATTATTACACTAGCTTAATCTAAGTGTGCTCAAATGACAGGAATCCAACAACATCAGCTCTCAATTATAGACAGTTCCAAACACCCCTAATATAGTTACTGAAATGCTACCACTCTATGATTTACACCACAAATCTTATACCACAAGATCTAACAACTACAAAACACTGTATGAATCACAAATTACCAATGAAAAGCACTAAATCCAACAGAGATGACAGATCACAAATTTCACCAAATCAGTCACTTATAAAAGAGATGCACACTAAGAATCAAGTAAACAACCTATATCTATGATCAATCAATCTCAGAAATATATTCAAATCAGCTAATCAATATCTCAAATCAATGCAACAGTAAAACTAATCTATTTGAATTCTAGCACAGTAACTACAAAATGAGAAAATTAAAATAGGATTATACCAAAATACTCCCCCTCAGCATGAACAGAGGGGGACTCACTGACCTTGCCTATCTCTAGGATAGGCAGGACCTTCCCTTACTGTCCAAGCTTATCCAATAACACCACAGCTACCACTGGATCAAGCACTATTGGCTATTGTTGACTGAATTCTATCACTCTTGATGATGGGAATAGAAACAGAAATACAGCAAGCTATAAAGCTTGTATATACTTCTTATAAGCTGATACAGCTTATTTGGATGCTTAATTCAACAAAATGAAACACATTTTTTATATTTTTTATTTTCTGATTTTTATTTATATTTATTTTTTCTTTTTTTGTAAATGACTAAGGTTTGAATGAAAATTATAAAAGATAAGCTGATAACAACTGAGTTTAAACTAGATTAAAACAGAATTAAAGCAGAATAAGCAATAAGAAATGATTAATAAGCTGAATAATATGAAAGGAAAATAAGCACTTTTATTAAAACTTCAAGTAAACTTTACATCAACTATACTAATACATTCTACTGAAAATTTGACAGAGTTTCACTACTTAAATCTACACACCAAATGAGCTTACAAGAGCATCTATTTATAGCTGAGGTGAGGAATGAGGGTCACGGATTGCCAAGCTGGCAATCCATGTGAGCTTGTGTTTGTTTAGATCCTCTGAGAGCCCTTGATCACCATCTAATCCTTTCCCTCTTGATAATAACCCTTGGATCATACCCAATGACGCGTCCAATCCAATAGCAGCCTACCACGTAGCCCCCCGTGTGGTTCTTTGCTTCTGACACACTCCTGACATCACACAATCTTCTAGAAACTTGATTGATTTGACATCTATACCCTTAATCACGGTAATTAATTGAAATTGGGAGCTAGGGTTCATCGTGACTGGGTAAAAAGGATTTGGGGATGAATAAAGGGCGGGGGGTAATATTTATTATTATTTTGACCGTAGCTTTTGCCTTTGACCCAGTGTAATACTTTGACCCGTAATAACTCGTTGGGTATGGGCTTGGGTATAGTGGGATAGGTATTGGGCTTTTGCTTTTGGATTCTTACTTGGACTTTGATATTATTTTGAATTGGATAAATGGTTTGGCAATTTCAGATTTTTGTAACAAATAAAATCAAGGACCATTTATGTAATTATTGAAACTTTGAGGACCTTTTCTGCCATTGTTCAAAAATATCTTTCAAGGACTTATGATGACAACTTTAATTCTCCAAGGGTTGATTTTGAACTTTTTCTTCATAAATTCCATGAGGGACTGATTGTGTCAATTATCAAAATGCAGGGACCAATTTTGATAATTCTTCAAACCTCATATAAGGATCACTTCTGCTCATATATCAAACTCTGAGGACTCTTATAAGCTCAAAATGATTTCCAGCTTGACTTTCTGACTCTTTCTACTCTCATGCTCGTTATTGCCAGGTTTTTGCTTGTTTTTCGTCATTTTGTGAAATATCCTTACCTGCACGTTCACAAACATAAAACACACAATTCTTTGGCATTTGTTAGCATAATTAGTCTATTGGGTCGATATTTGGCTATGAAAAGGTATGTGAATTAACACATACCAGGGACCAGAAATTGAAATTATAATGAGGGACTTTTCGGAGTAAATATTTAAAACGAGCCCATGCATCATAGATAGGTTCATCTTCATGTTGTTTAAACATCAATATGTCATTAGGAGTGGGTGAATTTTGTGGTCGGTAGTATGGTGGATTCGCGTTCTTCATAGTGGTGAACGGAATAGTCAATGAAAATTACGAACAAACACACAAAGAAAAAGATAGATTAAAGAAAACCTAGAAATAAAAATAAAATCTTACTAGAAAGGAATCTAGCAAGTAGACCTAATAAAAAGAATTCCTAACCTAGACAATAACTAGTCCCTGGGCTGCGGCGCCAAAAACTTGATACGTAGGAATCGCACCAGGCTTTACCTCTCGAGGGATCTCGAGAAGCTTACAACCCCCACCAGGCAGTGTACCTGAATCGTTGTAGTATAGTATAGTGACAAGTACCGGGGGATTGATCGTTCAACTCAAGAATAGTGTCGCTAGGATTAGAAAGCCTAAAAACTAGTAGAGGTGAGGGATGTTTCTTTTTGTATTTTTATATTTTTATGAAAGCAAATAAAATCTCGGGTTTTGGAAGAGTGGGCGGAATTAGTTGCTAGCCAACTAACCCAACAACTAAAGATGCAATCAAAATAAAATAACAGAAATGAAAATAAATCTAATTAAACTAGTGTGGTGTAAACAATGATGGGGAAAGTTGTGTTTACTTAGGTTTCATTACTCCCTAGATATCTTTTACAGGTTGATAGTTTGTTACAATTGCATGGATGACGGGTCGTATTCCATAATACTAGTCGTAGGGCCGTGTACAATATTCCCTAACTCTACATGATCCTACTTCACTCCTATGTCGAGCCGTTAGAAGCTCCTAACATGGGATCATTAGAATTCTCCTACGCATTAAATACAACCAAAAATCATAGTGCACCTTTGATCGTGTTTCTTAAGATGTTCAAGCAAGTTACCAATGGAAGTCTGCCAGTTTTCTTAAGCCTAACATCGAATACAATCATCCGTAACAACTATAAACAAACAATCAACCCATAATTAACATCTAGGTTTCACCACATCTAAGCAAACACAAAAGAGAACTAGCCAAGCATGTTAATTTGAAGACAAGTGTAAGATATATTCAAGCAACACATATACATATTGATTGAATTGAAAGAGTACTTATCTCAAATTGACATGAAAAGTTCAAAGGGTTGGAACCCTTGAAAAAGCTGGAAAAATTCGACCTAGGGTTTCTCCCTCAAAGTTGCACCTAATGAATGAAATTTGGAAAACTATATATAGATTATACAGGGTGACGGCGTCATGAAGAAATTTGTGACGCTGTCAACTCGCCGCCCATAATGAAATCGGATTGCCTAGATCCACTTTTGACACCGTCATGTGTAATTATGTTTTGGGCCGTCACTAATATTGGGACCATGACGGCCTTGGGTGACGTCGTCATCTCCAATGCTAAAAACTCTTCTGGACCTTCACGGAATTTGTCCACATCCACCTCTTGTATTACTCTTGACGCCGTCATTAAGGAACTTGTGACGCCGTCACGTACTGTTCCCAGCAAAGAAAATTAAGACTTTGCCGTTTTCTTCACTTTTATGCTCCAAAAACGTCTAAAATGCTTCCTTTTCCAGATTTCTCTCCAAAAGTGCCTAAAATGACAAAAGGAACGATTTAGGGCAATATTTGATCAAATAAATTCGAATTCGGGATTAAATGACCCCTTAAAAATGGTTCATTTTTCGCCTCATCAATCACAAACACGACTAAGGCCAAGATTGAGTCTCATAGACATGGTAGCCAAGACCAAAGCCACGGCTAAGACCTCAAGACTTTCTAAACCAAAATCATTAACTAAAGTTTTAGTCTTAACAAAACAAAACAAATTGAATCTACTCCATCGATAGACCATGAGATTTTGCAAGTAATATCACATCCATACTAGACTTAATAAACTTATAAATATAACACTCTTCATTCAAAATAAACTTTCCTAAGTTTATTCGACCTTAGGACATGTAACTTTTGTGTTGACACTTTTTAGCATGTTTATCTCAAGTCTGTAAGGTGATAGCTGTTGCATGGAGCATAGAGTCGCTCGGCATATTTTGAAGACTTATGCTTTTATCATTACCATTCGATATGTTTTAAAACACTTATGTATTGTATTATGGAACTCATGTTTGTAACTCTGAATTTATTAATCAAATGGTAACTTTTCAAAACGTCTCATTTAGAGGTCGTTTTCTATAACTTGTACTTTGTATTATAAAGTAGCATCCCAGTGACACATTCTTCCGCTACGATATTTTGGGGGTGTTACATTTTCTTATATCTTAATACATTTTCATACGTAAGAAAACGTATAAAGATGGACGAAAATGTATAAAAACATATAAAACATAAGAAAAAAATATAGGAAAAGATAACAATGTATGAAAACATATATAAACAGAGGAAAACGTATGAAAACGGACAAAACGTATAAAACCAGACGAAAACTTATAAAACGGACGAAAACGTATAAAACGTATGAAAAATGTATAAAACGGACGAAAACGTATAAAAAGCATGAAAACGTATGAAGATGTAAGAAAACGTATAAAAGCGGATGGAAACATACAAAAGAGAAAGAAAACATATAAAAACGACGAAAACATATAAAAATGGACGAAAATGTATGAACACGTCAGAAAACGTATAAAAACGGACAAAAACGTATGAACACAGGCGAATACGTATACAAACAAATGAAAACATATTAAAACGGATGAAAACGTATAAAAGTAGATGAAAATGTGTAAAAACAAACGAAAATGTTTAAAACAGACAAAAACGTATAAAACGGACGAAAAACTTTAAATTATAAATGGCCATTATTGTAAAGGATAGACGATGCAAGCGGTCGTTAGCCAAAAGGGCTAACATGTAAATGATAACAAAATCTACTTAACACTAATTAAAAAAAGGACTATGAGAGTTATTCTTTAGCAAAGATAGGGATTGTCCATGCAACTTTAAAATTTAAGGGACGGTAAAGGAAATTTTCACTAAACTACATGGACCACTTATGCAATTTACTCTTCTTATCTTATCTTATCTTATATCTTATATTATATAAAGCTTAAGTATCCTTATAAATGTAAAAGGGTCATAATAAATGTCCCAAGAATTGATTCTATCATATAAAGCCTTCAACATTGATTCCAAGCAACTCAAACATCTCAATTAGTATGTGTACATTGATTTCAAGCAACTCAAACATCTCAATTAATAGTGGTTAGTCTTTTTACATTCCCGCCATAAGTTACAAATATTTTATCAACTATATAATGTGTCAAAAACCACACACAACAAACCACAACTTCCTCCACACCGCGTGCACATTGGGCTACAATTTATTATGGTGGTAAAGTAAGCATCATATCGTCTTACTTATTTAACATATTGATTTATATTTTTTATGTAAATTTCACGTGTGTTTTGTGTATGTAACAATGTAGGACATAAAGATGGTACTTAGGAGGTTTTGTAGTAACATCATCTTCTCTAATAGTTTAAGATATCCTACACATCGTTGTCTTATCAATTAAGTGGAACATGCACGAACATTTTCAATTTGATCGAAAATGTAGTATATTGATAACTGTATTTAAGTTACTAACGATCAACTATATCTAATTGTTTTTTGCAGCGCGTCAAGAAGCATTAAAGAAAGAGATCGGGAAGTCACAAAATTTGTATCAAGAACAAAATATGCAAAAGGCCAATGAACAACAATGACAAAGACAAGAACAACAACAACAACAACGCCACGACCACCAGTGGAGTGAATACTTAGCATTTATATTAATAGTACGTTACAAATTAAACATGCAATATTTTACTTTATGTAATACCGATAAATGGGCTAATACTATTGATTTGTTAGCAAGTAAGTTTATTGAAAACAATGTGACGAGCATTCAATTTTTAGTCAATAACTATTACTACACTTTGTTGGTGCATTTTAATATTTTTGCTCTTAATGTAGTTTTTTTGTCTTGCGGTGTGTTAATGTCGTATTCTTAATTAAACATCTTGGAATATTGTGTGCCTTTGGTATTTGATATGACTGTGTAAATTATGTCGATGTTACATATTGAAAATGGAAGTATATAATAAAAACATCTTCACACTATCATCTTAACAATGAGAATCTTCTAAATCGAAGAAGTATATAAAGGAGAAGAAAATTGTGTTTAGTTAAATGTCGAGTCTATTGATTGATTGGAGCGGGTTTATGATTCGGACTTTGGTCATTGGATATGATTTTTTTATTATACAAGTTATAATTTATACTCTTGAATACACTATTTACTTTAATGTTTTATGCTCTTATAGTTTTGTTAAAAAGGAAATTTGTTTCATAGTTCGCATTTAATAATGTCATTTATTTGAACAACGAAGTCCGTATGTCACAAAAAATGAGAGTTTCAAACATGAACCGAAAATTAGTCCCGAATATTACGAAAAAAACGATTAGATCCAACATGTGTGCATTGCATGGGTCCTGAGGCAGTCCAAACCTGTGTGCATCGCACGGGGATGAATATAAAAAGTCTCCAACATTAATGTCGTCGCTTCATATTTAAAATAATTTATGTAACTTATACATATTAAAAAATTACATGTAAAGAGACTCTTTTCAATGCAACATCTTGAAATAAGTCTCTTCAGATAAACTCTTTTAATGTCTGTAAACTATAGTTGTATATTTGGGCCTCACCATCATACTAACAACCCGACAATTTACACAATCATTTTCGCACGGGTCCTGAGGCAGACCAAGTTATTTATGACAAAAATTGCTGGCAAATATAGTTTTTTACTCGACCCTAATTAAAACTGACAGAATAAAGGCACCAACATTTTTCATGCCATGCTAACAAAAGTTGTAGTAACATCATCATAACATAGGAACTTATTGACCAAAAAAAGTTGTGGTAATATCACAACTTAGGAACTTATTATCAATAAACTATTTTAAATGTGTGTCATGCTTAGAAAAGATGTGGTACCATCACAATTTAATTATATAATGATGAAAATAAGTGCGGAAGCTTACATGTTAATAATCTATTTTAAATGTGTGACATGCTTAGAAAAGGTGTGATACAATGACAACTTAAATATATAATGACGAAAATAAGTGTCGAAGATTACATATTAGTTATATATCAGAATATAGGGATGTTACAATTTTGAGAATAAATACAAAATCTAAACTTTATAAATAACTACTAATATGTCATAAAAAGTTTAAATATAATGTTACAATCTTGAGAATAAATACAAAATGTAAACTTTATAAATAACTACTAATATGTCATAAAAAGTTTAAATATAAAATTTACTGATCTACCAAGGCCATACTTACAAAAGTCTAATAACAAAAAAAATTATTGCACATTACACAATGACCAATTAGATCATAAAAAAAGTTATAAGTTAGCTTTACTTTTATATCAAAATATAGGGATGTTACAATTTTGAGAATAAATACAAAATCTAAACTTTATAAATAACTATTAATATGTCATAAAAATTTTAAACATAATGTTACATTCTTGAGAATAGATACAAAATATAAACTTTATAAATAACTACTAATATGTCATAAAAAGTTCAAATATAAAATAACCTATCATATGAAGTCTTCAACATTGATTCCAAGCAACTCAAACATCTCAATTAGTATGTGTACATTGATTTCAAGCAACTCAAACGTCTCAATTAATAGTGGTTAGTCTTTTTACCTTCCCATCCATGAGTTACAAATATTTTATCAACTATATAATGTGTCAAAAATCACACACAACAAACCACAAATTCCTCCACACCGCTTGCACATTGGGCTACAACTTATTATAGTGGTAAAGTAAATATCATATCGTCTTACTTATTTAGCATATTGATTTATATTGTTTTATGTAAATTTCACATGTGTTTTGTGTGTGTAACAATGTAGGACATAAAGATGGTGCTTAGGAGGTTTGGTAGTAACATCATCTTCTTTAATGGTTTAAGAGATCCTACACATCGTTGTCTTATCAATTAAGTGGAACATGCACGAACATTTTCAATTTGATCGAAAATGCAATATATTGATTAACTGTATTTAATTTACTTACGATCAACTATATCTAATTGTTTTTTGCAGCGTGTCAAGAATCATTAAAGAAAGAGATCGAGAAGTCATAAAAATTGTATCAAGAACAAAACATGCAAAAGGCAAATGAAGAACAATGACAAAGACAACAACAACAAGAACAACAACAAGAACAACGCCACGGCCACCGGTGGAATGAATACTTAGCATTCATATTAATACTACGTTAAAATTAAACATGCAATATTTTACTTCATGTAATACCGATAAACGGGCTAATACTATTAATTCGTTAGCAAGTAAGTTTATTGAAAATAATGCGTCGAGCATTCAATTTTTAGTCAATAATTATTACTACACTTTGTTGGTGCATTTTAATATTTTTGCTCTTAATGTAGTTTTTTTTCTTGCGGTGTGTTAATGTCACTTTCTTAATTAAAGGTCCTGGAATATTGCGTGAATTTGATATTTGATATGACTGTGTAAATTATGTCGATGTTACATATTAAAAATGGGGTAGTATATAATAAAAATATCTTCACACTATCATCTTAACAATGAGAATCTTCTAAATCATAGAAGTCTATAAAGGAGAAGAAAATTGTGTTTAGTTAAATGTCGGGTCTATTGATTGATTAGAGCGGGTTTTTGATTCGGACTTGGGTCATTGGATGTGATTTTTTATTATACGAGTTATAATTTATACTTTTGGATATAATAATTACATTAATGTTTTATGTTTTATAGTTTTGTTAAAAAAAGAAATTTGTTTTATAGTTCGCTTTTAATAATGTCATTTATTTGAACAACGAAGTCCGTCTTTCACAAAAAATGAGAGTTTCAAACATGAATCGAAAAATAGTCCCGAACATTACGAACAAAACAATTAGATCCAACATGTGTGCATTGCATGGGTCCTGAGGCATTCCAAACCTATGTGCATCCCACGGGGATGAATATAAAAGGTCTCCAACATTAATGTCATCGCTTCATATTTAAATAATTTATGTAACTTATACATATTAAAAAATTACATGTGAAAAGACTCTTTTCAATATAACATCTTGAGAAAAGTCTCTTCACATATACTCTTTTAATGTCAATAAACTATTGTTGTATATTTGGGCCTCACAATCATACTAACAACCCGACAATTTACACAATCATTTTCGCACGGGTCCTAAAGCAAACCAAGTTATTTATGACGAAAATTAGTGGCAAACATAGTCTTTGACTCGACCTCAATTAAAACTGACAGAAATAAAGGCACCACATTTTTGATGCCATGCTAAGAAAAGTTGTGGTAACATCGCAACTTAGGAACTTATTAACCAATAAAAGTTGTGGTAACATCACAACTTAGGAACTTATTGTCAATAAACTATTTTAAATATGTGCCATGCTTAGAAAAGGTGTGATACCATCACAATTTAGATATATAATGATGAAAATAAGTGTCGAAGCTTACATGTCAGTAAACTATTTTAAATGTGTGCCATGCTTAGAAAAGGTGTGATACAATCACAACTTAGATATATAATGACGAAAATATGTGCCGAAGATTACATATTAGTTTTATATCAAAATATAGGGATGTTACAATTTTGAGAATAAATACAAAATCTAATCTTTATAAATAACTATATTCATAAAAAGTTTAAATATAATGTTACAATCTTGAGAATAAATACAAAATATAAACTTTTTAAATAACTACTAATATGTCATAAAAAGTTTGAATATAAAATTTACCGATCAACTAAGGGCATACTTACAAAAGTCTAATAATGAAAAAAAATTACTTCACATTACAATATGACCAATTAGATAGAGCCTGTGTGCAACGCACGAGTCTGAATTACTCGTATATATAAAGTTTGAGTAGTCTTATAAATGCAAAGTGCCCACAATAAATGTTTCATGAATTGATAGTGAAATGTGGAGGCTTCATGTGTTAGTACAGTGATTTAACAGTCATGCATAAGGGTAAGTACATAGGTGTAGGAATTAGTGATTCGCGTAATTGAATAGTTAAATGGCTATATTTAATGTGCAAGAGGATTTTTGCACAAAAATTTGTATGGTACAAGATAGTTTAAGCAACATCAAAAGTATATCAATTACACAATATTGGGTGGCTTAATTTAAGGTACAAGAGGATTTGTGCACAAATTGTAGTACGGTACAAGGTAGTTTAAGCAACATGAAAAATATATCTTCTATATTATCTAAAGATTGGAGTGCTTAATTTAATGTGCAAGATGCATTGTACACAAAAGTTTGTACGATACAATATGTTTTGCATGAGGAATCGTGCACAAAAGTTTGTACGGTACAACATGTTTCAAGCCATCTCTAAACCTCAAAGAATACAAACCAAAAATGCCATGAATGCATAAATTAAAGTATTAAACACACCAATTAGTGGTTAGTCTTTTTACTTGGTGGATTTGCATCACATCTTTCTAATCATTTTTGGTTACCACGTGGATATTTAGTTCTCTTCTAGATTTGCTTGAGGACAAGCAAAGTTTAAGTGTGGGGGATTTGATAACGCTCAAAGTTAACATGTTTTTATAAGCGTTATTAGTGTTTTTGTGTATGTTATTTGGTTGTTTTTATATGCTTTTGCCACTAAATTGTATCAAAGTATGTTTTTGTAGCATATGTAGCCAAATGCAGGAAAAATGGAGAAAAAGTGAAGAAAATGAAGTATACGCGATTACACGAAGATTCCCAAGCTCAAAAGTCCAATCTATGAAGTAATTCATATGAGAACCTAAGTTTTGTCATCTCAAAGTTCCAAGTTCAGAAGTTAATCAAGTTTGGATAGTACATTAAGAACTACACAAGGAAAAATCAAAATCCAAAGCTGTCAGAAATTACCATCTGATCGGTTGGGTTGAAACCGATCGGATTGCCATAATGACTTTTCTCCATCCGATCGGTACCAACCCGCAACCGATCGGATGGTCACCACTGCATGTTTTTGCCAAACTTTTGTGCACGAATCTTGGTCTTTTGTCCCATGGATCTAAGCCCTTTTTAGTGTCTTATTGTCCAAGTTCAAGCATTTAAGTTCCTATTTATTACCAAGAGTGTTGGACAAGCCTATAAGGGACCTCAAAAGTGCATAACTCAACACACAATTGAAGATACCATTTACTATCATTACTACACACAATTATTATCATCTTCTAGCTCTCTAAGGAGGAAAATTCGTGCAGAAAGAACCAGGAACTTTGGAGGACCAAGGAAGCAACATTTGGAATCCGAAAATCTCAAGAAATCATCACCAACTCTTAGGTTATCAATACCTTGTCATTTGTTATCAATTTCAAAGCATTGTAAGACTTATAACCATGGATTCTTATGTTAAATATTCTGAATTTATTTGCATGTTTGCCATGAGTGGCTAGTAATCTTTTTACACTTGTTTTGATGATGTTTTATACTTAGTGATAGTGATGATTGTGATAACATGTTTTAATTCAATTTCAAGTCAATCCTAAGAACCAATTGTACCTTAAGTTTCATCGTGACATTTGTTTAGCGAAGGTTAACTAATTGATAACAGTTTCAAAGGTCGAAAGATTTGTTATTACTCAACTAGTTATAATCATTTGTCTATGAATGATTGTTTTTCACCATAATTATTCTTGACTAAACAAAGAAACAAGAAGTATGATTGTAATGAGAATTCTTTCATAACATCAAATCGGATTGTTTGTAAACCTTTAGTAGGACGAAAGTTTAAATGTTTATAAACGATTGTGACCTTTTTGTCTATGAAGAGGTTACCTTTTGTATTGACCATTTCCTAAGAGTATTTGATTGGTAATAAAAGTTTGTCTTGTGTTTAAGATATCCACCATACCTTATGAACCTTGGATAGATCTTGAATTGATTGGTTTACACCTAAAGCTTGTTTTTATGAACTAAACTCTTGGCTGAAGTTTAACTTGTAGAAACAATAGATTAGATCACCATCTAATTATCTCAACCAACATGTTATCAAAAGTTATCACAATCATGTAAGTCATTAAGTAGAAAACTAGTCTAAACAAGTGTAGTTTTTAATTTATTGAATTTGCTTGTTATCATATTTGCGTACATTAGAGATTTACTTTTAGACTTATATTTCGATTCACTCACAAATCCCTGCGAACGATCCCGACTTACCATCATATCTTGCTATAACGGACGGGTACACTTGCTCGTATGTGATGTTTCTAGATTTGGTAACTCACCCTTATAAATTTAAAACTTGCACTAACAAAGAAGTAAAGAAGGAAAGGGTGACAAGAAAATCCTAAAGGTGCTAGTGGTTACAGGTTCTGTGTGATGGTGGTGTATGTTCAGGAGGTCATAGGTTCGAACCCTGTGACCAACGTTTTTTCTTTTTATGATATTTTTGAGACTTTTCTTTAAAAAATTAACAATAGACTGAAAACTAAATTTTTTTGTGAAAGAAATGTTTTTGAAAAGCTCATATAAGCTGGAAAAAAATAGCTTAAACAACTAACAGTTTGAGTAAAAAGCTAAAATGAAAAATAATAGAGAGCTGAAAAGGCTTTATACTATGAAAATAAGTGATATTTGTAAAAGCTAATTTATTGAAAACTACAAATAAGCTAATATATAAGCAGAAATTGGGAACAGTTATACTAAACTAGGACGGAACCTAAAATCTCAACTCAAAGTGCAAGATAAATTCTTATAAGCTGATGTAATACCTAAACAAGCTACAAGCTAAGTTCTATAAACTATCCTAAGAGTCCAAAAGCTATAAGCTATGGAAAAGCTTGTCAAATCAATACGCAAAAACATCACAAGCAACAAAAATCTCTTAAAACCTGATTGTGAAACCAAATATGAGCACTATGGAACTTATGAGCTTCTAAATGAGCTGTTGAAAAGCATAACTCAAAAAGATTATTAAATGTGCAGGGGAACAGGTTCAATGGGGAGTACTTGCAAGCACCTAAAAGCTAGTCAAAAGCTATTTAAATCAACTGGAAACCAGAAAACCATATTAACCACCAAGTGGAGTTCATAAAAACCAAGATTCAAACAAAGTAGAGCGTAAATGAACTGTCTAGAGAGCTTATTAAAAGTTGTAGATGGGACAGTTAACTGATGTGTAGGGGAGCAGTTTAATGGGGAAAAAACTAGCTGAAGCACAAGCCAATATTCTAAAAGCTATTCTATCACAACCATAAAAACTCATAAACAAGCAACCAAAGCTAAATCCTACCAAATTTTAAAAACAATAGAGTTAAATTAGCTACAAAATTAAGCTTGATAAGTGGCTGTTTGAACAAGGAACTGGTGTGCAAGGGACATGAATGGCAAAACAATCCTTTTTGAGCACAAATTCCAACTAGCAAATGAACTCTAAAATGATATTTTCTTTTTGTTCCATATTCACAAGCTACAAAAGAACACAGAATTGCAATTTTTATGAATTTCCAACTAATATTGAGCTCAAAATCTTTACTGATATAAAGGCCTATTGAAACAGTTCTAGGTATTGACTTATGCAAATGTGAACTCAGAAATTGTTCACAAGTGAGCTGGAATGAAAGCATATAATGCAGACTAGTTTACTACCTAACTACTTTAAATAAAAACATAAAACTATCACTAAAAACTATAAATGGAGATTATGCAATATATAGAGATAGAATCAGGTTTATGCAATGAAACTTTAGAATATGATGCAAATGGTGTAAAACTAATCTAATCTACTAAGAAATGTTACTAAACTACTAAAATGAACTATAGAAATCTAAAGCAATTTGGTTTATGGGCCAAAACAGTCATAGAACCACAAAGATGAATAGATCCAAACACCCCCTACACCTAGCTGGTTTTATATTTTTGTAGTTTTAATGAGTTACAAGCTATACTACTGATGCACAAGGAACACATAAGGTATGTTAAACTATACGAAGCTAAAATTGTGTAGAAACTAACACTTGTACAATATTATACTACTAATGCAAGCTATGACAGTGAGTTCTAAAAATGAAGCAATATGAGATCTAAATAAGACAGTTAAACACTTAAGCAACAAACAAGTTCAAATTCACCAAATAAGCTCAGAAAAGACATATAAGCGCAACTATCAGCAATAAAAAGCTAGTTAGCTAATATTATAGAAATGAACTAAAAATGGAATTAAGGACTTACTAAACAACCTCAGCTGAACAAAGGTCTAACTTCAACTAAGCCTATCTTTAGATAGGCTTGAATAGCACCAGAAACCATGAATCAAACACCATTAAACCCAGAATCATCATCATGAGTCATCGTTGACTTTCATTGAGCAGAATCTAATTAACCAATTTAAGTAGAAATAAAGTTGCACAACTCACTACAAGCTATAGTGAGCATAAATGAGCTCTGAGAACAGTAATGAAAGCTTTTAAAATAGATTTTAACTACTTGAGAGCATATAAAAGCATAAAAAGTAAATTTGATAAGAACTTAAATGAAAACTTGAAATTTATTAAAAACTTGAAAAGAATACAATGTTTGAAAGCTGAAAGTTACAATAAGATAGAACATTAAGCTACAATTATTAAAATCTATACTAAGCTAACTACTGAATTAACCATACTCCTAATCCTAATAGCTAACAGCTTCAAATGGTGAGGTGAGCTCTCTATTTATAGCCTGAGGAGGTAGGGTTTGGCAGGTCTTGCATGTTCTATTCTCAACCCTTGATCAATCCCATCAATCATTAATTAAACCGTAGCCTTTAGATCACTTTGATGAGGTGTTGAATCTAATCAAATCACTTCCTTTGTCCACGCTGTCATTCCCTTGTCAGCCTTGTTAGACCTTCTAGAAATCCCACTTAAGTGTACGGGTAATTTGAGCTGGTTCAGGGTAAAGAGAGGTGAAAGATGCGTGAATAGTAACTGGCAGGTAAATGGGTTTTTATTGTTTTGTTGTAATTTTGACTTGGAATTGGGGATGTTTGACTTGGATATAATACGGGTTAAGGAATAAGGGGTGTGGGTGGATCGGGTTATGTTAGTAAAGGGCTGGGTTTTTTTTGGAGTAGTGGGCTTGGGTGTTTACTAAATAGAAAATGGGCTTAGTGGGTTTATCATTTGTTTTGGGTTTGTTTTAATTATTTGATCCGTTTGGTTTATATAGGTTTAGGATTTTGGTTTAAATAACATGACAAGGACTATTGGTGTAAAATTTGCAACTTTAAGGACCAAGGCTGCCATCTTCATAAAGTATTTTCTAAGGTTGACTTTTGACTTTTTTAGCTCAAACTTTGATAAATAGCTTTCCCGGCTCCGACTTTTGAACCTTTTTCCATTCTCGTGCTCGTGTTTATCAGTTTTAACTCGTTTTCATCCATTTTTCACATATCCGTCCCTGCACAATCAAAAACACAAAAACACTACATATTTGGCATAATTAGACTAGTTTTTGGTCTTTATGGTCCGGTTTTGGTCAAATAAAAAGTGTATTAATAAGCATACACCAAAATCCCCCAGGCTAAGATATTGCCGTGTCCTCACGCAATGTGATCAATTCACGCTTTTGAGATAAATAATTTCATAATTCTTTCTACTGACTTTGTAAAGTAGCAAGGAGGTTCAAAAGAAGTTACGAAATCATTTATTCCCGAAAACGCCCCATATTCCAAATTTATTACTTGTGGAAACCTCTTACTCCCATTTTCTTAATGTATCTAGATTTTTTTTTTTTCGTTGAGAAATGAATTTCTTCATATTTTCTCATTTCAATATGATTTTAACCGATAGAGATACAAAGTTTAAACGCTAAGTAGTTTTTCATTTTCTCTCAAGAACCACCGCTTTAGAAATTCGGTCCACATCAAGGAATTTGGATACATAAGAACTCATATATAAGTTTTGGAGTACTACACGTGCACCTCATGTGACTAATTCAGAATCATCCACATGCACCTCACACGCCAACAACTTTTATAACACTTAAGCTCTTATTAAATACAAACTTTCACTTTGAGTTTTTATTTTCTTTCACTTTTTTCACATTTTTTTATTTTTCATTTTTCTTTCAACAATAACAATGGAACTTATCGGGTAGCTCCAAAACCTCATACATAATAACTTCTTTACTTTTGACTTTCCGGTTTTTTTTTTTTTTTTTTTTTTTTTTTTTACTTTTGATGTGTGCTTGATATGTACCCAACTTCTAAAGCAAAAATTCTTTTAAGAAATGAAGAACTAAATAATGCCCAAACCTAAATACCACTAATTAACCTAGTACATCTATTATTATTGGTGAAACAATTTTGTGGGAGCAAAAAGCAACAAGTACCTTCCATGAGCTCTAAAGAGAACCAACTACTCCACGTTTAGCATCTAACTTCTAAATAAACTCTAACATTTTTTGCTCTTCGCAATTTAAGATCTCAAGTAATGAAACCCGCGAATACTTAGCCGATAATCGGCCACGCATATATAAAGTCAGATACGGAAACTTGCAAATTTTAGGAAAAGAATTCGCGTTTTCTAGCTCCTAATGTAAAAGACTAGCGAAAGCTTTTAAGCTACGCATGTATAAAGTCAAGTACAGGAACTTGCAGATTCTTAATAAAGAATTCGCATTTTATAGCTCCTGGTGTACAAGACTAGCACAAGCTTATATGATTATCATTGGTTAAGGGAGCAAGCTAGGGGCTCAACACGCCCGGTCAAGTCAAAATATTTATTCCTACTCTCGCCAGCTTGAAAGTCAACAAGGTGTCAATACTTATTCAAAACTTATTATATTTTTGAACAATTTTTTCAATTTTCATTTTTTTGTGCTTTTTCACAATATTTTCATTGATTTTTCTTCATTTTTTTTTCAAATTTTCAAATTTTCAATTATTTCAATTTTTTAGGAAAAACGGAGTTGCGAGAGTAAACGACACGGTGAAAGTGCTAGGTCAAATCGAATCGAAGATTCACCCCCCTCCCCCAAACTAGAATGAAACATCGTCCTCAATGTTTTAAGGGTAAAGGTAATCCTAACAAAAATCTAGAGCCGTTTATTAATTATGCCAAAGATAACGTTAGTCGATAAGATTTTCGGATATAGGATTTCCATAAGCATCGATGAATGAGACTCGAGTGGAGAGAAAGACAAAACCATGAGCATGAGAGTCATCATAAATCGGGGACAATCCTGGACAATCATAAACAATCACGAAACATGAGAAAATGGAAGAGGTAGCCCTCCTCACGTCACATTAGAAAGAAATTAGAAATTTAAGAGGATGAATGGAAAAACATGGGGCGCCTCCCACGAAGCGCTTGTTTATTATCGAGTCGTATAGCTTAGACTCGCTCCGAATTTACTTAATCTTGGGGAAGCAAATGGAACGGACACTCGGCACGAAAAACGGAGATGTCAGGGTCAAAGACGGTATCCTCACTCCCGGTGGAGTGGAAAAATGAAGAAATGAGGGGATAAGTAAAGAATGGGTGAAATGACAAATGCAAAATCAAATTCTGCATCACGGGTGGGTTGGGTGGGTAAAACATCAAGCACTAGAACATCATGTTTAGAAATCTTGTCCACCACTCCAAAAATATCATCATCCTCACCGGATTCACAAACTACATCAGGTGGTTTCGCGGGTGGACGAGAAGAAGGTAAATCGAAGAGAAATGAGTTAGCTTCGGAAAGTAAATAATCATCATGTATTTCATCAAGAACATTTCTTCGAAGGTCATTCTCGTCATTCTCAATACCCCATGGTATCGAATCATCCACAGCAAGAAATAGATCGACATCCTCTAAAAGAGGGTCACATGACGGATTATCGGAAATATCACTCAAAATAAGTTCAGAATCGATCTCAAAGTCAAAATGCTCGTAATCTGGAAAAGAGATATCAGCATGAATAGTGGGACTGCCACTACTCGTCTTTTCAAATTGAAAAATTTCAAGCTCGGGTAAGAAATCACTATCCATATCAGGGATAGAAGATGAAGTCGGAGGATCATTTAATGCATCGATTTTAGAGATGAGAAGATTGATATTCAATAATTTCTCATGAAGCACATCATCTTGTATTTCTGTGTCAACTTCTTCATCATTCTCTTCTTCTAAGCTGACGAGCTCAGAAGGTACTTCTTTAACATATTCGAAGTCTCCACAAGATATAGAATCGTCATCATCAGAATAGCAGAACATCTCAACACGATCTCTCAGATTACACTCCTCAGCCGTATCAAAATCATGTTTCACAAAATCGGGTAAAGAATCCTTAAGCTCAGGCTCCAAAGGATCTGACGGCTTATCTTCAACAATCTCAGTTGAAATAGAATCATTAAGAGAAATATCGACATCTTCCAAAACGGGGTTACTTTTCTTAACCGATGTGAGAGAAGGATGGGAAGAGTCGGGAATGATCGATTCGAGAGATGGAGTGAGATTGCCACTTCTTTCTTCTATTTGAATCTGAATCGGATCTTTCAAAGAATCAACGTAAGAATCCGAATGATTGTCAAGTTTCGAAGAACATCTTGGAGAATCCGGAGGTGGGACAAGTGGTGTGCTCTGAGAGCTAGGAATTTCCTCCACTTCCGTTATGGTATCCCGTTCTTGTTCTTGAAGATTAGGCAAGTTGTTCCTTTTAGTAACCGCTTTAAGCTCGGACCAACTTGTAACCTTAAATCGCGAAAGGTATGGATGAAATCTTGACGGTTTAGGAGCAACTGTTGGATTAGATTTTTGGACAACCATAGGTTGGACGTATTTAGCACTTCCATTGTCAGTGAGAAGTACCGGGTCCTTTGTCACCTCGGTCTCTCGTTCCATTTCCCTCACCGGAGAGTAAGTAGGAATTGATGGTCCATCATAATCAACATAACATGTCAAAATTTTTGACAAGGCTTGAAGTTTTTCAATGTGGATTTTAAAGGCCCAAAGATCAAAGAAATCGTCGCCGAGAGATGCCATAAGAATTAAACATAAGAGGAAGAAATAGATAGAATTAAATGGTTTAGAGGATTAGAGAATAAGAATTAAATGGATAAGAGGATAAGAAGATTATTTTTGGATTTTATGACGGAAAAATCAAATCAAGATAAAAGTGAAAATCAATTTGGAAAAAGAAAATATTTTTTGGGTTTTTGTAATTAGAAAAATGGAAAACAAAAGAAATTAACATTTTGAAAAGAAAATATTTTTGGTTTTTATAATTTGAAAATATTTACAAAAACGGTAACTCCACAAGGAAGGTTCTTCAAAACATAAATCGTCGAACGAAAATCAACAATTCACTTCAAACCTTCCCCGGCAGCGGCCCCATTTGATAAGTGTAGATTTAGAGGTTAAATATATTTCCAAAGAAATACTCGTAAAAGTATTTCCCCAGGTCGTGGTCCCAACGAAGGTGTGAATGAAATCGTGGTTCTCGATTCCTGATTCGTGAAGTGAATGGGAATAAAAGCGAATAAATGGGAATTATAACTACGGAAAGTAAATTGACACTAAAAAGCATATACTAAAACACACAAAATGATAACGTAATGCAATTTAAACCTAAAACGTATTCTATTCTAAAAGCGCGCGAAATCTTTAAAAACCACGTACGTGCGCAAAATAAAACGCGAAATCTAAATTCTACTAATCCTATGGGCATGAAAATAATTTTCCTACGTTCTAAACAATAAAAGAAAATTACGAGAAAAAGAAAAATATTTTTTCAACTTTTTATTTAATTATAATGAATTAAAACCTATATAAAAGAAATTAAATGTTTAAAAATACTAAATGAACTAGGAAAATTATGGAAATTTTATGGAAATGACTTTGATCTATTTAAAAGCTGAGAAAAATTGAAAATTTGAAAAAGCTAAAATTAATAAGCTGAAAAAGATTAAAAAGCAGTTTAAGAGCTTATTAAAGAAAAAGAAAGAAAGAAAATGTATAAAAGAAGTAAAGAAGGAAAGGGTGACAAGAAAATCCTTAAGGTGCTAGTGGTTACAGGTTCTGTGTGATGGTGGTATGTGTTCAGGAGGTCACATGTTCGAACCCTGTGACCACCTTTTTTTCTTTTTATGATATTTTTGAGATTTTTCTTTAAAAACTTAATAATAGACTGAAAACTAAAAACTTTTGTGAAAGAAATGTTTTTGAAAAGATAATATAAGCTAAAAAAACAGCTTAAACAACTAACAGTTTGAGTAAAAAGCTAAAATGAAAAATAATAGAGAACTGAAAAGGCTTTATACTATGAAAATAAGTGATATTTGTAAAAGCTGATTTATTGAAAATTACAAATAAGCTAATATATAAGCATAAATTAGGAACAGTTATACTAAACTAGGAGGGAACCTAATATCTCAACTCAAAGTGCAAGATAAATTCCTATAAGCTGATGTAATACCAAAATAAGCTACAAGCTAAGTTCTATAAACTATCCTAAGAGTCCAAAAGCTATAAGCTATGGAAAAGCTAGTCAAATCAATAACCAAAAATATCACAATCTGCAAAAATCTCTTAAAACCTGATTGTGAAACCAAATATGAGCACTATGGAGCTTATGAGCTTCTAAATGAGCTGTTGAAAAGCATAACTCAGAAAGATTATTAAATGTGCTCAGGAACAGGTTCAATGGGGAGTACTTGTAAGCACCTAAAAGCTAGTCAAAAGCTATTTAAATCAATTGGAAACCAGAAAACCAAATTAACCACCAAGCAGAGTTCATAAAAACCAATATTCAAACAAAGTAGAGCGTAAATGAACTGTCTAGAGAGCTTATTAAAAGTTCTAGATGGGACAGTTAACCGATGTGCAGGGGAGCAATTTAATGGGGAAAAAACTAGCTGATGCACAAGCCAATATTCTAAAAGTTATTCTATCACAACTATAAAAACTCATAAACAAGCAACCAAAGCTAAATCCTACCAAATTTAAAAAACAATAGAGCTAAAATGATCTACAAAATTAAGCTTGATAAGTGGCTATTTGAACAAGGAACTGCTGTGCAGGGGACATGAATGGCAAAACAGTCCTTTTTTAGCACAAATTCCAACTAGCAAATGAACTCTAAAATGATATTTTCTTTATGTTCCATATTCACAAGCTACAAAAGAACACAGAATTGCAATTTTTATGAATTTCCAACTAATATTGAGCTCAAAATCTTTACTGATATAAAGGTCTATTGAAACAGTTCTAGGTATTGACTTATCCAAATGTGAACTCAGAAATTATTCACAAGTGAGTTGAAATGAAAGCCTATAATGCAGACTAGTTTAACTACCTAAGTACTTTAAATAAAAGCATAAAACTATCACTTAAAACTATAAATGGAGATTATGCAATATATAGAGATAGAATCAGGTTTATGCAATGAAACTTTAGAATATGATGCAAATGATGTAAAACTAATCTAATCTACTAAGAAATGTTACTAAACTACTAAAATGAACTATTGAAATCTAAAGCAATTTGGTTTATGGGCCAAAACAGTCATAGAACCACAAAGATGAATAGATCCAAACACCCTTTACACCTAGCTGTTTTTATATTTTGTAGTTTTAATGAGTTACAAGCTATACTACTGATGCACAAGGAACACATAAGATATGTTAAACTATACGATGCTAAAATTATGTAGAAACTAACACTTGTACAATATTATACTACTAATGCAAGCTATGATAGTGAATTCTAAAAATAAAGCAATATGAGATCTAAATGAGACAGTTAAACAATTAAGCAAAAAACAAGTTCAAATTCACCAAAATAAGCTCAGAAAAGACATATAAGCGCAGTTATCAACAATAAAAATCTAGTTAGCTAATACTATAGAAGATGAACTAAAAATGGAATTAAGGACTTACTAAACAACCTCAGCTGAACAGAGGTCTAACTTCAACTAAGCCTATATTTAGATAGGCTTGAATAGCACCAGAAACCATGAATCAAACACAATTAAACCCAGAACCATCATCATGAGTCACCGTTGACTTTCGCTGACCAGAATCTAATTAACCAATTTAAGCAGAAATAAAGTTGCACAACTCACTACAAGCTATAGTGAAGCTTAAATGAGCTTTGAGAACAGTGATGGAAGCTTTTAAAACAGATTTTAACTACTTTTGAGCATATAAAAGCATAAAAAGTAAATTTGACAAGAATTTAAATGAAAACTTGAAATTTATTAAAAACTTGAAAAGAATACAATGTTTGAAGGCTGAAAGTTACAATAAGTGACTCCTCCCAAACCAACCATTCAACCGGGTGCAATTGATAGGCCCACCTGGGAGAAAAAGTCAAGTATTAAAATCTGTGGAAGTACAGGAAAATCCCCGGGTCGTTAAGTCCCAATGAGATTGAAATTGTATTTTAAACGTTTTGTGGGAATGAGTGGTACCGAGGACAGTAACCAATAAAGATTTGGAATTGATTATTCTACTGATTACTTGGTATTTGAACAATTGAAACAATATTAACAACTACAAAAACACAGATATGATTACACATATACAAATTAGAAATCAGATTTGATTACAGACAGAAGAAAATGTGAGTTATAACAATTTAAAACTACAGGGGGTGCAAATGAAAATTTTACAAACTTAATATTAAAAGAAAATTTAATTAAAAAGAATTTTTTTTGATTATTTTATTATTTAAATAAAAACTATTTAATTATTTAATTTAAACTATTTAACTTATACTAAAAAGATTTATATTACAAATTTAAGCTAGAAAATTGCAAATTAAATTTTTAAAATTCTAAAATGACTTAAAATAAATTTAGAAACTAAAAATATATATTTTTGTCTTTTTGTGGATTTTATATTAATTAATTACTAATTATATTAGTTAAATTATTTAAATTAATTTAAATTACTAATAATAACAAAATGACTTAGAAAATTATAGAAAAATTTGTAAATCTAACTAACCATCTCAGGAATCGTAAAAAATTATAAAAAGTTTATAAAAATTATATTTAGACTATTTTTTTTATTGTTTACTTATTTATTAATTAAAATCTAATTTAACTAAGTTAATTAAAAAAAATTAGAAAATGAACAGTAGTAATTAAGAGACTATTTTCTAAAAATATCTAATGATTTATAAAACCTAGGAAAAATATAAAAAATGTACTGTTGTAAATTAAAAATTAATAAAACTATTTAATTACTAATATTACTTAATTATTAATTAAACTAATATTAATTCTAATAATTACTAAATTAAAAGAGAAAAATCTAGAAAAATTACTGAAAATATTTTAATATACAATAAAATTAATAAAAATATAAAAATGATGAAGTGCTTAATAATAAGCTGAAAAGAAAAATTAAAAATATAAACTCTATTAAATAGAAGCTATTACTAATTTTAAAGTTGTTTTTTTATTTTTTTTTTCTTTTTTGAAAACTGATTATTAGCTAAAAATAAGCAACTTTTGTGAAGGAATTTGTGTTGTAGCTTATTGATAAGCTGTGTGCACCCCCAATGTGCTTAACAGTTGAGATTTTAGCTTATTAGGACTTATGAATATTTGAAAAAGCTATAAAATGAACAAATAAGCCAAGACAGATGGATATCAACTTGAAATAAAGCAACTAGCACAAATAAGCACACTGAATAAGCTATGAAAGCCAAATAAGCACTTTGACAAAACACAAGGCCAAAACAGGTCTGAAGTGAGGGATTTTGGACCTCTGTGGGGTCCACAGAAGTGAAAGGGAGTCCAAAGTGGAAGTTGACCTTCCAAGTTGACTTGGTCAACTTCAAAATAAGCCAATAAGCTGGGCTTATGGCTTATTATTGAAGTCTAGGTGGGGCTTGGTATGTTGGCTCAAACTCTGAGTCACTCAGTGTACACAACAAAATGGTCAAACTAAAAGCTGCTTGCAGCCCTACCAAAGAAGTTTGAAATGGTAAAATAAGCCCTGAACTATCAAGATGGGTTGCTTGGCTTTCCAAAAACCCAAGAATCATGCACTGGGGCCCACTAATAAGCTAGCTATGGTCTAGGAAATATTGGTGATCAATACTGCGCACTCAGTATGTGTTTGTGAAATAAGCAAGCTTCAAGGCCAAAATAAGCTATGCTACAGGGAACTGAGATCCAATTTTATTGATAATCTAAAAAGATAAGCTGACAAGCTTTCCAAAAAGCTAAAAAAACAAGACCTAACAATTTGATTTGCACCCTGGAGGGGGGTTGGAAAATTTGACCAAATACACAAAATGCCCTGGTGCAAAAAGAGAACTTGCCCTGCAGGCTTAAATAAGATGTTGCACAAGCTTAAATAAAAATCACAAAAATAAGCTGGCTATGGGTTTTGAAAGTTAAGCTGTCACACTATGACCTATGAAAAGCTCAGGGTCCCAATCCAATCACAAAAATCAAAACAATTCTTCCCATTTTTGGTTTTCTGATGCAAGAGTATTTTTGACTTTTTGAAATTATGAACCAAATTGACTTTTATGAACTTAGACCTTGATTTTATGATTGATTATGGTTTAATAAGCTGTATTAAATCTAAAATAAGCTACATCACTCACTTGTGACTGGAAATGGGTCATAAGCCACTCTTTAACCAACACAGATGGTTAATTTAGCCTATGTCTAAGTGATTTTGACTTTTTGATGTATAATACTTGGTTTTTATGCTTTTGATGTTCTAATGATATCTAAGGAAACATGCATAAACCACAAACAACAACTAGGACACATGGAACAAGGGTGAAATCCACTGATCCAAACATACCTACTAGAGACAGATTGTAATGAAATATGATCAAAAAGACTCCAAAGCTCAATATAATGATTAATAATACCCTTATAAGCTACAAGCAAGCAAAATAAGCAATTATATAACACTGTTACACTGTAAAGATTGGAATGAGAGATTTAGGCTTACAAATGCCTTCCAAACTTGTTTCCAAGGACCAAGAACCACAGAACTATTACCTAATGAACCTCCACAGGTTCTCTAACCCAGGGCCATCCAAAAGCTACCCTGCTCCAGCTTCTTGATCATCATATGATTATGATTTTTGATTTTTTCTTTATTTTTCTTATTTTTTTGTATTTTTTTCTTTTGTAACTAACACTGAATTTTATGGTTTCTAATAGCTTATATAAGCTATATGAGGAGCTTATATGAGCTTATGAGTCCATATTATCAACTAGAAACAATAATTAAGCTTATTGAGAATTTTGAAATAAAAGTAAAATTGCATATACTGAAACAGATACTAAAACTTGAATTTGATTATTAGAAAGGTTAAGATTACACTGAAAAAGCTAAGTACAATGCTTAAAAGCTAAATATTACACTAGAATCTAAAAACTTGATTAAACGACATACATTAAACTAAATTATGCTACCCCTTCTTCCTTGCTGCTTCTCTTCCTTTTATACTTGAGGATTAGGGTTTGGGGAATCCTTCTGATCATTTCCCACTCCTTTCCTGAGCCGTTGGATGACTGAGGCTTAATCTAAGCCTTACACGTGTTTTGGCGGGAATGAATAAACAGAGCAAATTGCTCTGTTTACTTGTATTGTGGAGGTGATGTTAGGTGCAGAGGGTGTGGGGAGGGTGATAATGAAGGATTGCAAGTAGTGATGGTGGGGGAAGTGGTTTTGCAGAGGTGGTATTGGAGGGGGAGACGGTTTGGGGGGAAAAGGTGGTTTGGTTTGACTTTGTTTGACCGAGGGGTGAACTGGGCTTGGGGATTGGGCTTGGGTGTTGGATCAGGCTGTGTTGTGTTTGGATTTGGGTGTTAATAATACAAAGGGTCCGTTTGATTTGGTATTAGTAACAAGGACCATTTTTGTAAAATGCCGAAACTTTAGGGGCTTGATATGCTAACTTCCTAAACTCCTTACAAGGGTATTTCTGGCCATGTTCCAATACCCCAAGGACCATGATGATAAATTCCACATTTGGATTTCCCAGGGACTAAATCTGCCAATTTTGAAACTTGAGGGACCAATCATGTAATTTCACCAATCTTTTCACCCAAGGACCATTCCTGCTAAATATGAGTAGCACAAGGACCAAAATTGATTTTTCTCAAAGTTTTTACATCCCAGGGACCATTTTTGTCAATTTTGCAAAATGCAGGGACTAAACTTGTAATTTTGTGAAACTTCACACCAAAGGACTATATATGTTTATTTGTGGTTCAAAAGGACCTTTGGTGACTTTTTCATGTTTTTGAATAACCAGGGACTAGATTTGACAAGTTTTAAAAGTTGAGAGACTGAAACTGCCAATTATGCAAACTTTGTTCATATTTCATCTGTTTTTGATCATTTTGCATCTAAAACATATAAAACACAATTCTGGAATATTTTCAGTATTTTGATGCATATTTGAGTGTTTTTGGATGTTTTGGCAGCTCAGATGAGGTAAAAATGATGAGTATTGACACACTCATCAATGAGATAGAACATTAAGCTACAATTATTTAAATCTATACTAAGCTACTATTGAATTAACCCTACTCCTAATCCTAATAGCTAACAACTTCAAATGGTGAGGTGAGCTCTCTATTTATAGCCTGAGGAGGTAGGGTCTAGAAGGTCCTGGATGTTCTATTTTCAACCCTTGATCAATCCCATTAATCATTAATTAAACCGTATCCCTTAGATCACTTTCATGAGGTGTTGAATCCAATCAAATCACTTCCTTTGTCCATGCTGTCATTCCCTTGTCAACCTTGTCAGACCTTCTAGAAATCCTACTTAAGTGTACGGGTAATTTGAGCTGGTTTAGGGTAAAGAGAGGTGAAAGATGCGTGAATAGTAACTGGCGGGTAAATGGGTTTTTATTGTTTTGTTGTTATTTTGACTTGGAATTGGGGATGTCCGACTTTGGTATAATACGGGTTAAGGAATAAGGGGTGTGGGTGGATCGAGTTAAGTTAGTAAAGGGCTGGGTTTTTTTAAGAGTGGTGGGCTTGGGTGTTTACTAAATGGAAAATGGGCTTAGTGGGTTTATAATTTGTTTTGGGTTTGTTTTAATTATTTGATCCGTTTGGTTTCTATAGGTTTAGGATTTTGGTTTAAATAACATGACAAGGACTATTGGTGTAAAATTTAAAACTTTAAGGACCAAGGCTGCCATCTTCATAAAATATTTTCCAAGGTTGACTTTTGACTTTTTGAGCTCAAACTTTGATAAATAGCTTTCCTGGCTCCGGCTTTTGAACCTTTTTCCATTCCCGTGCTTGTGTTTATCGGTTTTAACTCGTTTTGGTCCATTTTTCACATATCCGTCCCTGCACAATTAAAAACACAAAAACACTACATATTTGGCATAATTACACTAGTTTTTGGTATTTATGGTCCGGTTTTGGTCAAATAAAAGGTGTATGAATAAGCATACACCAAAATCCCCCAGGCTAAGATATTGTCGTGTCCTCACGCAATGTGATCAATTCACGCTTTTGAGATAAATAATTTCATAATTCTTTCTACTGACTTTGTAAAGTAGCAAGGAGGTTCAAAAGAAGTCACGAAATCATTTATTCCCAAAAACGCCCCATTTTCCAAATTTATTTCTTATTCCACTTATCACTACTATTTTTGTATTTTTCACTTTCTTCTTGTACGGTTTGTTTAACTTTCATTATTTTGCAATAATTTTTAGGGTCATAGAGTAGAAACACTTCTCATAGAAAAGTGACCATACGGATAAAATTCATCATACTTGATTTTTCACAAGCCCCCAAACTAAGCTAAAAAACGAGATCAAGCTTATCTACAAGTTAGATGCTAACTGGTGAGTGCTTATTCACTCACCTTTTCTGAGCTAAAATAGGACCAAATAAACCAAAAACTAACCAAAATTGCCAAAGAATGTATGTTTTTGTGTTTGTGAATGTGCAGGAACGGATATTTAAGAAAAGGACGAAAAATCATGAGAAAATGATAAAACGAGCACGAGATTTGGAAAAGTGTCAATAGCCAGAGCCGGGGAAGCTTAGTGGTCAAAGTCAAAGCTCATATGGTCATAAGGAGTCCTCAAAGTTTCAGAAATTACAAGAATGGTCCTTGGTCATAAGATTGAAGAATTTACATGTTTGGTCCTTCGAATTTCAAGATTGTCAAAAGTGGTCCCTTCAAGATATTTTGGAGATATGGCAAAGGAAAGCCTCTAACAATCAAAGAATGTCAAAGAAGATCCTTGGATATTATTAATCATAAATGGCAGTTATGGTCCTTGTGATTTCAGGATTTACAATTATGGCCCTTGTGATTATTTACACCACAAAACCTAAATCTACACTTATACTAAATCTGCTAATCCACTTAACCCAAAATCCAAAATAAACAAACACAAACCTAGCCCAAACATAACACCAGGCCCACCCCCTTTCTAACCAGGCCTGCAAATAAATCCACAACCTGACCCAAATCCAACCCTTTTATTATTATTAACCCGGTCAAACAATCCACCCTCAGTCAAACAAACAATAAAAAAACCAAACGCGCCATTTATTGTACTTCTCCCCCAACCAATTACCCTGCTCCCATCACTTTTACCTTAGATGCTTAGTACGAGGTTTCACCTTCTAGAAACCATCTGACACGTTGTCAGATGGTGTCATAAATCCCCCACCGTGGCGAATTGAAGCAATTTGATTGGGCAGACTAACGTGGAATTGAGATAAGATTGTATCCAAGGGCTAAGATTGGATTGGATGTCGACATTATGATAAGACTGAATAATATGTGGCCATGATTAAGACTCTAGCAGCTTCCTAAACCCTAGTCCCCTCACCTTGAGCTCCCCTATATAAACCCCCCCCCCTTTATACGTTTGAGGTGTGTAGTGTTTATGTAATGAAATGTTGCCCTTTTTATTTCTCAAATAATGTAATTCAAGTTTTAATTAATGAAAGTTCTTTGTTTAATGCTTTAATTTCCTGATTTTAGTATAAGTATTTAAATTCCGTTTTAGATCAAAGTTTCTTATCCTAGCTTATTACTTCTTTAAGAATCTCTTTTACTCAATTTCATAGTTTTTACAAGTTTATTTTCTTTGTCTTTTATTAAATCTTCATAAAAACTCAAAAAAAATTAGAAAATCTAAAAAATCCAAAAAGATGTTCACTTTGTTTAATCTCTGTTTCATTTAGCTTCTCAGAAGCTTGTTTTAGCTTTACAATATTTACTTACTCATTTCTGTTCTCAAAGTTATAAAAAACCAAAAAAATAAAAAAATCACAAAAAAATTACAAAAAATATGGTTTTAATCTCTTAAACTCAGCTTGCAATGAAGCTTATTTTCATTGGCTTATAACTTATTCTAGCTTTTATAGCTATTGTAAGTGAAGTAGTAGCATAAATCAGTCAAAGAAATACAAAAATATACCCTGGTCAACGAAAGTCAACCTGTGGTGTTCTTGGTTAATTCTGGTTAAGAGGTAGTCCAAAGGAGAAAGGGAAGCTTTTGGCCTATCCAAAGATAGGCTAGCTTAGTGAATCCCCTCTATTTGAGCTGAGGGGAAGGTTATTGTAAGTTTATCATTTTAAATTTAGTACTCTTATTGCTTATTTCATACTGAGTAATATAATTTGTTAAATTTAGTATAGGTTGCTACTTGTGTTGTTTATTTGAGTTGTCAGTAGCTTGTTATGTGTTATGTAATGTTTATCTATGTTCCAGTATGATGTTACATTTTAACTGTCTTGAATTAGCCTCAACTGCTTAATGATGTTCTGGGTGTTCTTAGGTAAGTTTGATGTTTTAAATAGATTTAATATTGCTTAGGTAATCTGTTTAGATAATAAAATCAGTAACCTTAGGTTTAAATAAAGTAGTTGTAATGTTATTGTAGGTTTAAAGGGGTGTTTGGTTTATCTGTAGTCTGCCTGTTCTAGTGGTTAACTTTCTTAGTTTTCAGTACCAGTAGTCTCCTTAGGTCATATTAGAACTAGAGAAACAATAAAACTTGCATCATATTTACAAAAAGTCAAATATCTCTTAATCACTCAATTATGCTCACTAGTATAGTTAACTGTTCTATTGATTTTGTCCAATCTATTACATTTTATGTTTGTGCTTGTGTTTTTAGTGGTTAAATCAGTTCAATAAACACCTAGGATAAGATTTTATCAGTTAAAATTGGGTTTGGTCAAAACTTAGGTGCTATAAAAAAGTCAACTGTTGCTTTGATTATGTTCTAGTGATATCTGATCTCAGGCCAAATTAGGGTTCAATTGGGGTGTTAAAATTAGGGCTTTTGGTGTTTTCCTGTAGTTCATTGTATAGGCTTTCCATATCTGCTTTTACTTTGCAAAAATTGGCTTATTAGAGTGCTGAAAATTAAGCTCAAAGTAGGGCCTGTGAACCTAGTTTCTGTCTTAATTATTCAACTGCCTAAGTGCTTATCAGCTTTCCAGATGTGCTTATTTGTATGTTATGAGTTGTTTTATGCTTATATATGTTGCTTCTATTGTTCCTGAGCTTTTTGTAGTTGAAAGTGCTTATTAGCTTATTAATAGTGCTTATTTAGAAACTACTTATTCTACCACTGCTTATTAGGGTTTTCAAATTAAGTAATTTTATTTTTAACAGATTTACTTTATTAAAATAGAATTTTCTGAATTTTTTCAGATTTTTCTGCGCTTATTTGATACTTTTTATAATTAAAATTAGATTTTTAGCCTTTTTAATTAATTTTTAATCACTTTTAATTCCTGAAAATTACATAAAAATCCAAAAAAATCAGTTTTCTGTTTCAAAATTAATTTTAAGTAATTTTATATTTTTCCAAACTTAATTTGCATTTTTCAAGTCATTTTTCATATTTATTTACTTTTTAAATCATTAAAAAATACAAAAAAATATAAATAAATTCCTAGAAAATTAATAAAAAGTCAAAAAAATATTTTTCATTTTTTGGAAATTCATTTTATTAGTTTAAAATTTTTAGAAAGTTATTTCACATTTGTAGGATCATTTTTAAATTAAAGTTACGTTTTAATTTGTACGTTACGTTTTAAATAAACGCGTTTGCATTACCGTTTTTACGTTTTTAACTTTAGTGCATCCTTAGCTTGTACCCCTTGCATAATTCGTGTTTGTTTATCATAATTTGAATTATTTGATCACTATTTTCACTCTTATCACTTTTCAATTCACGATTTACACGAATCGATATTCTTGATTCCATTCACCTTCACTTGGAAACGACTCGGGTGATCCGTATTTCTTGCGGATCACTTTGATACTATACTACTATATTATATATAATTGGTTTTCACACGAATTAATTTTTGGCGCCGCTGCCAGAGAAGGCTTGAAGTGAATTTTTGAATATTGTTTTGAAAAATCGTATTTTGTTAAGCATTCCTCTATTTTGTATATATATTTCTATAAAAATTGAAAAATTCAAAACACTTTTCCTAAAGTGTTTACAAAATACCAAAAAAATAATAAAATTTACAGCCTCGACTCGACCGAAAGGAAGGGCGTTGTAAACCAAATAAGTCTCCCAATATAACAAAAACGTGAAATTAGTTGTTTATAGGATTATTTCAATTACTACAGCCGATTAAGCGGGAAATACGGAAGCTAAGACATTAAATTGCTAGCTAAAGAGAGATCCATTCTTCTCTCCCGTCCCGTCGCGAGTGGTTTTGAAAGAAACGGTTTTCAATTAACGTTACGTTTTATAAAAAAGAAAAACAAAAGAAATAAAAAGTTTTTGAGAAAAAAAATAAAAAAATAAAAACAAAAAGATTTTCTTTTCTCTTTTCTTTTTCTTTTTGAATTTGTGGTGTATGCACACCCGTTCTTCTTTTGAGAACCTTACGTCTCCGTTCTCTAACCCCGAGCGGGTTTTACGACATACGAGTCGGGTTCATTTCCTTGACGACGAGGAGATGAACCAAAACGAACAACACAACGGACCCCCGCCGATGGGTGGTCCGCAGCACAATGTTATTTCGCCGATGGGACAACAACCGGCATTTGATCCACGTCCGATGGAAGAAAAACTCCAATCACCATTCAACGGTGTGAGGAGAGCTATTGTGATTCCGGACATCAATGCCAACTTTGAGATCAATCACGGATTACTCAATTTGATCACGGGTATATCCTTTCACGGGTTTGATAACGAAGACCCCTATGCTCACATCAGAAATTTCACCGACATCGCTGAGACCATTAGAATGAACCAAGTTCCTCACGATGTGGTGAAATTGAAGTTATTTCCTTTCTCCTTAAAAGGAGCAGCCCGGACTTGGCTGGAAAAGGAACCGCCCAATTCGATTCACACTTGGAATGATCTTGCTTCCAAGTTTGTGAACTATTTCTATCCTCCTTCTAAAACTTCTAATCTACGATCCCAAATCTTTCGGTTCCAACAAGCTTTTGATGAGTCGTTTAGTGAAGCTTGGGACCGATTCAAAGATTTGATGGAAAAATGTCTGATCCATGGGTTCACACCCCTTCAGCAGATTGACACTTTCTATAATGGGTTAAGTCATGTTGACCAAGACTCACTCAACTCTGCTGCGGGTGGGAACTTTTTGGCTAGAAATACGAATGATGCTTTCATGATAATTGAGAATAAAGCTCGTGTGAGAATTTCTTGAAATAAACCTCAAGCGTCTAATTCTGGTAAAAATAATGATGAAATGATGAGTATGTTAGTGGCTCCAACTAAGAAAGTTGATGCTATGTCTATTGAAAAACAAAATCATCAAGTCAATGTTGTAAATCAAGGTTGCGT
Organism: Artemisia argyi; assembly: GCA_030686995.1. Lineage (NCBI taxonomy): Eukaryota > Viridiplantae > Streptophyta > Magnoliopsida > Asterales > Asteraceae > Artemisia > Artemisia argyi. The sequence continues at coordinate 150,972,427 of CM060695.1, read as the reverse complement.
TACTAGTGGTGGTCCACATCCGTATAACGAGTGTCCGTCAACCGGAGCTTATGCTCAAGAGAACGTGTATGCTGCAAACATGGGTGGCAACGGTTACCCACCTCTTCAAGGAGATCGAAATCTTCTCAGCTACCGTTCAAGCCATTATCTCGGACCACCCGGTTTTGAAAATCAGAGTCATAATAACAATGTGCAAAACCGTACACATCAAGCTAATCAAAATCAAAATCAGCAAAATCAAGGTTTTCAAAACCAAGGTGTAAACCACAATCGGAATTTTCATGGAAATCAAAACCAAGCCCCGCCTCAAGGGAACAATTTTCAAAATAATGGGAATTTTCAGAATAATAATCAAGGGAATTTTAATAATGCAAATCTGAATCATGGCAATTTTCAAAACCATGGGCAAAATTTCAATAATCAAAATCAAGCTGTTATTCCAAATCCGTCGCCCACGGAAGAGTTGATTAAGCAATTGCTTCAAAACCAACAAGCTTTTATGACAAAACAAGAAGAAACAACAAGGTTATTAGCTACTTAAATCAATGATCTTAACAAGCGTTTAAATGATCGACCCTCGGGCTCTGGAACTTTGCCTAGCAACACGATCGCTAACCCGAGGGGCGATGCTAAAGCGATCACGACAAGGAATGGTGTTTCTTATGATGGACCAATGGCTTCGACTACCTCTTCTTCTCTACCTCCCAAGGTAGTCGCTCGTGAACCCGAGGTGACAACGGATACGGAAATTCCTATTAATAATGGAAGGACCGAAGACATCCAACCTCCGGTGGTCCCGACGTCCAAAGGAAAGGAAAAAGTTGTTTATGAAAAAGATATTCCCGTTAAAACAAAGTTGCCTTATCCGTCACGTTTAAACGAACAAAAGCACCGCGAGAAGGATAAAAACCAAATGGAAAGATTTTATCAGATTTTTCAAGAATTGCACTTTGATATAAGTCTCGCGGATGCTATACTTTTAATGCCAAAATTTGCTTCAATGCTAAAGGTATTTTAAATAATAAGGAAAAGCTTTTTGAAATGTCAAGGACTCAAATGAATGAGAATTGCTCAGCGGTTCTTCTTAAAAAGCTACCCGAAAAGCTTGAAGACCCTGGCAAGTTTCTTATACCGTGCAATTTTCCAGGTATGGTTCAATGCTTCGCCTTGGCCGATCTTGGTGCTAGCATTAACCTAATGCCATTGTCGATTTGGAAAAAGCTGTCTCTTCCTAACTTGACACCGACGCTTATGACCCTCGAGCTTGCCGACCGATCTACGTCTCGTCTAATTGGTATAGCCGAGGATATTTTTGTCAATGTTGGGAAATTCTATTTCCCTGCAGATTTCGTGGTTGTTGATTTCAATGCCGATCCACGGGTTCCTCTCATTCTCGGGAGAGGATTCCTACGGACCGGCCGTGCCTTAATTGATGTATACGACGAGGAGATTACCTTACGTGTTGGAAATGAAGCTGTCACTTTTAACCTTGATCAAACTGCGAGATACTCCTCCGACTACGATGTTGCTTCCGTCAACCGAATCGATGTTATTGACGAAGCTACGGAGGAGTATTCTCAAGAACTTCTTGGTTTTACCAAAAATGCTTCGAGTGGCAATCCCACTCCTTCTTTTGAACCGATCGTCTCCGATTCTTCCCCTTCCCTCACTCCGTTTGAGGGAAGTGATCTCGCTTGGGAAGAAATTAATGCTTGTCTTTCAAATAAATCATTTTCACCGGAAATTGATAATAATAATTTTGATCCGGAGGGGGACATTTTATTGATTGAAAAACTTTTAAATGAAAACCCGATTGTTTCTCCCCCTCCGATGGACTTAAAAATGGAAGACGTAAAAGAAGTTAAGCCATCAATAGAGAATCCTCCGGAGCTCGAGCTCAAAAATTTACCTCCTCATCTTGAATACGCATACTTGGAAATTAATAATAAATTGCCCGTCATAATATCAAACGGCCTTAAAGATGAAGAGAAGACATGACTCTTAGATGTGCTTCGGAAGCATAAAAGTGCTATTGCTTGGCAAATCTCCGACATTAAGGGAATCGACCCTCAATTTTGCACTCATAAGATTCTACTTGACAAGAATCACAAAGCTTCCATCCAACAACAACGACGGGTTAACCCACTAATCCACAAAGTGATCAAAAAGGAAGTTATTAAACTCCTTGACGCTGGAATGATTTATCCGATCTCGGATAGTTCATGGGTTAGCCCGATTCATTGTGTTCCAAAGAAGGGCGGAATCACTGTTGTGAAAAACGAAGATAATGAGCTTATACCGACTAGACTTGTGACCGGATGGAGAGTTTGTGTCGACTACCGCATGTTGAATGATGCAACACGTAAAGACCATTTCCCGCTCCCTTTTATGGACCAAATGCTTGAACGGTTAGCGGGAAATGAGTTCTATTGTTTCTTGGATGGCTTTTCTGGGTATTTTCAAATACCCATTGATCCCCAGGATCAAGAAAAGACCACTTTTACTTGCCCGTATGGAACGTTTGCCTATCGTAGAATGCCCTTTGGCCTATGTAACGCTCCAGGCACGTTTCAACGGTGCATGATGGCCATTTTCTCGGATATGATTGAAAAAACCATGGAAGTGTTCATGGACGACTTTTCTGTCTACGGAAATTCTTTCGACTCTTGCCTCTCCCATTTAGAGAAAATGCTGATACAGTGTGAAAACACCAATTTGGTTCTAAATTGGGAGAAGAGCCACTTCATGGTTAAAGAGGGCATAGTCCTCGGCCATAAGATATCCAAATCTGGGATTGAGGTAGATCGTGCAAAAGTCAATGTCATTGCTAAGCTACCTCATCCAACTACCGTCAAAGGAATCCGAAGTTTCCTTGGTCATGCTGGCTTGTACCGACATTTTATACAAGACTTCTCCAAAATTGCCCGGCCTCTGACTCACCTTTTAGAAAAGGATGCTTCGTTTAACTTCACAAATGAATGCATCAATGCATTTAATTTTTTGAAGAAGAAGTTAACGGAGGCACCAATCTTAGTTGCCCCCGATTGGAGCTTACCATTTGAGCTAATGTGTGATGCAAGTGATTATGCCATTGGTGCAGTTCTGGGGCAACGTAAGAATAAATACTTTCAACCGATACACTATGCAAGTAAGACTATGACCGAGGCCCAACATCATTACACAACTCCCGAAAAGGAAATGTTAGCGGTTGTCTATGCTTTTGAAAAATTTAGGTCTTATTTGCTCCTTAAAAAATGCATAGTGTATATGGACCACTTAGCCCTAAAGTACTTAATGGCAAAGCAAGATGCAAAGCCACACTTAATGCGGTGGGTTCTTTTGCTCCAAGAATTTAATGTCGAAATACGAGACAAGAAAGGAGCTTAGAATCTTGCTGCTGATCACCTTTCACGACTTGAGAACCCCCATCAAAGTGCTCTTAAGAACAAGGAAATCAACGATGCATTTCCTCTCGAGACACTTGGGAGTGTGTCTAATAATGACTAAAGTACCCCATGGTTCACCGATTTTGCGAATTACCATGCGGGGAATTTCATAAGAAAAGGGTTGTCGTCTCAACAAAAGAAGAAATTCTTTAAAGATGTCCAACATTATTTTTGGGACGACCCCTATTTGTTCAAAGTCTGTGCGGATCAAGTGATCCGGCGGTGTGTTCACGGTACGGAAGCCGTTGAAATTCTTATGTGTTGGGAATTATACTAACAGTTACCACGGCTAAGTGAAGATGTTACAACTGCTGAAGATTGTACTTGCAGTGGAAACTCATTACTACTGCAAGAACATATATTACCACTGCTTATTAGATAACTGTTAGGAAACGTGTCTAGATAAATATAGAATAGATCTTGTGTATATCTTATTCTATTAGCATTATACTTATCTTGTAGAAGAGGACTCCTTGTGCTATAAAAGGAGATCCTAGGTTAAAGGTTAGATATACGTTTTCTAGAGCTTCAAAGTGTAACCCTAGTGATATCAAGATCACTCGTATTATTATCATTAATAATATTGGAGCTAATCGTTTGTTTACATACATTGTTCTTATTCATAAATAACTGTCTTACTCACAATCAAACTTCTAAGTGTTACTAAGTAGATTCCGCATACTTAGTGATATAACTCAAAGTATCAATCTAACACAGTTCAAGGTGTTTAGATCCATCAAGTGGTATCAGAGCCAGGCTTTGATACTTTGATTTAGAAGACTCTAGTTCACTCAGAAGAATCAATGGAGACAGAAACCAGTAACTCAAACATTGCTGCTAAGCTTCCAAAGCTTAAGTTGAATGACTTTGAGATGTGGAGGCTAATGATCGAACAATTTTTTATGGTCCAAGACTACACACTCTGGGAGATCATTATGGTTGGAAATTATTTTAAACCAAGTTCTACTTCAGAGATGGTTGGTGGCAAGGAAGTAATTAAGGTCAACACTGGACCTGTTACTAATGATGAAAGACTTCAGATGAAGAATGATCTGAAGGCCAGAGGCTTGTTGCTGATGACACTTCCCAGAGACCAAGTTCTAGCATTCAACAAGTACAAGACTGCAAAGACTCTTTTTGATGAGATCTAAAATGTTTTTGGTGGTAATGACTCCACCAAGAAGACTCAGAAGACTCTGCTGAAGCAAACTTATGAAAACTTTGGTTCAACAAGTAATGAATCAATTGATAGCATCTTCACAAGGCTACAAACGATTGTTACTCAACTCACTATTTTTGGAATTGAGGTGGAAAGGGAAGACCTCAATCTTAAGTTCTTAAGAAGCTTACCCTCTGAGTTTGGAACCAATGTTGCTGTGTGGGAAGATAAGCCAGATTTGGAGACCATGAAACTTAATGATTTGTACAATAACTTCAAGGTTATTGAACAAAGATTGAAGAAAGCTGGAAAATTAAGCTCAAGTTCAGGAAGTGTAGCACTCATATCATCATCTCTTGATGATAGTTGTTCAGATGAAGAAAGTGATAGTGATGATGACAGTGCTAACATTGTTGTTTCCACTGGTAGTGGAAGTGTTTCCACTGGTAGCTCAAAGAGACAGATTGCAGGACTTAGTGATACTACTTTTTATGCCTTTATATCAAGTCAAGTGGGTGGTTCAATTCTCAATCATGAGGATTTGGATCAAATTGATGAGGATGATATAGAGGAGATGGACATTAAATGGCAAGTGGCATTACTAAGCTTAAGGACAAAGAAGTTTTGGATGAAGACTGGAAGAAAGATTAACATCAGTGGCAATGAAACAGTAGGTTTTGACAAAAAGAATGTGGAGTGCTATAATTGTCATAAGAAGGGGCACTTTGCCAGGGAGTGCAGGAAGCCAAGGAAATCTGACAACAGGTCAACTTGGTATAAGCAGGACAAGAAGAAGGAACCTAATACTGATGAGCCAAAGGGGCTATTGGCCATTGATGGAGTGAGCTTTGATTGGAGCTTTATGACTAAGGATGAGGAAGATGATTCAGAGTCTGCAATGGTTGCTACAGAGCTTGCACTAATGGCTTTTTCTGACTCTGAGGTACAAATTAATAATGCTTGTTCTAAATCTTGTAAGGCCTTAAAAGAGTATGAGAAAATCAAAGCACAATATGATGAACAATTGCTAGAGTTAAATCATACTAATTATAACTTAGCAAATCATAAAAGAGGCCTAGGTGTTTTAGAAACTCAATTAGAGCATTATAAACTCAATCTAAGTTCAATGATGATATTGCAGTATTAAGGAGAGACTTAGATTATCAGGTTGCTGTAAATAAGGTTCTTAGAGAAGAACTAGAAAAGGTTAAAATGGCTAGTGAGAATATATTGATAACTAAGCAAACACTGGATCACCAATCCAAGTGTATTGACAAAATTTAGGAAGCCCAAGTTGTGAACAAAGCCAAATCAGGAGTTGGATACAAATTAGTTCCACCACCTCTAAGAGGTGTTCCATCACCTCCTGGCATTGACTTAGCTCACACAGGATTAAAAGAATTCCAGGAACCACCTATGACCTATGGACCAAAGTTTGTTAAACCAGTTGAAATTGAAAGGTTCAGGTTGAGGTTGATAAATTTGATAGTGCTAGTGACTCATCTCTTAAAGATGAAAATTTGAATGTTGAGTCTAAACCTAGTGTTCCTGAGAATGTTAAAGTGGAGGTTAAAAAGAGTATTCCTGAGGTAGTCAAAGAGAAGCCTAGGTCACAAGCTAATTTCACTAGGCCCACTACTAGATATGCAGAGATGTATAGAAGTAGGTCACCAACTCCTAGGGGTAATATGAGGAGTTGAAATCATGTTAAATCTAGGCAATTTGGTAGTGATTTTGTGTTCAATAACAAACCCTGTCATATATGTGGTAGCTTTGACCATTTGTCTTATAGCTGTACCTACCACTTGGGAAGAAGGGAAGTGTTTGGGAATACTAGGGTGAATGGACAAAATGCTAATAACTTAACTCACCCAAATGAACTTAGTAAGATGATTCCTAGGTCTGTTTTGCTTAACTCTGGCATTAAACAAATTTCCACTGCTAGACCAGCAGTTTCCACTGCAAGACCAGCAGTTGCCACTGCCAAAAACAAAAACAGAGTTTACCCTAAGTCCCCTGTTACAAATTTTGTTAAATCTAATCAAACATGGAAAAAGACTAATTTTGAAAAGAAAGTTAACAATAATCAGAAGTGGGTACCCAAAATTTCAAAACCAGCAGTTTCCACTGCTAAGCCAGCAGTTACCACTGCAAGGCCAAAGGTTACCACTGGTGGGTCTGTTAACAAGAAAAGGGTAAATATGGGAAATGCTGTTAAGGCCTCAGCACATTTGGAATGGAAACCAAAAGGAACCATCACCTCAAACAATCCCAATGGTGTATCAATGACCTTTGATAGATATAATTATATTGATACACGAGGCAGATCCAAGTCATTTGTGGCTTGGGTCCCCAAAAGGAACTAATTCCTTTATTTTGTGTGCAGGAACATTCAATGACTACAAATGATCAAGGATACTCAGACAATGGATGTTCCAGGTACATGACTGGCAAAAAGTCCTATCTTTCAGACTTTCAACCTTATGATGGACAATTTGTCATCTTTGGAGGAGGAATTGGTGGCAAAGTTTCTGGCAAAGGAACAATCAAGGCTGGAAACATTGACTTTGAAGATGTGCAGTATGTGAAAGAACTCAAGTACAACCTTTTTAGTGTGTCACAGATGTGTGACAAGAAGCACAGAGTTCTATTCACAGAAGATGAATGCTATATCTTATCTAAGGATTATAAGCTTCCTGATGAATGTGACATTTTGCTTAAAATCCCTAGAAAAGGTAATCTGTATAGCATTGAGATGAAGAACATAGTGGCTAATAATGATGTTACTTGCTTGCTTGCAAAAGCCACTTTGGATGAATCAATGCTTTGGCATAGAAGACTTGGTCATGTCAACTTCAAGACCATCAACAAGATTGTGAAAGATGGACTTGTCAGAGGTCTACCAGAGAAAAGATTTGAAAATGACCAAACCTGTGTTGCCTGTCTCAAAGGTAAGCAACACAGAGCTTCATGCAAGACCAAAGCATTCAATTCTATTGATCATCCACTCTTTATGCTGCATATGGACTTGTTTGGTCCTACCTCTGTGAGCAACATCAATTTGAAGAAGTATTGTCTTGTTGTGACTGATGATTTTAGTAGATTCACATGGGTTTTCTTTTTAAGAACCAAGGATGAAACCACTGGCATCCTTAAGACATTCATCACTGAAGTTGAAAATCTATTTGAAAAGAAAATCAAGATCATCAGGTGTGACAATGGGACAGAGTTCAAGAATAAAGTTATGGATGATTTCTGCAGAGACAAAGGTATTAAAAGAGAATTTAGTGTTGCAAGAACTCCTCAACAAAATGGAGTTGCAGAAAGAAGAAACAGAACACTAATTGAGGCTGCTAGAACCATGTTAGCTGATTCAAAACTACCAGTGACTTTTTGGGCTGAAGCAGTTAACACTGCTTGTTACATTCAGAACAGGGTTTTAGTGGTCAAAACAAAGAACAAGACACCTTATGCGTTATTCAGAGGAAGACCTCCTACTTTGGAGTTTATGAGGCCATTTGGGTGTCATGTTACTATTCTCTATACCATTGATCATCTGGGTAAATTTGAAGAAAAGTCTGATGAAGGCTTCTTTGTTGGATACTCTATGGTTAGCAAGGCTTTTAGAGTCTATAACTTAAGAACAAAGAAGATTGAAGAGAACTTGCATGTTCAGTTTCTTGAAAATAAAGCAAACATGGCAGGTTCAGGACCAGATTGGCTATTTGATCTTGAAACATTATCCAATACAATGAATTATGTACCTCTCACTTCAAGCACTGGAGACAAAGATCTTGAAGATTCAGAAGAATTCATTGATGAAGATGAAGCTTGTAAAGATGATGAAGATCAAATTGTTATGCCACTTTGGGACTTTGTTGATAATTCTGAAAAGACAAGTGATGCAGATGGTGTGAATTCTGATGAATTGAATAAAGAAATTCCTACTAGCAGTGGTAACTCAATTCCCACTGCTACACCAGAAGTTTCCACTGACAGCCCAAATGTGGAACATACTTCTCAGCAATCACCAATTGATGATATAGAGATCTCAAACATGCCTACAACATATGATATTCCTAGCACATCACATTCTTCAATTCACAAAGTGCATCCACTTGATAATGTTATTGGTGAACTTCAATCAGGTGTGAAGACTAAAAGACAAACAAAGAAAGATGATATTCATGGGTTCATAAGTGAAGTGTATGAGTCCAAGAAACATAGTAAGAAGAATGAGTGTTTGTTTTTCTGTTTTCTCTCACAGGTGGAGCCTAAGAATGTTTATATGGCTCTAGGAGAATCTAGCTGGGTTGAAGCTATGCAAGAAGAGTTGCTGCAGTTTAAACTTCAAAAGGTTTGGGTTCTTTGTGACTTGCCTGATGGTATGAAGGTCATTGGTACTAAATGGGTTTTCAGAAACAAGAAAGATGAAAGAGGTATTGTAATAAGGAACAAAGCTAGATTGGTTGCTCAAGGATACACTCAAGAGGAGGGTATTGATTATGAAGAAGTTTTTGCTCTTGTTGCAAGGATTGAGGCTATTAGATTGTTTTTAGCCTATGCATCATTTATGGGCTTTACAGTCTATCAAATGGATGTTAAGAGTGCCTTTCTGTATGGTACTATTGATGAGGAGGTATATGTCTCTCAACATCCAGGCTTTGAAGATCCTCAACATCCAAATAAAGTGTATAAAGTGGTTAAGGCTCTTTATGGCTTACATCAGGCTCCAAGGAAGTGGTATGAAACCTTAGCTAATTATTTGTTGAATAATGGGTTTCATAGAGGCAAGATTGACCAAACTTTGTTCATCAAGAAAGACAAGGGTGATATTCTACTTGTTCAAGTTTATGTTGATTATATTATCTTTGGATCTACTAAACAAGAGATGTGCAAAGAGTTTGAGAAGCTGATGAAAGATGAATTTCAGATGAGTTCTATGGGAGAACTTACATTCTTTTTGGGGCTGCAAGTACAACAGAGTAAAGAAGGCATCTTTATTAGTCAAGACAAATATGTGGCTGAGATCATTAGGAAGTTCAAATTTACTGATGCAAAACCTTCAAATACCCCTGCTGACAAGACCACTCATCTATTGTTGAAGAATGCTAGTGGTGCTAATGTTGATGTTCACACTTACAGATCTATGATTGGTTCTTTGATGTATCTTACTTCATCAAGGCCAGACATTATGTTTGCTGTATATGCTTGTGCAAGATTTCAAGTGACTCCAAAGACATCACATATGACAGCAGTGGAAAAGATTTTTAGGTACTTGAAGATTTATCCTAATCTAGGCTTATGGTATCCAAGAGACTCTCCTATGGAATTGATCACATACTCAGACAGTGACTATGCTGGTGCAAGTTTGGATAGAAGATCAACTACTGGAGGATGTCAATTTCTTGGATGTAGATTGGTGTCATGGCAGTGCAAGAAGCAAACTATGGTTGCTACTTCAACCACTGAAGCAGAATATGTTGCAGCTGCTAGTTGTTGTGCTCAGATTCTTTGGCTTCAGAATCAATTATTGGATTATGGGTACAATTTCATGAACACCATTATCTATATAGACAATAGTAGTACCATATGCATTATTAAAAATCCTGTGCAACACACTAAAACTAAACATATTGAAATTAGACATCACTTTATTAGAGATTGTTTTGAGAAAAAGCTTATTAATGTTGTCAAAATCCATACTGATGACAATTATGATGATTTATTAACAAAAGGGCTTGATGTGGGTAGATTTCAATACTTGGTAACAGGTATTGGAATGCTAAATCCGTAAATCTTTGATGTCTAATACTTTTCAGTGTTGCAGGATAGTTTTAAGGTACTAATATTGTTTGTATGGTATGTATGGTTTTCTACTAACTTGTATGCAGAGTTATCAAGAGCACATTGTAAATAAACATACAACAGTGGAAAGATTGGTGATAAAAAGCAAGAACAAGGAGTACTTTTATTGATCATAAAAGAGAGTACATAACAACCATTCAGAAAAGATTGTCACCAACATAGAAAACCATAACAAGACATAAACCTACAACCTAACACCTACTTCATAGGTTTCTTTCTTTTTCCCTCATACTCATGCTTGCCCTTGGAAGCCCTCTTTCTCTTGTCATCAAAAGAAAGTTGTTTCCTTTGACAAGCAAGTCCCAGAACTTGCTTGGGAGGCCTTGGTGCTTGAGTAGGCTTTTCAACAGCAGGCCACTTCATGTTGTTTATGGCAGTTGTCAATGCTGTGGTGAGGGCCTTTGGAAGCTCTTTGGAAAGATCAGAGGTTGGATCATTATCGTCATCAGAGGAAGAACTGGTATAGAACTCCAAAGATGGAGTAGGAGAAGCTTCAGTCTTTTTGGATGGCTTGTTGGATGCTGTGGAAGTGGTTGCACTTGGTGGGAAGTAATCACTCCATCCTGTTGAAAGATACTCTGAGTTTGAACAATAGCTGATCTCCTCATCAGATGAATCATCAGAAGATATGTAGACTATTGGGAACCAACTCATTGTGTTGATTAAGGGTTTGTGTTATTGAAGATGTTTGTTTATGAGAGATAAAAGTTTTGAGCCCCCTTTTATAAGCAAAGTCAATGTCGAATTCTAATTAATGAAGAATATTTACTCTTACCTGTTTTGGTAGGTTGGAGGAGTAAATTTGGTTATTATCGGGTTGACTTTGGGAAGATATTTTTGTGAATAGTAACTTGGTTCAAAAGTTACTTTGGGTTAATTTTTATGGGTTAAGTTGAAAGTTACTTTGGTCTGCAGCATACAACTCATATTATTGGAGTCATTGGAGTTATAAGGTGTATATCATAGACACACAACAAATGGTTATTGATTCACCATGTCTAATCCACATAAGAATCAACTAGTCCAGAGCAAACAGCTCCTGGTAAAGACTTATCAAATCCATTTATGGTTGATAGTTTACCAAAAACTATATGGTTATCAACTCACCATACTCCAAGTGATCAAGAGTTGGCTAGTCCATAGCAAACGGCTCATGGTAAAGACATATCAAATCTGTTGATAGCTGGTAGTTTGCTAAAAACTATGATAAGAGCAGCAAATTTTCATGTTTTATTCACCACTGCTCTTTGATTTGTTGTGAAAATTTTACCACTGCTAGTTCATTAGTTACCACTGCAAGAGTAATTTTTTCCACTGATGAACTAGCCGTTACAACTGTTGTGTCAGTAATCTAATTTTTACTAGCCGTTGTAAATACAACCGTCTTTCCTTATTAATAGGGTAAATCTTTTTGTGAATTATCTACTTACTTATTATAAATTATTCTTTTCCAAAGATAATTCTTTCTAAAGATAATTCACATTGCGCAACCTCCTCAAACCCTATTAGTATAGATTGATCTTCATACGGCTTGATTTTTATCTTGATTACTAACACTTTCATTCTCTTTTTCACAAATATCATGGCGATTCTAAAATTTGTCGAGGAGCACAACCAAGTGGCCTACTTACAAAAGTCAAACGAGAAGAGTGGCTCTGTTTTTCATCAGATTGTGGATTTTCTAAACACAACTCATATAAGGTATGCCTTAACTATTAATCCCACAATCTATGTCTCTCATATCAAACAGTTCTGGAACACTGTGGAGTCCATAACTCTTGAACAGGGAGACACACATGAATCTGTGGATGCTCTAAGAGCCACAGTGGATGGGGTAACTATTGATGTTACTGAGTCATCCTTAAGGAGAATTCTCCAATTGGATGATCTCAATGGTATCATCACATTACCTAATTCAGAAATTTTCACTAATATTGCTTTAATGGGGTATGATACATCTGAACAAATAGTAACTTTCAGAAAAGGATGTTTTTGTCCCCATTGGAGATTTTTAATTCACACTCTTTTACATTGCCTAAGTCCTAAGAAAACATCTTATGAACAATTTGCATCAACCATGGCTTATCCTTTGGTTTGTTTGGCAATTGATAGGACTTTTAATTTTTCAAAGTTTATTTTCAATAATATGAAAGGCAATGTAAAGAGTCAATATAAATTTTTGATGTATCCAAGGTTTGTGCAAGCAGTGTTAAATGAGTTTCAACTGCAACCTCATAATAGAATTTATGAGCCTTCCTGTCTTAAGCCAAAAGTTTTTCAAAACATGAGTAAGGCTTCAGATCTTTGGAATGGGGAGGTTCATCCACTTTTTCCTCAAATGCTTGCTAAAATTGCTCAAGTACAGGGTGAAGATGCAACCATCCCAGTTGTATCCCAAAACACACCCACTATTGTTGTTCCACAAATTCACTATACCCCTGCTGTAACTCACACTTATGAGAGAAGGTCTAAACAGCCAACTTCTCTCATCTCAACATTGCATGTTGCTGAACCTTTTGGTTTAGGGACAAGCAGTGGTGGTTCAAGGCTTAATCCTAGTCCAACTAGGGAAGAGCCTGAATCAATGCCTCATGATTCACCTCTCCCAACATGTTACACAGTTGGAAGTGATGAAGGCAGTGTGCAACTACCTGAATTGATGGACATTTGTACCAAATTAGTCAAGCAGGTTCAAGCTCTGGAGAAAGTCAATTGAAGGCTGAGATTCAAAGATTGCAGAATGAAGTTGAGAATCTCAAGAAGAAAAGACCTGCTAAAGTTGTATTATCTTCATCATCTTCTCCTCAGGATGAGTTTTCTGCAAGTTCTACTAAAGATTTGGGAGATTCTTCCAAACAGGGGAGGAAAACAGATGCAGAGTTTAAGGGGAGGAGTACTCATTTTGAAAAAGAGTTTGCTGAGCTCACTGATTCTGACAATGCTCAAGCAAAAGATGATGTAGCTGAGACTGAGGGGAGGAAATTGGATTTTGAAGATATGGATGCTAATGCTGGTTTTCACTTTGATGATATAGTTGGAACTGCTCAACCAATTCCCACTGCAAGTGAAAAAGTTCCCACTGCTACTCAAGAAATTACCACTGCAGAGGAAGAAGCTGCCAGAATAAGATCAGTCAAAGGAAAAGCTATTGTGACTGGTTCAGAACAAGAGCATACAAGAAAGATTTCTAAGAAAGAACAAGCTCAAATTGATTTTGATGCAAGATTGGCAGAGCAACAGCAAGCAGCAGAGAATGAAAGGAAGAGAAAGCTAGAGGAAGATGAAGTTGCTAGTTTTATGGAAGCTAAGAGGTTGGACAAACTTGAAGCTATAATGGCAGAACCAATTTCAAGTGTTTCACCAACTGTCATTCATGAAAAACCTCCTTTGTTCACTTATGTGCCTACAGAAGAAGAGATTGACTACTTGATTAACAATGATCAAATAATCAGGAAGAAGGCTATTGAACTTATTGCAAATACAACCTTGGATGAAGAACAAAAGTCTGCTCAATTAAAAGACTTTATTCAAATGAAGAATCAGCAGGCTCTTGATGAAATCATTGGGGATGTTAGAAAAGGTCAAAAGAAGCCAAGAAAACTTACAAAGGCACAGATCATTGCTGAGATGAAGACTTTTTGTTGCCATGTTGGTAATATGAAGATGGCTCAATTCAAAGGAATGTCACATGATCAAATTGAAGGTATTTACTACAGAATCAAAAGACAAGATAGTAAATTCATTCCAATGGATCAAGAACCTATAGTAATGAAGACAAAAAGGTCTGGAGTGAGTCTTGGATCAAAAGATGCAAAGAAGTTGAAGACTCAGGAATCATCTCAAGCAGAAGAGGGTCCTAGTAAGTTGACAGAAGAGCAAGTTACAAATATGTTGTTCATAGAGACTGATGTACTTAATATTGAACCTCTACAAGCAAAATATCCAGTAGTTGGTTGGGAGATCTTTTCTGATAGTTTTGGTGTAGCTTGGAAGATCATCAGAACTGGAAGTGTCACAAGCATTTGCAGAGATTTTGAAGATATTGTTAGATCTTGTGATAGAGAAGACTTGGATACTTTGTGGAGGATTGTTCAAGAACAGTTTAAGAAGGATGAACTTGTTGATGTCAAGGCTAAGGAGTTATGGGTTCACTTCAGAAGATTACATGAACCTGACCCAAGTGATAGATATTGGAGATTTGAAGCTCATGACATGAGAACCTTATGGAAGTTCTATGATTCAAGTTCTGTGCATCATCTTTCTACTCAAGATGGAGTTGATGTCTTTATGCTGGCTGAGACAGAATATCCATTGAGAGCTGGAGTATTGGATGTGATGAGGACAGTGAAGCTTAGGTGCTGGGAAAGAACTGAAGTCATAGATGATTTGTTACAAAGGATTTATGATCAAAGTGTGAGAGCTGATAAAGAGTTAAGAAGAAGAAGATAAGTGTTTAGAAGAATTCCCATATCCTCATGTTTGCTGAATACTTGAAGAAACTTATTGATTTATTCATTAATCATAAGTTAGGGGAGGATTGTTGGAAATTATACTAACAGTTACCACGGCTAAGTGAAGATGTTACAACTGCTGAAGATTGTACTTGCAGTGGAAACTCATTACGACTGCAAGAACATATATTACCACTGCTTATTAGATAACTGTTAGGAAACGTGTTTAGATAAATATAGAATAGATCTTGTGTATATCTTATTCTATTAGCATTATACTTATCTTGTAGAAGAGGAATCCTTGTGCTATAAAAGGAGATCCTAGGTTAAAGGTTAGATATACGTTTTCTAGAGTTTCAAGGTGTAACCCTAGTGATATCAAGATCACTTGTATTATTATCATTAATAATATTGGAGCTAATCGTTTGTTTACATACATTGTTCTTATTCATAAACAACTGTCTTACTCACAATCAAACTTCTAAGTGTTACTAAGTAGATTCCGCATACTTAGTGATATAACTCAAAGTATCAATCTAACACAGTT
The DNA here is from genome assembly GCA_030686995.1 of Artemisia argyi. Taxonomy (NCBI): domain Eukaryota; kingdom Viridiplantae; phylum Streptophyta; class Magnoliopsida; order Asterales; family Asteraceae; genus Artemisia; species Artemisia argyi. The sequence goes on along the minus strand of CM060695.1, from coordinate 150,956,956 downwards.
CAAGGTGTTTAGATCCATCATTATGGCATGCCATAGTGGACCCACGGGGGGACATCATGGTGCCAACTTCACCGCAAAGAAAGTGTTTGATTTCGGCTTCTATTGGCCGACGATTTATCGGGATGCCCATGAATTGGTGAAATCATGCGATTCTTGCCAACGTCAAGGGAAAATTTCTCAAAAAGATGAAATGCCACAAAATGCTATTCAAGTTTGTGAAATTTTTGACGTTTGGGGCATCGATTTCATGGGTCCATTCCCGTCATCAAGAGGAAATAAGTATATTCTCGTGGCCGTCGATTATTTATCCAAATGGGTTAAGGCGCTCCCCACCAATGACGCCCGAGTAGTTGTGAAATTCTTAAAAAGTCTCTTTGCCCGATTTGGTGCACCTCGAGCCATCATAAGTGATCGTGGGACCCATTTTTTCAATGACCAATTCGCTAAAGTTATGCTTAAATATGGTGTCACACATCGTCTTTCCACGACTTATCATCCACAAACGAGTGGTCAAGTGGAGGTGTCCAATCGTGGCTTAAAAAGGATATTAGAAAGGACCGTAGGAGAGCACCGTGCCTCATGGGCCGATAAGCTAGACGATGCTTTATGGGCTTTCCGGACCGCTTACAAAACACTCATTGGGTGCACTCCATATAAGCTGGTTTACGGGAAAGCTTGTCATTTGCCCATCGAACTTAAGCACAAGGCCTACTGGGCCTTAAAACATGCCAATTTTGACTTTAAAACCGCGGGTGATCACCGAAAAGTTCAATTGAATGAGTTAGTCGAACTTCGTGATCAAGCTTACGAGAATTCTTTGATTTATAAAGAGAAAACAAAAAGACTTAATGATGCCAAGATCAAAGACCGCGTTTTCAACGTTGGTGATCAAGTGCTTCTTTTTAACTCTCGTTTGAAGATTTTCTCGGGTAAGCTTAAAACCCGTTGGTCTGGACCATTCACCATAACACAAGTATTCCCTTATGGTACCATTGAGTTAGCTCAACCCGATGGTCCCAACTTTAAGGTGAATGGTCACCGTTTGAAACACTATTTCGGAGGGGACGTACCAACCATGGTAGTCCCGGATCTCCAAACTTTCCCCAAGGACGAATGAATTCGGGGATCGAGTCAAGCTACGTGACTCGGTAATAAAAAACAAAGCGCTTCATGGGAGGCAACCCATGCTTATCCAATTTCATCTTCTTAATTTTCTTATTTCTAATAAATAACGTGAGGAGGGGTACCTCTTCCAATCTTGTGTTTCGTGGTTGTTTGTGTATGATTGTCCAGGATTGTCCCCGATTTATGATGACTCTCGTGCTCGTGGTTTTGTCTTTCTCTCCACTCGAGTCTCATTCATCGATGCTTTTGGAAGTCCTATATCCGTGAATCTTATCGACTAACGTTTTCTTTGGCATAATTAATAAACGGCCCTAGATTTATGTTAGGATTACCTTTACCCATTAAAACATTGAGGACAATGTTCAATTCTTGTCCGGGGGAGGGTGAATCTTCGATTCGATTTTGGCCTTGCATTTTTCACCATGTCGTGTACTCTTGCAACTCCGTTTTTCCACCAAAAATGAAAAAAATTGAAAAAATTGAAAAATTTCAAAAATTTTGAAGAAAAATCAATGAAAAAGTCATGAAAAAGCACAAAAAATAAGAAAAGGTCGAAAAAGTTGTGCAAAAATATAATAAAAGTTTGAATAAGTGATTTGACACCTTGTTGACTTTCTTGCTGGCGAGAGTAGGAATAAATATTTTGACTTGACCGGGCGTGTTAAGCCCTAGCTTGTTCCCTTAACGAATGATAATCATAAAAGTTTGTGCTAGCCTTGTACACAAGGAGCTACTCTTTTGTTGGCTCCCGTACTTGACTTTATACAAGCACGGCTTGAAAAGCTTTCGCTAGTCACTTACACTAGGAGCTACAAAACGCGAATTCTTTTCAAAGAGTTTGCAAGTTCCCGTATTTGACTTTATATATGCGTGGCTGGTTATCGGCTAAGCATCTGCTAATCTCATTATTTGAGGTTTTAAATTTGCAGAGAACGAGAAATGATAGAGTTTATTTAGAAGTTTGATGCTAAACATGGAGTAGTGGTTCTCTTTAGAGCTCATAAGAGGTACTTGTGGCTTTTTACTCCCATCAGGTACGTCACCAATATATAATAGATGTTCTAGGTTAATTAGTGGTATTTCGGTTTGAATAATATTTAGTTATTTGTTTTCTTAAGAGAATTTTTTGCTTTAGAAGTTGGGTACATATCAAGGAACATCAAAAATAAGAGCAAAAAAGTGAAAAAAAAATTAAAAGTCAAAAGTTGATTATCTATGTGGTTTTGGAGCTACCCGATAAGCTTCCATTGATGTTGAGAAAAAAGTCAAGAAAGAAAAAAGTGAAAAGTATGAAAAATATGAAAAAAAGTGAAAAAAGTGAAAAAGAAAAAAAAAATCAAAAAAAAAAGTGAAAGTTGAAAGTTATGTTGAATAAGAGTTTGGATGTAAATAAGTTGTTGGCACGTGAGGTGCATGTGAATGATTATAAATTGGACACATGAGGTGCACGTGTAGTACTCCGCAACTTATATTTATGATGTTGTATGTACCAAAATTCCTTGATGTGGACCGAATTTCTATTGCAGTGGTTCTTAAGAGAAAATGAATAACTACTTATCGTTTTAACTTAGGTGTCACTATCGGACTAAAAATTATTGAAACGAGAAAATATGAAGCGATTCATTTCTCAACAAAAGTAAAATATTGAGATACAAAAACTTAGGACATGGGAGTAAGACGTTTCCACAAGTAACTTTTATGAGTAGTGTTAGCATCTAACTTGTAGATAAGCTGTGATCTCGTTTTTACGCTTAGTTTGGGAGCTTGTGAAAAATCGAGGATGACAATTTTTATCCGAATGGTCACTTTTCTATGAGAAGTGTTTCTACTCGTAGACCCTAAAAATTATTGCAAAGATAATGAAAGTTCAACAAACCGTCACAAGTATGAAGTGCGAAAAGTCCAAAAATAGTAATGAAAGTAGAATAAAGGAAAATATTTGGAAAACAGAGCGTTTGCGGGATTAAATGATTTTATAACTTCTTTTGAACCTCCTTGCTACTTTACAAAGTTAGTAGAAAGAGTTATGAAATTATTTATCTCGTGAGCGTAAATTGATCACATTGCGTGAGGACACGGCAATACTTTAGTCCGGGGGATTTTGGTGAGTGCTTTTTCACTCACCTTTTCTGAGCTAAAATAGGACCAAATAAACCAAAAACTAACCAAAATTGCCAAAGAATGTATGTTTTTGTGTTTGTGAATGTGCAGGAACGGATATTTAAGAAAAGGACGAAAAATCATGAGAAAATGACAAAACGAGCACGAGATTTGGAAAAGTGTCAATAGCCGGAGCCGGGGAAGCTTAGTGGTTAAAGTCAAAGCTCATATGGTCATAAGGAGTCCTCAAAGTTTCAGAAATTACAAGAATGGTCCTTGGTCATAAGATTGAAGAATTTACATGTTTGGTCCTTCGACTTTCAAGATTGTCAAAAGTGGTCCCTTGAAGATATTTTGGAGATATGGCAAAGGAAACCCTCCAACAATCAAAGAATGTCAAAGAAGATCCTTGGATATTATTCATCATAAATGGCAGTTATGGTCCTTGTGATTTCAGGATTTACAATTATGGCCCTTGTGATTATTTACACCACAAAACCTAAATCTACCATTATACTAAATCTGCTAATCCACTTAACCCAAAATCCAAAATAAACAAACACAAACCTAGCCCAAACATAACACCAGGCCCAACCCCTTTCTAACCAGGCCTGCAAATAAATCCACAACCCGACCCAAATCCAACCCTTTTATTATTATTAACCCGGTCAAACAATCCACCCTCAGTCAAACAAACAATAAAAAAACCAAACGCGCCATTTACTGTGCTTCTCCCCCAACTAATTACCCTGCTCCCACCACTTTTACCTTAGATGCTTAGTACGAGGTTTCACCTTCTAGAAACCATCTGACACGTTGTCAGATGGTGTCATAAATCCCCCACCGTGGCGAATTGAAGCAATTTGATTGGGCAGACTAATGTGGAATTGAGATAAGATTGTATCCAACAGCAGGCCGAAATGAATAACAAGATTTGTAATCTGTTAACTGCTATCAAAGAGCATGCTGCCAATAAACCTATTCACGTTGATGAGGTCAAATATGTTACCATCATGAGTCCGCCAACCTCCCCTGTGAAAATAAAAAGTCCTAGTAAGCTATTCAAACATCTATCACCAAAAGAAAAAGAACCTGTCAACCCCTTAGGACCAATCCATTTCGTAAACACCATCACCACGATATCTGCTTCTACACTTAACCTAAACCAGCAACAAACTAAAAAAATTTGTCATACAGCTAAAGATGAGACCTCAAGGGTGAACCACGATTTGGCCAGAAGCCCTACCAGCTTGTCCGAGCAGTGCGCCGCGCAAGAATCTAGCAAATTGGATGAAGGGAAAGAGAGATCGGAAGAGCATCCAGAAATCCAGCCATTTTGGGTAAATCTATTCTAGAGGAGCCTGAGAGAAAAATGGAGGATGTTACCAGTGGGAGTACGATAGGACTAATGAAAGCAACCCTAAAGTTTTTAAGATTTCCTGCACCATTAAGGAAAAGTTCTTAACCGATAGTCATATAGATCCTAGTTTCCCAGACAACATAATACCCCTTTCCTTATACCAAGAAGCCTTCCCAGAACGCATAGTGTGCGAGAGAGTCGATAATGCAAGGGTAATAAGAAATCTATCGATCATGATTGGAGAACTTGTTTACAATATTGCCCTCACCGTGGTCGATGATGTAGACCCTCTCACCAATCGAACATTAACCAACCTTGTTCTTGGGAAACCATTTATCAATGAATCGGGAGTAATCCTTGATGAGAAGGATGGAAGTGCATTGTTCAACAATGGTGTTAAGAAGGTAATTTTTCGTAGGGGTAATGAGGAGGTAAACGATTATCGTCCTTCCCTTGAGGGGAATCTATATGGATCAAGGGATGGAGAATCGGGGAGGATAAGATGGCGTGATCCGAATAATCTCAAAATTCCCTGCATGATCGGTCATAAGTACTTCGATAACGTCTACATTAACGTATTCCTGCCAAAGAATCTTATGTCCCTATTCCATTATAACAATATCTGCAGATGGGGAATGATTTACAAGGGAGAGAAAGTTGTTGGTAAAGATCATGAAATCCAGGTGTTCGTAGGAAATATGGCATTCACTATGGAATTCACGATTGTGGACAATATCGAAGACTATGTCGACCCTAGGTTATCACAAGTCATTTTTGGAGCACCCTTTTGTGAAATCACTAAGTTGATAGTTGATGACCGGAACGGGATCATGACTTTCGCTGATGGAATTAAGAGGATTTCATACCAAACGCCATACAAGAGAAAAGACCTTAAGGAAATCGATTGTGACGGGCTTGATAGGATAAGTTCCCAACTTATTTTGTGTGATAAAGATGTTCAGAGAGGGTGTAAGAACACTTCTGATTTATCATGTGGATTCTTTAAGGATGTTAGTAAGCTTGATTCTAAGTATCGAGAAGATGTCTTCGAGTTTGAGGACCCGAAGTACTTACACTATGAAAGCGATACTGGTTTAGAAGACGACCTAGAGAGTGAACCCAACGATGAGGTCACGTAGTAACCCATGACGTTGAGTCTAGCTACAAGACTCGTAAATAAAGAAAAGCGCTTCTTGGGAGGCAACCCATGCTTGGTGTGATTTTTATTTTGTTTGATTGTTATTTGCTTCCGTATGCATGCTTTATTTTTATTGTTGGTAGATCATGTTTCTAAACTAAATAGTGGAAATACTTTACTTTGTTGTTTTGGCCTAGTCTTAACTCCACCTAAAAGTATTTTTGCAAAAGATAAGCATAAGGGGAAACCCCAAATATGTTTTTAAGAAACAAACAAATCATGATTCTCCACAATATTAAATGGACATGTATATTCGTATTTGTTAGAGTCAAATGCTTGTATTGAGTCATACTGAAGTTTTGCAGGATTTTCCAGAAAGTAGGACCAAGTTTTTCCAGAAATTTTCTAGAAACTTAACACAAGAATTTCTGCAGGTCACTTCTGACGGCGTCACGAGATTACTCTTGACGGCGTCACATGTAAAAACCTGGAAATTTTACCAGTTTTGTTTTTATAACGGAGTTTTAAAGTTTTTGTTGAATTATTAAGTTTTATAATCTCCATGGATAGGAGATTGTATGACTAGCACAAAACCGTATATTCAGAAAAATTTTCCACTCAAATATGTGAGGTTCGCCTATAAATTTGATAGGAAAAGCATTTACTATTAGTGCTTATGAGTGTACCGGTAGCATTTAGATTCTAGAACTTGCGTTAGTGATGCATCCCGAGACCGCTAGTGAGACTACATTCGTGTAGTAGGATTTACTACATGATAAGAGGCATTAGGATCACCCTTGTGTTAAACCCGTATCATAATTACTTGACCATTTGAGTCATATTACTTGGCTAGTTAAGTCAACCAATTTTTCCCACACCCTTAGCGTTGTACTCATTTTTAGTACACGAAACCCCTAGTACACCCCTCCGAGCCTATCTTTTCGTTTCTAACTTCAAGCATCTTACTTAAAGGAAGAATTTGTTGCACCCCACTTAAATGTACACCCAAATCGCCTTAGCCTTCCGTGTATGCGCTCATTTTTACTGCATTATTGTTATTTGTTAAAACCTAAGTTAACTATCTAATTGATTACATGGTTGCTAAGTCGAGTTATATCCTTGTACATATTGTTTTGGGACGATTGGGACTCATGGGTAAAGTACTTATTTATGGAGTAATGGGGAAGAACATCATTTATTACCCCCATACGTACGTTAATCTTAAAAGTGCTCCAAGTGTTTTGGTTTTCTTAATTCGAGTCATTAGATAAGTTTATTGTAAAGTATGTAAAAATTCAAGTGTAAGGGGAATTTTCATTCCCTATGATGTATTATTTTGGATGGTAGGGTAAGAGTGTATGCAAAAAAAATAAAATAAATAAATAAAATAAAATAAAATAAAATAAAATCAAGAAAAAGAAAAGAAAAAAATAGAAAAAAAAAGAGAAAAAACATACGGACTACCATCCCGTTTCATTCTATGTTTATTTTATGTTTTTGTTATTTTTCATTTATTAGCTTAAGTCGAGTCTAGTCTTGGCTTAGCAATGCCATATTGTACATGTAATTAACCAAGATTGTTAACTCGCCACCAGTAAAGACTGCCTTTATCCAACAAAACCGTATATTTCATATCCCTACACCTAACGTCACAACCCTTTAAAAGACCTCTTTGATAGTTTATCCTAGGTGCTTATGCCATGTGGTGGAGGTTTGATCCTTTCCCAAGCCTATGGTAATCTATTTTGCTATTACAGGTAGTGAGAGATATCTTCCGTTTCCATATTGTAATTTATACTTTATTACACCCGAGAGATGTGAGTATCTAAACACTATTTGTGAGGTGCTAGTATATGACCTCCGTGCTTGTCTTTGGTCTTTAGTGGAACGATTATTTGTTGTAATTACTTTTATATTAGTGTTAAATGACCCCTAACTTGTATTTTGACTAGAATAAAAGCGCATTTGCTTGAGGACAAGCAAATCTAAAGTGTAAGGGTAAATGATAAGGCGAAAAATGAACCACTTTTAGGGGGTCATTTAAGCCCGGAATTGAATTTATTTGATCAAATATTGCCCTAAATCGTTCCTTTTGTGATTTTAGGTACTTTGGGAGTGAAATCTGGAAAAGGAAGCAATTCGGACGTTTTTGGAGCATAAAAGTGAAGAAAACGCCAAAGACTTAATTTTCCAAGCTGGGAACAGTAGGTGACGGCGTCAAGAGTAACATCCTGACGGCGTCAAGAGTAAATTTCATGACGACCCAGTACAGAAATGAAGGCGTCACAAGGAAGAGCATCAAGAGTTAAATACGTGACGGCCTGGAAAAATATATAACGTGACGGCGTCAGATGTAGATCAAGGCAGTCCGAGAATTCTTTTGGCGGCGAGATGACGGCGTCACCCATTTGGTCTTGACACCGTCAGCCTCAATTTCCTATATATAGTTTTTAATTTTCATTCATTAGAAGGAACAAGTTTTGGAGAAACCCTAAGGCCGAACCATATACGATTTTTACAGGTTTTTCAAGGGTTTTCAACCCTTGAACCCTTACATGTGTAATTGAGATAAGTGTTCTTCTAATTCAATCAATAGGTCTATGTGTTGATTGTATATATCTTGTGCTTGTCTTAATTCCACCATGCTAGGCTAGATTTATCTTGTGTTTGCTTAGATCTAATGAAACCTAGATGTTGATTATGTGTTGATTACTTGTTTATGGTTGTATTGGATGAATGATTTCGATGTTAGGCTTAAGAAAACTGGCAGATCTCCAAATGGTAACATGCTTGAACGTCTTAGGAAACATGAACCGATGTGCACTAGGTTTTATTGGTTGTATTTAATGCATGAGTAAATTCTAATGATCCCTTGTTAGGAGCTTCTTAGCCGGCTCGACATAGGAGTGAAGTAGGCACTCATAGGATTGGGGAGTTAAGTGCGCCGCCCCATGAATGGTATTAAGGAATACAATCCGTCATCCATGCAACTATAACAAGTAATTAACGTGTAAAAGATATCTAGGGAGTAGTGAAATCTAAGTAAACACATTTCTCCACTTATTGCTCACAACCTTAGTTTAATTTAGTTTTATTTTCATTTCTAGTATTTTATTTTGATTGCATCTTTAGTATTGGGTTAGTTGACTAGCAACTAATTCCGCCCAAATCCTTCAAACCCGAGATATTTACTTGCTTTCTAAACAATATAAAAATACAAAAATAATCATCCCTCATCTCTAGAACAAGTATTTAGGTTTTCTAATCCTAGCGACACTATTCCTAGCTGAACGATCAATCCCCCTGTACTTGTCACTATACTATACTACAACGATCAGGTACACTGCCTGGTGGGGGTTGTAAGCTTCTCAAGATCCCTTGAGAGGTAAAGCCTGGTGCAATCCCTACGCATCAGTAATCTGTTTAGATAATAAAATCAGTAACCTTAGGTTTAAATAAAGTAGTTGTAATGTTATTGTAGGTTTAAAGGGGTGTTTGGTTTATCTGTAGTCTGCCTGTTCTAGTGGTTAACTTTCTTAGTTTTCAGTACCAGTAGTCTCCTTAGGTCATATTAGAACTAGAGAAACAATAAAACTTGCATCATATTTACAAAAAGTCAAATATCTCTTAATCACTCAATTATGCTCACTAGTATAGTTAACTGTTCTATTGATTTTGTCCAATCTATTACATTTTATGTTTGTGCTTGTGTTTTCAGTGGTTAAATCAGTTCAATAAACACCTAGGATAAGCTTTTATCAGTTAAAATTGGGTTTGGTCAAAACTTAGGTGCAATAAAAAAGTCAACTGTTGCTTTGATTATGTTCTAGTGACATCTGATCTCAGGCCAAATTAGGGTTCAATTGGGGTGTTAAAATTAGGGCTTTTGGTGTTTTCCTGTAGCTCATAGTATAAGCTTTCCATATCTGCTTTTACTTTGCAAAAATTGGCTTATTAGAGTGCTGAAAAATAAGCTCAAAGTAGGGCCTGTGAACCTAGTTTCTGTCTTTATTATTCAACTGCCTAAGTGCTTATCAGCTTTCCAGATGTGCTTATTTGTATGTTATGAGTTGTTTTATGCTTATATATGTTGCTTCTACTGTTCCTGAGCTTTTTGTAGTTGAAAGTGCTTATTAGCTTATTAATAGTGCTTATTTAGAAACTGCTTATTCTACAACTGCTTATTAGGGTTTTCAAATTAAGTAATTTTATTTTTCCTAGATTTACTTTATTAAAATAGAATTTTCTGACTTTTTCATATTTTTCTGCGCTTATTTGATACTTTTTATAATTAAAATTAGATTTTTAGCCTTTTTAATTAATTTTTAATCACTTTTAATTCCTGAAAATTACATAAAAATCCAAAAAAATCAGTTTTCTGTTTCAAAATTAATTTTTAGTAATTTTAGATTTTTCCAAGCTTAATTTGCATTTTTCAATTCATTTTTCATATTTATTTACTTTTTAAATCATTAAAAAAATACAAAAAAATATAAATAAATTCATAGGAAATTAATAAAAAGTCAAAAAAATATTTTTCTTCTTTTGGAAATTCATTTTATTAGTTTAAAATTTTTAGAAAGTTATTTCACATTTGTAGGATCATTTTTAAATTAAAGTTACGTTTTAATTTGTACGTTACGTTTTAAATAAACGCGTTTGCATTACCGTTTTTACGTTTTTAACTTTAGTGCATCCTTAGCTTGTACCCCTTGCATAATTCGTGTTTGTTTATCATAATTTGAATTATTTGACCACTATTTTCACTCTTATCACTTTTCAATTCACGATTTACACGAATCGATATTCTTGATTCCATTCACCTTCACTTGGAAACGACTCGGGTGATCCGTATTTCTTGCGGATCACTTCGATACTATACTACTATATTATATATAATTGGTTTTCACACGAATCACTAACACTACTCATAAAAATTACTTGTGGAAATCTCTTACTCCCATTTTCTTAATGTATCTATATTTTTTTTTTTTCGTTGAGAAATGAATTTCTTCATATTTTCTCATTTCAATATGATTTTAACCGATAGAGATACCAAGTTTAAACACTAACTAGTTTTTCATTTTCTCTTAAGAACCACTGCTTTAGAAATTCGGTCTACATCAAGGAATTTGGATACATACGAATGCATATATAAGTTGTGGAGTACTACACGTGCACCTCATGTGACTAATTCATAATCATCCACATGCACCTCACGCGCCAACAACTTTTATAACACTTAAGCTCTTATTCAATAAAAACCTTCACTTTGATTTTTTTTTTCTCTCACTTTTTTCTCATTCTCTTAATTTTCATTTTTCTTTCAACAATAACAATGGAACTTATCGGGTAGCTCCAAAACCTCATACATAACAACTTCTTTACTTTTGACTTTTTATTTTTTTGATTTTCACTTTTGATGTGTCCTTGATATGTACCCAACTTCTAAACCAAATATTCTTTTAAGAAAATGAAGAACTAAATGTTGCCCAAACCTAAATACCACTAATTAACCTAATACATCTATTATTATTGGTGAAACAATTTTGTGGGAGCAAAAAGCAACAAGTACCTTCCATGAGCTCTAAAGATAACCAACTACTCCACGTTTAGCATCTAACTTCTTAATAAACTATATCATTTCTCGCTCTTCACAATTGATGCGTAGGGATTGCACCAGGCTTTAACTCTCGAGGGATCTCGAGAAGCTTACAACCCCCACCAGGCAGTGTACCTGATCATTGTAGTATAGTATAGTGACAAGTACCGGGGGATTGATCGTTCAGCTAGTGTCACAACTCACCATTTCAGGTCATTTTCCAAACTTCAACATTTTACTATTCATAAATCACTATTCATCAAAACACTATTCATCGTTTTACTATTCATCATTTTCGAGGTCAATTTGATATTCTGAGAAACATTTGAGAAATTTACTATTCACTGAACACTATTCATTTCCGGAAAAGTTTTCACTATTCACTTGCATTACTCATTTCATCGTAAATTTAGTTTACGGGTATTCAAATTCGCGTAACCGGATTGGTTTAGGTGCGAATTCATTTCATTAGTGCTAAGGACACTGCATACGGACTAGAGACAGTCTGCATATCATCATAACAGCATTTTCATGTTATACCACTCTTAGGATTTACAAATTTATATATTTGATACATTTAACGTTTTCCTTATAATTATTTATAATAAACGTTAACACCCGGTTTATAAACACGACGAATATATCTAAATATTCCCACAATGGTCCCGACATATTTTTATATCCATTTTATCATCATAAAACTTATAACATTCATTTACCCAGTATTTTGGAAATTTATTTTATTTATAACGTAAGTTTATAAATATTACGACGATTTTCGTGAAAACTAAACAATAATCACCCGATTACTCAGAAATTGTACCCAACATATTTTTAACATTTTTACAACTTTATTTTGTCCCGGTTAACTTTGTTAACATTTATTTCTATCAAACCCGGTACCCGATTTTTAACTAATAACTCATATCTACACATAACATTACACTAAAATCCTAATTAAATAAAAACTACCCCAACCCCCCCCCCCCATCCCCATGTGGCCGGCCCCCTAAAGTCCTCACTAGGCAAATTTATACAATTTCTTAACCCATGGCATTAATGTGTACATATTATACTATATATCTTATTATACATATCTAGAAAAACTTCCTAAACATAAACACTTAACATTTCAAGAATCAAAAAGTATCATCTCATCTCTTCCATCCTCAAACCCACGACCATAACCAAAATCCAAGATCAAGTGGTGATTTTCCAAAAGCTAAAGCATAGAAGTTTTCCATTTTGTCATCCTTATCAAGAATCATACCACAAAAACACAAGTAACTCAAGGTTTCTAATCATCTCATCACCTAGAATTTCAAAGTGAGTTATCAAATTTATTTTCATGTTTTCATCTAATTAACACTTATATCTCATGGTATTCATGCTTAATTTCATGCACAAACTAATTATACCACTTTATTTTTGTAGACTTTTGAAACATACAAAACCTAGAATTGGTTTTAGGTACTCCCTTGTTAAATTAACTTGTTTATTGATCATTAGGAACCCATGGCACCCTAAGAAGGTGTATGGTAGGATTAGTATAGATTTGTGGAGTTTTCAAGAGTTTTTGTTGATGTAGAAACTAGTTTTGAACCTTGGAAATGGTTTTGTAACAAGTAAATATACCTACTGTCCCATTTTGGTAAATCCTGGAAAATCAGTAAACACAAAGGAAACTTTGGCAAAATTTTTAGAAAATACTTTCAAAAACGAATCCTTAGGCGAAAGAACGGATTAAAAAGAGTTTATAACGAAGAAGTTATGATTTTTGCAAGTTTGTTGACGAAAAGTATTTTTCTGAAAATTACATGCTGTTGGACGTTTTTCGTCGGACAAAAAGAGGCTTTAGACGTAACCCGGAGGAGCCAAGCTTTTCAAAATATATTACTACATACTAAGACGTAACCGTGGATATAAAGAACAAGTAAAACGGATTTATAACGACAAAGATATTCACATTTGAATATCGGCAAAACTCATTTTAGTTTGACAGCTTTTAGAAATATTAACACTAAAACTACGTAGTAACTCTAGATTTCTAGAAATAATACCAAGTACCCAAATTCATAACTAACGAAGTATTAGTGATTACAAGTATATTTTTATCACTACAAGGCGTTATTTCAAGGATTTCAACCCGAGGATTTCAACACTAACATTGATACATACGATATATATATAAGTATATATATTTCAACTAGTTTTATTTTTCTAATAGCCATATTTTCCTAAGTCTTGGAATATATATATTTTTGATAACAACAAGTATTTTCCAAAGAGTAGAGTGGTATAGGAACATGTGCATGGACATTCATAACATCATTTGGTGATTTAAATTAGATCGTTCATCATTCATATTAGGTTGCGGCAGCTAACCGTTCATTGTTGTTCATTTCACATCATCACAGTATCATCAGTTAAGGTGAGTTTTCATAGCCCCGTATACATTTTATTATTGTTTTCAAATCCCACGGGGGAGAATACATTGCACCATTTTAGTACGAGCCCAAGTATCAAAACCTATGTACGTTGCTTAAGTAGCTTGTCTGCCATGTGATAAGTCCCCTAGTATCATCATGAACCGTTAATTTGCCTTTAAGTGAGAGTGAGTGGATAGATCTATTGAGGGTGACGCCTCCATCCGTGGTAGTATTTACCAACAGTAAGCGGATGCATTTCATGTCTGTTACATTTGAGTGTTTTGGCAGAACATTCAGGAGGGGCATAATTTCATCAGTCATAGCTTCGGTGTCATGAGCTTAAGGTCTATTGTACTATTTTACGTGACTTTTGTGATGCACTTATACTTGTGGTGGCCGTACAACATTACATTTTATAAACCTATGATTATTCACCAACTTTATGTTGACCGTTTTCGCAATGTATTTTCAGGTAACTAAGGCATCATCATATCATATGCATGGAGTCACATTAGGGTGTGCCAGGGATGACGCACTACATTTTGGATTTTTCATGCACTTGTATTTCATCGTTTGATCGTACCAGACTTATTTCCTTAAACTTGTCCAGACTTTGGGACCTATGTTTTGTAACACTGGATGTTTTTAAATAAATCAAACGATGTGTTTTCGAAACGACACTTTAGGTCGTTCAATATATCCTTGTTATGGTGCTATGACAGTTACACCCCCAGGCATTCCATTCCGCTGCAAGTCAGGTAAATTGGGGGTGTGACAGATTGGTACCAGAGCCAAGGTTATAGCGAACTAGGATGCATCATGATAGGGTTTATGATGTATACAATCCCTAGACTATAACCACATTATCATAGCATCTCATCATTTCATCATAAGTGCATGTTCGTTGTTTTAGGTGATTCCATTATACGAGTTATTTATTTTATTTCACCTTGATTATCAAAGAACCATGTCTTCAGACCCAAACGTTGTCATACTGTACTCTATCACAGACTCCGATGTTGAAGGCTCTATGTCTTCCACTGCCTTTTCACCACCACCCGTTCCTCTTGTACCTGTGTTGCCACTCTCGGCATCAGGTGAGGAAACCGAGCCTTTCGAGGAGGATGAGACTGCTCCTACTCCTCATGTTTCCCCTATTGCACCACCTGAGATTACCCGTGCACCCAGTGACATATCATCCTCTGCTACCACTATTCCATCAGAACCTAGACTCATGTTTCCCCGTAGGAAGACGACTATAGGTCCTAGTAAGAAAGTTTGCCCTGCTACATCTACCTTTAGGGTCCCTGCTATTCCTATATTACCTGCACCACCAGCCATACCCGCTACTACGTCCATATCTACCTCACTATTGCCGCTTAGGAAGCGTGCGAGGTTTACTACACCAGCTTCACCTACTATAGAGTCAGAGTCAGAACCACCACCAGTATACCATGTAGGTGAGAGTTCGAGAGCAGCAGCTGCTAGGGAGTCTACAGATGCTAGGGAGCCTACAGATGTTACATTAGAGGATCAGTTAGGGGCTCAGCAGGAGCAGGTTGATAGTTTGGGTTATAGGATTGATGCGGATATCACTACTCGACTTGAGGCGGTTGAGGAGCAGTTCGAGGGTTTGCTTTTAGGCAGAGTTAGTATCGACGTGTCGTATCATGGACTTGAGGCACGGCAGTTGGGACATCGGGAGGTGATTGACCAGCTTAGGGGTGAGCTACCAGAGATACGGGATAGAGCTCAGACTACACAGGAGGCTCAGGGAGAGCAGACACACCAGTTGGCAGTAGCACATGAGAGGTTGGCTATGATGGAGGGTAGAGATGCTGCTCTTCAGCTTCGAGTTCAGCATCTAGAGGAGATTGCAGTTATGATGGACAGGGAGATTCATCGTCTGAGGAGTCCACCTGGAGCATCTGGAGCTCCTGGACCATCTAGAGCACCTGGAGGAGCCTAGACATAGACTAGTATTGTATTAGCTTTTACTATTTCCTAGTCCCGAGGTGTGGGACATAGTTCAAGAACTTGTAGTCTTTTGGTTGTTGTACAAACAAATATATCAAGTGCGACTCTACTATGTTGGAAATGTTGTGCTATATATATATATATATATATCGGTCCATGTAGGCCGAAATTTTCATGTATTATATTCATGTGTTGTGATTATATTTATGATGTTTCATGGTTGCTCTTTATGGTTAGCGTATTTATACTTGTTGTGGTTGTATCTATACGTGTCGTGGTTGTATTATTACAGGTTGTGGTTGTACTCGTACATGTCGTGGTTGTATTTATACTTGTTGTGGTTGTATATATACATGTTGTGGGCGTATATTTTTGTACGATGACTATTTCTATTATATTTTTCTCATGGTTGTTGTCGATTATTATTTATCGGAAGTATGGCGCCAAAGAAAGCAAAGGCTACATCAGAAACACCCGCTATGACACAAGCCGCTATCCGCAAGTTGGTCAGGGATAGTATAGCAGAAGCTCTGGAGACTGAGAGAGCTGAAGTTGCTGCTAGGGCTGCTGAGGTTGCACCTAATACTGAAGTGGTTCAACCCACTACTAGGCGTGAATGTACTTGGAAGGATTTCAAGATTAGTGATCCCGTCAAGTATAAGGGCACTGAGGGAGCGGTTGCTTTGATCCGCTAGTTTAAAAAGACTGAGAATGTATTTCTCATGTGCGGTTGCCAGGAGGTTAACAAGGTAAAATTTGCTACTGGTATGCTTCTTGATGAAGCTATGTCTTGGTGGAATTCTTATGCTCAGCCTATTGGTATGGAGAATGCCTACAAGCTCACTTGGGATCAATTCAAGAAGCTGATGACTAAGAAGTTTTGCCCTCGTACTGAGGTGCAAAAGTTGGAAACCGAATTCTATGAGCTGGTAACAAAAGGTGATGACATTGAGACTTATATCAGGAAGTTTCAGAAGTTGGTTGCACTATGTCCAACTATGGTTCCGGACGATGAGAAAAAGATGGAGAATTTTACTGGAGGACTACCCGAAAGCATCTGAGGGGATGTGATGTCTTTCGACCCACAATCAATGGAAGAGGCCATTCGTATAACTCAGAAACTTATGGTCCAAGAGTTAAAAGGAAAGTCTGCTGCAAACAACAACAATAACCGTTCAAACAACACCAACTACAACAACACTCGAAACAACAACAACTATAACAATAACCGAAATCGCAACTACCCCAATAACCAAAACAATAACAACAATAACAACAAGAGGAGGTTTGATAATAACCAAGTTGGAAATGCTATCCAACCAGCACATAAGAGACAGGAAGTGGCAAAGGCCTATGCTGCAGGACCAACAGAAGGAAAAGGATATGCTGGAAAACTACCCAAGTGTAATAAATGTCAGACTCATCACAACCCTGGAAATTGTCCTAGAGCTTGTCAGAACTGTGGAAAAGTCAGTCATTCGACTAGGGAATGCAGAGCTCCACGAGGAGTAATTAATCAGAACCAACCAGGAGCATGTTATGGTTGTGGAGAGTTGGGTCATTTCAAGAACAATTTCCCAAAGTGGAATGATCAAAGAGCTGGAAATCAGGGCGGAGTAGCTCGAGGAAGGGCTTATGTTATGGGAGGAGAAGATGCCCGAGAGGACCCGAATGTTGTTGCGGGTACGTTCCTCGTTAATAATCGTTATGCATCCATTTTATTTGATTCAGGAGCGGATAGAAGTTTTGTTTCTATTGCATTTGCACCTTTACTTAACATAGAACCAACTACCTTAGACATTCCCTATATTGTTGAATTAGCCGATGGGTCTTTAGTTAACACCAACACCATTATCCGTGGTTGCACCATCAATTTCCTAAATCACCCATTCAATATAGACCTTATGCCCATAAAACTTGGAAGTTTTGACGTTGTTATCGGTATGGATTGGTTATCTCGACATCGTGCAAGAATCATTTGTGGGAAAAAGTTGTTCATCTTTCTTATGGAGGTGAAACTTTAGTTGTTCGCAGAGAGCGAAGTGGAACTAGACTCAATATCATATCATGCATTAAAACTGAGAAGTACATAAAGAAGGGTTGTTATGCATTCTTGGCTCACATCACAGAGAAGAAGTCGGATGAGAAACGACTTGAAGATGTACCTATTGTTAAGGAATTTCCAGAAGTTTTTCCGGAAGAATTGCCAGGACTTCCGCCTACACGTCAGGTTGAGTTTCAGATTGAATTGGTGCCAGGAGCTGCACCAATTGCACGAGCACCATATAGACTTGCACCTTCTGAGATGCAAGAATTGTCTAACCAATTACAAGAACTTCTAGACAAAGGATTCATTAGACCGAGTTCCTCGCCTTGGGGAGCACCGGTTTTGTTTGTGAAGAAGAAGGATGGATCTTTCAGAATGTGCATAGACTATCGTGAGCTGAACAAGTTAACGGTGAAGAATCGTTATCCACTCCCTAGGATTGATGACTTGTTCGATCAGTTACAAGGTTCCTGTTTTTATTCCAAGATTGATTTAAGATCAGGCTACCATCAACTCAGAGTTCGGGAAGAAGATATCCCGAAGACGGCATTCAGAACACGTTATGGTCATTATGAGTTTCAAGTGATGCCTTTTGGATTAACGAATGCACCTGCGTATTCATGGATCTCATGAACAGAGTGTGCAAACCATATCTTGATAAGTATGTGATTGCATTCATTGACGATATCCTGATTTATTCTAAGAGTAAGGAAGAGCATGAAGCACACCTCAGAACAATATTGGAACTACTCAAGGAGGAGCAATTGTATGCCAAATTTTCAAAGTGTGACTTTTGGATACAAAGAGTTCAATTTCTTGGTCATGTCATTGATAGCCAGGGATTACAAGTCGACCCAGCAAAGATTGAGGCAGTAAAGGATTGGGCTACGCCCAAGTCTCCTACAGAAATTCGTCAATTCTTAGGACTTGCAAGATATTACAGAAGGTTTATTGAAGGGTTTTCTAAGATAGCGAAGTCGCTGACTAAGCTGACACAAAAGAATCAAAAGTACGAGTGGGGAGAGAAACAAGAATCTGCATTTCAGTTATTGAAGCAGAAGCTTTGTAGTGCACCGATTTTGTCACTACCAGAAGGTATTGAGAACTTTGTGGTATATTGCAATGCTTCGCATAAAGGACTTGGAGCTGTGCTAATGCAAAACGAGAAGGTGATAGCTTATGCATCTAGACAGCTTAAGACACAGGAGAAGAATTACACTACACACGACTTGGAGTTGGGTGCTGTTGTTTTTGCACTCAAGATTTGGAGACTATACCTTTATGGTACTAAATGTGTAGTTTTTACCGACCACAAGAGCTTACAGCATATACTTGATCAGAAGGAACTTAACATGAGACAACGTCGTTGGCTAGAATTGTTGAGTGATTACGATTGCGAGATCGGATATCACCCAGGAAAAGTGAATGTTGTAGCAGATGCACTTAGCCGAAAAGAACGACTCAAACCTTTGAGGGTTAGGTCATTAGGAATGACTATTATTTCACCATTACCATCAAAAATTTTAGAAGCTCAGATTGAGGCTCTCAAGGAGGAAAATTGACCACAGGAGAAACTTTATGGTATGCCAGAAAACAAGAATGGCTTTGTAAAGAGAGCAGATGAAGTGTTATGCTTCAAGGACCGAAGTTAGATACCACTCTATGGTGGAGTACGAGATTTGATTATGCATGAATCACATAAGTCAAAGTATTCTATTCACCCAGGCTCTGACAAGATGTATCAGGATCTCAAAAAGCTGTATTGGTGGCCGAACATGAAAGCAGAAATAGCTACGTACGTCAGCAAATGCCTTACTTGTGCTAAAGTGAAAGCCGAGTACCAGAAACCGTCAGGACTACTTCAACAACCAGAAATTCCACAATGGAAGTGGGAGCGTATTACAATGGACTTTGTTACTAAACTACCCAAGACGTCAGGAGGTTACGATGCTATTTGGGTAATTGTCGATCGTCTTACTAAATCAGCACATTTCATACCCATTAGAGAGACTTATTCCATGGAACAGCTTGCCAGACTTTATGTCAAGGAAATAGTCTCAAGGCATGGAGCACCAATCTCCATTATTTCTGACAGAGATAGTCGCTTTACTTCAAACTTTTGGAAGTCATTACAAGATTCTTTTGGATCCAGGTTAGACATAAGCACTGCTTACCATCCACAGACCGATGGTCAGAGTGAGAGAACTATTCAGACACTGGAGGACATGCTACGAGCATGTGTGATTGACTTTGGGAATGGTTGGGCTAACCATTTGCCATTAATCGAGTTCTCTTATAACAACAGTTACCATTCAAGTATTAAAGCAGCACCATTTGAGGCACTTTATGGTCGTAAGTGTCGTTCCCCAGTTTGTTGGGCAGAAGTCGGAGAGGTACAATGCACAGGTCCAGAGATGGTTAGGGAAACAACAGAAAAGATAATACAGATTCGAGATAGGCTTGAAACAGCTAGAAGCCGACAGAAGAGTTATGCAGATGTTAGACGCAAACCATTGGAATTCCAGGTTGGAGACAAGGTCATGTTGAAAGTCTCGCCCTGGAAAGGCGTGATACGATTTGGAAAACGCGGGAAGTTGAACCCGAGATACATTGGTCCATTTAAGATACTGGAAAGGATTGGTCCAGTAGCTTACAAGCTTGAACTTCCATCAGAACTCAGCAACGTACATAACACATTTCAAGTCTCAAACCTCAAGAAATGCCTTTCAGATGAGTCATCCGTTATACCATTAGAAGAGATTCAGCTAGATGACAAGCTTAACTTTGTGGAGGAACCAGTTGAAATCATGGACCGAGAGGTCAAACAGTTGAAGCAGAGTTGAATTCCGATCGTTAAGGTTCGCTGGAATTCTCGAAGAGGACCCGAGTTTACTTGGGAACGAGAGGACCAAATGCAACGCAAGTATCCACACCTTTTCACCAAACCTATTACCGAGACCAACACTAGCTGAATTCAGGGACTGAATTCCTTTTTGGGTGGGCGACTGTCACAACTCACCATTTCAGGTCATTTTCCAAACTTCGACATTTTACTATTCATAAATCACTATTCATCAAAACACTATTCATCATTTTACTATTCATCATTTTCGAGGTCAATTTGATATTCTGAGAAACATTTGAGAAATTTACTATTCACTGAACACTATTCATTTCATGAAAAGTTTTCACTATTCACTTGCATTACTCATTTCATCGTAAATTTAGTTTACGGGTATTCAAATTCGCGTAATCGGATTGGTTTAGGTGCGAATTCATTTCATTAGTGCTAAGGACACTGCATACGGACTAGAGACAGTCTGCATATCATCATAACAACATTTTCATGATATACCACTCTTAAGATTTTCAAATTTATATATTTGATACATTTAACGTTTTCCTTATAATTATTTATAATAAACGTTAACACCCGGTTTATAAACACGACGAATATATCTAAATATTCCCACAATGGTCCCGACATATTTTTATATTCATTTTATCATCATAAAAGTTATAACATTCATTTACCCAGTATTTTGGAAATTTATTTTATTTATAACGTAAGTTTATAAATATTACGACGGTTTTCGTGAAAACTAAACAATAATCACCCGATCACTCAGAAATTGTACCCAACATATTTTTAACATTTTTACAACTTTATTTTGTCCCGGTTAACTTTGTTAATATTTATTTCTATCAAACCCGGCACCCGATTTTTAACTAATAACTCATATCTACACATAACCTTACACTAAAATCCTAATTAAATCAAAACTACCCCAACCCCCCCCCCCCTCATCCCCATGTGGCCGGCCCCCTAAAGTCCTCACTAGGCAAATTTATACAATTTCTTAACCCATGGCATTAATGTGTACATATTATACTATATATCTTATTATGCATATCTAGAAAAACTTCCTAAACATAAACACTTAACATTTCAAGAATCAAAAAGTATCATCTCATCTCTTCCATCCTCAAACCCATGACCATAACCAAAATCCAAGATCAAGTGGTGATTTTCCAAAAGCTAAAGCATAGAAGTTGTTCATTTTGTCATCCTTATCAAGAATCATACCACAAAAACACAAGTAACTCAAGGTTTCTACTCATCTCATCACCTAGAATTTCAAAGTGAGTTATCAAATTTATTTTCATGTTTTCATCTAATTAACACTTATATCTCATGGTATTCATGCTTAATTTCATGCACAAACTAATTATACCACTTTATTTTTGTAGACTTTTGAAACATACAAACCCTAGAATTGGTTTTAGGTACTCCCTTGTTAAATTAACTTGTTTAGTGATCTTTAGGAACCCATGGCACCCTAAGAAGGTGTATGGTAGGATTAGTATAGATTTGTGGAGTTTTCAAGAGTTTTTGTTGACGTAGAAACTAGTTTTGAACCTTGGAAATGGTTTTGTAACAAGTAAATATACCTACTGTCCCATTTTGGTAAATCCTGGAAAATCAGTAAACACAAAGGAAACTTTGGCAAAATTTATAGAAAATACTTTCAAAAATGAATCCGTAGGCGAAAGAACGGATTAAAAAGAGTTTATAACGAAGAAGTTATGATTTTTGCAAGTTTGTTGACGAAAAGTATTTTTCTGAAAATTACATGCTGTTGGACGTTTTTTGTCGGACAAAAAGAGGCTTTAGACGTAACCTGGAGGAGCCAAGCTTTTCAAAATATATTACTACATACTAAGACGTAACCGTGGATATAAAGAACAAGTAAAACGGATTTATAACGACAAAGATATTCACGTTTGAATATCGGCAAAACTCATTTTAGTTTGACAGCTTTTAGAAATATTAACACTAAAACTACGTAGTAACTCTAGATTTCTAGAAATAATACCAAGTACCCAAATTCATAACTAACGAAGTATTAGTGATTACAAGTATATTTTTATCACTACAAGGCGTTATTTCAAGGATTTCAACCCGAGGATTTCAACACTAACATTGATACATACGATATATATATAAGTATATATATTTCAACTAGTTTTATTTTTCTAATAGCCATATTTTCCTAAGTCTTGGAATATATATATTTTTGATAACAACAAATATTTTCCAAAGAGTAGAGTGGTATAGGAACATGTGCATGGACATTCATAACATCATTTGGTGATTTAAATTAGATCGTTCATCATTCATATTAGGTTGCGGCAGCTAACCGTTCATTGTTGTTCATTTCACATCATCACAGTATCATCAGTTAAGGTGAGTTTTCATAGCCCCGTATACATTTTATTATTGTTTTCAAATCCCACGGGGGAGAATACATTGCACCATTTTAGTACGAGCCCAAGTATCAAAACCTATGTACGTTGCTTAAGTAGCTTGTCTGCCATGTGATAAGTCCCCTAGTATCATCATGAACCATTAATTTGCCTTTAAGCGAGAGTGAGTGGATAGATCTATTGAGGGTGACGCCTCCATCCGAGGTAGTATTTACCAACAGTAAGCGGATGCATTTCATGTCTGTTACATTTGAGTGTTTTGGCAGAACATTCAGGAGGGGCATAATTTCATCAGTCATAGCTTCGGTGTCATGAGCTTAAGGTCTATTGTACTATTTTACGTGAGTTTTGTCATGCACTTATACTTGTGGTGGCCGTACAACATTACATTTTATAAACCTATGATTATTCACCAACTTCATGTTGACCGTTTTCGCAATGTATTTTCAGGTAACTAAGGCATCATCATATCATATGCATGGAGTCACATTAGGGTGTGCCAGGGATGACGCACTACATTTTGGATTTTTCATGCACTTGTATTTCATCGTTTGATCGTACCAGACTTATTTCCTTAAACTTGTCTAGACTTTGGGACCTATGTTTTTTGACACTGGATGTTTTTAAATAAATCAAAAGATGTGTTTTCCAAACGACACTTTAGGTCGTTCAATATATCCTTGTTATGGTGCTATGACAGTTACACCCCCAGGCATTCCATTCCGCTGCAAGTTAGGTAAATTGGGGGTGTGACAGCTAGGAATAGTGTCGCTAGGATTAGAAAACCTAAATACTAGTTCTAGAGATGAGGGATGATTCTTTTTGTATTTTTATATTTTTAAGAAAGCAAATTAAAATCTCAGGTGTGAAGGATTTTGGCGGAATTAGTTGCTAATCAACTAACCCAATACTAAGATGCAATCAAAATAAAATACTAAAAATGAAAATAAAACTATATTAAACTAAGGTTGTGAGCAATAAGTGGAGAAATGGGTTTACTTAGATTTCACTACTCCCTAGATATCTTTTACACGTTAATTACTTGTTATAGTTGCGTGGATGACGGATTGTATTCCTTAATACCATTCATGGGGTGGCGTACTTACTTCCCCAATCCTATGAGTGCCTACTTCACTCCTATGTCGAGCTTGCAAGAAGCTCCTAACATGGGATCATTAGAATTTACTCATGCATTAAATACAACCAATAAAACCTAGTACACATCGGTTCATGTTTCCTAAGACGTTCAAGCATGTTACCATTTGGAGATCTGCCAGTTTTCTTAAGCCTAACATTGAAATCATTCATCCAATGCAACCATAAACAAGTAATCAACACATAATCAACATCTAGGTTTCATTAGATCTAAGCAAACACAAGATAAATCTAGCCTAACATGGTGGAATCAAGATAAGCACAAGATATAGACAACCAACACATAGACATATTGATTGAATTAAAAGAATACTTATCTCAATAGCACATGTAAGCATTCAAGGGTTGAAAACCCTTGAAAAAGCTGTAAAATACGTATATGGTTCGGCGTTAGGGTTTCTCCAAACTTGTTCCTCTTAATGAATGAAAATTAGAAAACTATATATATATAATAGAGTCAGACGGCGTCAAGAACAACCTTGTGACGCCGTCATCTCGCCGCCAAAATAATCCTCGGACTGCCTTGATCTACATTTGACGCCGTCATGTAGTCCACTTTTCCAGGCCGTCACACATTTAACTCTTGACGCTCTTCTTTGTGACGCCTTCATTTCTGTACTGGGTCGTCATGATCTTTACTCTTGACGCCGTCAACTTCTTCCTCTTGACACCGTCACACACTGTTACAAGCATAGAAAATTAAGTCTTTGGCGTTCTCTTCACTTTTATACTCCAAAAACGTCCGAATTGCTTCCTTTTCCAGATTTCACTCCCAAAGTACCTAAAATCACAAAAGGAACGATTTAGGGCAATATTTGATCAATTAAATTCAATTCCGGGCTTAAATGACCCCCTAAAAACGGATCATTTTTCGCCTCATCATATACCCTTACACTTGAGATTTGCTTCTCCTCAAGCAAATGCGCTTTTATACTAATCAAAAGACAAGTTAGGGGTCATTTAACACTAATATAAAAGTAATTACAACGAATAATCATTCCACTAAAGACCAAAGACAAGCACGGAGGTCATACACTAGCACCTCACAAATAGTGTTTAGATACTCACATCTCTCGGGTGTAATAAAGTATAAATTACAATATGGAAACGGAAGATATCTCTCACTACCTGTCATAGCAAAATAGATTACCATAGGCTTGGGAAAGGATCAAACCTCCACCACATGGCGTAAGCACCTAGGATAAACTATCAAAGAGGTCTTTTAAAGGGTTGTAACGTTAGGTGTAGGGATACGGAATACACGATTTTGTTGGATATAGGCAGTCTTTACTGGTGGGGAGTTAACAATCTTGGTTAATTACATGTACAATATGGTGTTGCTAAGCCAAGACTAGACTCGACTTAAGCTAATAAATGAAAAATAACAAAAACATAAAATGAACATAGAATAAAAAGGGATGGTAGTCCGTATGTTTTTTCTCTTTTTTTTTATTTTTTTTTTCTTTTTCTATTTTTTTTCTTGATTTTTTCGATTTTTTTTTCATCATACACTCTAACCCTACCATCCAAAATAATACATCATAGGGGATGGAAATTCCCCTTACACTTGAATTTTTACATACTTTACAATAAACTAATCTAATGACTCGAATTAAGAAAATCAAAACACTTGGAGTACTTTTAAGATTAACGCACATATGGGGGTAATAATAAGATGTTCTTCCCCATTACTCCGTAAAATAAGTACTTCACCCATGAGTCCCAATCGTCCCAAAACAATATGTACAAGGATATGACTCGACTTAGCAACCATGTAATTAATTAGATAATTAACTTAGGGTTTAACAAATAACAATAATGCACTAAAGATGAGTGCATACACGGAAGGCTAACGCAATTTAGGTGTACATTTAAGTGGGGTGTAACAAATTCTTCCTTTAAGTAAGATGCTTAAAGTTAGAAATGAAAAGATAGGCTCGGAGGGGTGTACTAGGGGTATCGTGTACTAAAAATGAGTACAACGCTAAGGGTGTGGGAAAAATTAGTTGACTTAACTAGCCAAGTAATATGACTTAAATGGTCAAGTAATTATAAAACGGGTTTAACACAAGGGTGATCCTAATGCCTCTTATCATGTAGTAAATCCTACCACACGAATGTAGTCTCACTAGCGGTCTCGGGATGCATCACTAACGCAAGTTCTAGAATCTAAATGCTACCGGTACACTCATAAGCACTAATAGTAAATTCTTTTCCTATCAAATCTAAAGGCGAACCTCACATATTTGGGTGGAAAATTTTTTTGAATAGTACGATTATGTGCTAGTCATACAATCTCCTATCCATGAGACGCTTGCTATGGCTAAAGTTTCACTCCTAAATGTTGTAAAAAATTTTAAATTTGGCGCTAAAATTGCACTAACAAGTATTTCTCATAGTTTTATTACACATCTACTATTAAACAAACAAACTCAAGCGAAAGTGTATCTGTAAGGTATCATCATTTTACCCTCCCCTTACACTTAGGATGAACATTGTCCCCAATGTTCAAGTAAAGAATGTAAAAGTGAAATAAGTAAAAAGAATGAAATTAGATACTCCCCTGATTCGCTCGGTATGGATAATAGGGTGGCCAGGTTAAATCTTCCTCCAAGAAAATGAACAATCAAAGCTTCCCTTCCAGAAAAATAAATCATCTTCTTGTCATACGTAACCTGTAAATCCTGAGAAAGCAGACAAAGCAACCTCGCATAAAATCGGCGGCAATCTACATAAGTTACTAAATCCTAGAAAACAAAATAAGATATAATGCTTGTGGAATGAAGTTTGCAGATTTCCTGGAGATTATAAAACTTAATAATTCAACAAAAACTTTAAGACTCCGTTAGAAAAACAAAACTGGTAAAATTTCCAGATTTTTACACGTGACGCCGTCAAGAGCAAGCTCATGACGCCGTCAGAAGTGACCTGCAGAAATTCTTATGTTAAGTTTCCGGAAAATTTCAGGAAAAACTTGGTTCTACTTCCTGGAAAATCGTACAAAACTTCATTATGACTCGATACAAGCATTTGACTCTAACAAATACGAATATACATGTTCACTTAATATTGTGGAGAATCATGATCGGTTTATTTCTTAAAAACAAATTTGGGGTTTCCCCTTACACGTATCTTTTGCAAAAATACCTTTAGGTGGAGTTAAGACTAGGCCAAAACAACAAAGTAAAGTATTTCCACTTTTTAGTTTAGAAACATGATCTACCAACAATAAAAATAAAGCATGCATACGGAAGCAAATAACAAACAAACAAACAACCAAATAAAAACACACAAAACATGGGTTGCCTCCCAAGAAGCGCTTTTCTTTATTTACGAGTCTTGTAGCTAGACTCAAGGTCATGGGTTACTACGTGACCTCAGCGTTGCTTTCACTCTCTAGGTCATCTTCTAAACCAGTTTTGTATTCCAGACCTAGTTGCAAGCATTCTTTGTAGAAACCAAGCATCCTATTCTTCACATACTCTACTCCTCTACGTCTATCCTCATCATTCCTATAGTAAGCTGCTTGCTTATGTTCCTTTTCTATATTAGAGAGAAGGCGGTATTGCTCAATTTTGTAGGGCATTTGGTAGGCAATCTCATCATTCTCTTCCTTGAATCTAACTATCCCTAAAGTCGGATCATAACTCATCCTAGTGGCCTCAACGAATGGTTTTCTGAATATTACTTGGCTTAGGCAATCATCTATCACCGGACGAGTGTCTTCTACTATCATAAAATCGATCTCATAGGTGAAATTACCTATAATCACATGCAATCCCTTCACTCTTCCTACAAAGTTGCTTATCAAATTCTTATTGGGCACCATCCTGAAATCAAGTTGTTTCTTCATCACCCAATTGTAATAAGTCCTAGTCATGATGTTTACGGGAGATCTAGGATCGATATAAGCTTTCCATATATGCATATGCCCGATGTTGCATGGTATGTTGATGTTAGAGGGGTCTCCCATTTTGATATGGGGTGTGCCAAGGATATATGGTCTCTCGGGACTATCGAATAAATCCTTATGATATTCCCGTTCTTCCTTGGTGGGCAACTTATCAAAGTACTTTTCTATAGTCTCTACCTCCTCTAATTCCTCTCCCTTTTTAACCTCAACTTCCCTACTTTCATCCCTAGTCTCGGTTTCTACTCCAACTTCATCCATGTCACCTTCTTCTATTTCCTTATCTATCGAATTAATGGTGACAACATTGACAAAGTGGACATGTTTGGATGATGAGGGGTCCTTAATTTGGATTCCGTTATTGGTGTCCCTAGTGTCCTTCCTAGGTGCGGTTAATGCTTGGTTGTTGAGGGCTTTCAACAAGTTGTCTATCTTGTTGGTCATCTCTGTTTGTTGTTGGCTGAATTCGGTTTCAAACCTAGCTATGCGAGCTTCTTGAGATGCCATGAACTTGGACATCAATCCTTCAAGATTGTTGGTACTACCATAGTTGTTAGAAGGATTGTTGTTGAAAGTACGGTTGGAGGGTGGACCGTTTGGTTGATAACGATTAGGTGGATTGGAAGAATTGGCTTAATTTTGTTTCCACCTAAGGTTTGGGTGATTTTTCCAAGAGGGGTTGTATGAATCATCGTAAGGGTTTGGCTTGGGTTTTAAAGTGTACCACTTATCTCCTGCTTCGTCGGTACGCGAGGATGCGTAGTCCGCAAAAGCTGTTCCGGGGAGTTCCACATAATCACGAGTGTCATGGGGACCACTACATAATTCGCATGAAGAAGTGATTTTGTTCACTTGACTTGAAGGCTTAGGAGCTTCGTAGGATTTCATGAGAAACTTGACTTGGTCCTCAAGTTCCATGATCCTACGGTCGGGAGTGCTAGAGTTATTCGAAGGCAAAGATATTGCCTTAACCGTTTTGTTCAAATCACGGGGATCATTCCAACTTTCGTTGGCATAGAGAGCAAGATCTTCTATGAGTTCCCATGATTGTTCCGCACTTAGATCACGTAGCTTACCACCGGCCGATTGGTCAATGGCTCACCTAGTGGGGAGATCGATATGGTCATAAAAGATTTGGACTTGGAGCCAAAGATCTATGCCATGATGAGAGACTTTTTGGAGTAAGTCCTTGAAACGAGTCCATGCTTCATAAAGAGATTCATTTTGACGTTGTTGGAACATCAAGATGTCATTTCTAAGCTTAGTAGTTCTCCCCGGTGGGAAAAATTGAGCAAGGAAACGAGTGGTGAGATCATCGCATGTGGTGATGGATCCCGCGGGTAAACGCTCAAGCCATTGACTAGCTTGATCACGTAGAGAGAATTGGAATAGGCGTAATCGGGTTGTCTCTCTAGTTTCAACACCTAGGTCTATGGAATCTACGATTTTAAGGAAGTCCTTAAGATGTTGATTTGGATCTTCGGAACGAAGTCCATGGAATGCACATCCGCTTTGCACCAACCGGATGGTGTCGGATCGCAAGGGGGCCGGTGAGCTCAACGGTGTTTCAATAGCCTTGGTGGCTAGGTCGGGAATACTCTCCTAAGGTTCGGGGCCTAAGAGGTTCTAGTGGTGGGTTTTGTTGTGGTGGGATGACGGGTTCAAAGATGTTCCCATCGTCCATGATGTCGGGTAGTGAAAAGTTACGAACACAAACACAAAGAAATAAGATAGACTAGAGAGAACCTAAAAATAAATATAAAATCTTACTAGAAAGGAATCTAGCAAGTAGACCTAATAAAAAGAGATTCTAACCTAGACAATAACTATTCCCTGGGCTGCGGCGCCAAAAACTTGATGCATAGGGATTGCACTAGGCTTTACCTCTCGAGGGATCTCGAGAAGCTTACAACCCCCACCAGGCAGTGTACCTGATCGTTGTAGTATAGTATAGTGACAAGTACCGGGGGATTGATCGTTCAGCTAGGAATAGTGTCGCTAGGATTAGAAAATCTAAATACTAGTTCTAGAGATGAGGGATGATTCTTTTTGTATTTTTATATTTTTAAGAAAGCAAATTAAAATCTCAGGTTTGAAGGATTTGGGCGGAATTAGTTGCTAATCAACTAACCCAATACTAAGATGCAATCAAAATAAAATACTAAAAATGAAAATAAAACTATATTAAACTAAGGTTGTGAGCAATAAGCGGAGAAATGTGTTTACTTAGATTTCACTACTCCCTAGATATCTTTTACACGTTAATTACTTGTTATAGTTGCGTGGATGACGGATTGTATTCCTTAATACCATTCATGGGGTGGCGTACTTACTTCCCCAATCCTATGAGTGCCTACTTCACTCCTATGTCGAGCCTGCAAGAAGCTCCTAACATGGGATCATTAGAATTTACTCATGCATTAAATACAACCAATAAAACCTAGTACACATCGGTTCATATTTCCTAAGACGTTCAAGCATGTTACCATTTGGAGATCTGCCAGTTTTCTTAAGCCTAACATTGAAATCATTCATCCAATACAACCATAAACAAGTAATCAACACATAATCAACATCTGGGTTTCATTATATCTAAGCAAACACAAGATAAATCTAGCCTAACATGGTGGAATCAAGACAAGCACAAGATATAGACAACCAACACATAGACATATTAATTGAATTAAAAGAATACTTATCTCAATAGCACATGTAAGCATTCAAGGGCTGAAAACCCTTGAAAAAGCTGTAAAATACGTATATGGTTCGGCCTTAGGGTTTCTCCAAACTTGTTCCTCTTAATGAATGAAAATTAGAAAACTATATATAGATAATAGAGTCTGACGGCGTCAAGAACAACCTTGTGACGCCGTCATCTCGCCGCCAAAATAATCCTCGGACTGCCTTGATCTACATTTGACGCCGTCATGTAGTCTACTTTTCCAGGCCGTCACACATTTAACTCTTGACGCTCTTCTTTGTGACGCCTTCATTTCTGTACTGGGTCGTCATGATCTTTACTCTTGACGCCATCAACTTCTTCCTCTTTACGCCGTCACATACTGTTACAAGCATGGAAATTTAAGTCTTTGGCGTTTTCTTCACTTTTATGCTCCAAAAACGTCCGAATTGCTTCCTTTTCCAGATTTCACTCCCAAAGTACCTAAAATCACAAAAGGAACGATTTAGGGCAATATTTGATCAATTAAATTCAATTCCGGGCTTAAATGACCCCCTAAAAATGGATCATTTTTCGCCTCATCAGCAATTTAAGATCTCAAGTAATGAAACCCGCGAATACTTAGCCGATAATCAGCCACGCATATATAAAGTCAGATACGGAAACTTGCAAATTCTAGGAAAAGAATTCGCGTTTTCTAGCTCCTAATGTAAAAGACTGGCGAAAGCTTTTAAGCTGTGCATGTATAAAGTCAAGTACAGAAACTTGCAGATTCTTAAGAAAGAATTCGCATTTTATAGCTCAAGCTTATATGATTATCATTGGTTAAGGGAACACGCTAGGGCTCAACACGCCCGATCAAGTCAAAATATCTATTCCTACTCTCGCCAGCTGAAAAGTCAACAAGGTGTCAAAACTTAATCAAAACTTATTATATTTTTGCACAATTTTTTCAATTTTCATTTTTTTGTGCTTTTTCAAAATATTTTCATTGATTTTTCTTCATTATTTTTTTTCAAATTTTCAATTTTTTTCAATTTTTCATTTTTTTCAATTTTTTAGTAAAAACGGTGTTGCGAGAGTAAACGACACGGTGAAAGTGCTAGGTCAAATCGAATCGAAGATTCACCCCCCCCCCTCCAGACTAGAATCAAAACATTGTCCTCAATGTTTTAAGGGTAAAGGTAATCCTAACAAAAATCTAGGCCCGTTTATATGCCAAAGATAACGTTAGTCAATAAGATTTTCGAATATAGGATTTCCATAAGCATCGATGAATGAGACTCGGGTGGAGAGAAAGACAAAACCACGAGCACGAGAGTCATCATAAATCAAGGACAATCCTGGACAATCATAAACAACCACGAAACACGAGAAAATGGAAGAGGTAGCCCTCCTCACATCACATTAGAAAGAAATTAGAAATTTAAGATGAATGGATAAACATGGGGAGCCTCCCACGAAGCGCTTGTTTATTATCGAGTCGTGTAGCTTAGACTCGCCCCGAATTTACTTAATCTGAGGGAAGCAAATATAACGGACACTCGGCACGAAAAATGGAGATGTCCGGGTCAAAGACGGTATCCTCACTGCCGGTGGAGTGGAAAAGTGAAGAAATGAAGGGATAAGTAAAGAATGAGTGAAACCCACGAATGACAAAAGCAAAATCAAATTCTGCATTGGGTTAGGTGGGTAAAATATCAAGCACTGGAATATCATGTTTAGGAATCTCGTCCACCACTCCAAAAATATCATCATCCGCACCGGATTCACAATCTACATCGGGTGGTTTCGTGGGTGGACGAGAAGAAGGTAAATAGAAGAGAAATGAGCAAGCTTCAGAAAGTAAATAATCATCATGTATTTCATCAAGAACATTTCTTCGAAAGTCATTCTCGTCATTCTCAATACCCGGTGGTATCGAATCATCCGCAACAAGAAATAGATCGACATCCTCTAAAAGAGGGTCACATGACGGATTATCGGAAATAGCACTCAAAATAAGTTCAGAATTTATCTCTAAGTCAAAATGCTCATATTCCGGAAGAGAGATATCAGCATGAATAGTGGGACTGCCACTACTCGTCTCTTTAAATTGAAAAATTTCAAGCTCGGGTAAGAAATCACTATCCATATCGGGGATAGAAGATGAAGTCGGAGGATCATTTAATGCCTTGATCTTAGAGATGAGAAGATTGATATTCAATAATTTCTCACGAAGTGCATCATCTTGTATTTCTGTGTCAACTTCTTTCTTAATTCTCTTCTTCTAAGCTAACGAGCTCAGAAGGTACTTCTTCAATGTATTCGATGTCTCCACAAGATATAGAATCGTCATCATCAGAATCCGAGAACATCTCAACACGATCTCTCGGATTACACTCCTCAGCCATATCAAAATCATGTGACCCTCTTCAACAATCTCAGTCAAAATATAATCATTAAGAGAAATATCGAAATCTTCCAAAACGGGGTTACTTTTCTCAACCGATGTGAGAGAAGGATGGGAAGAGCCGGGAATGATCGATTCGATAGATGGAGTGGGCTTGCCACTTCTTTCAAGTTTCGAAGAACATCTTGGAGAATCCGGAGGTGGGAAAAGTGGTGTGCTCTGAGAGCTAGGAATTTCCACCACTTCCGTTATGGTCTTCGGTTCTTGTTCTTGAAGATTAGGCAAGTTGTTCCTTTTAGTAACCGCTTTAAGCTCGGACTAACTTGTAACCTTAAATCGCAAAAGGGATGGATCAAATCTTGACGGTTTAGGAGCAATTGTTGGATTAGATTTTTGGACAACCATAGGTTGGACGTATTTAGCACTTCCATTGTCAGTGGGAAGTACCGGGTCCTTTGTCACCTCGGTCTCTCATTCCATTTCCCTCACCGGAGAGTGAGTAGGAATTGATGGTCCATTATAATCAACATAACATGTCGAAATTTTTGACAAGGCCTGAAGTTTTTCAATGTGGATTTTAAAGGCCCAAAGTTAAAAGAAATCGTCGTCGAGAGATGCCATAAGAATTAAACATAAGAGGAAGAATGTAAGTTACTCATAATGCTTAACATGTATGGTTATTGTGATTATGGATCAAATAGTAAGAATTCTAGAGAGAGAAAGAGAGAGAGAGAATGGGAGCCTTTTCTAGAGAGAAAAACAAAGAGATATTAGATTAGAGTGAAAGGTCCAACCCTCTCCCTTGGGTGGGAGAGGGTATATATACTACAACTACTTGTGCTCCATGAAACGAGCTGTAGAGTGAGCTGACAGTGGGTAAAGACCCGACCCACTCTACGAATACTATTTACATATATTAACTACTATTACTAACTACTACAATAAATACTACGAGCTACACAATGCTAAATAATGCTCGGAGTGACCGAGTCTTCATATGAAAATCCAAAATGAGACGCGTCATCCTTGTTACTCAATGATATGACTCCATGCATGTCATGAAGAATATGTCTTAGTTACCTGAAAATACATTGCGAAAACTGTCAACAATAATGTTGGTGAATAATCATAGGTTTGTAAGTTAAATCGTATGTATATTGGCCACAAGTATAAAGTAAACCGACAAAATGTCAAAAGTAATACATTGGCTCTTAAGCTCATGACCCCGAAGCTAGACGTTACTTGGCCCCAAATGAGTGTTTACCAGACACTCTAAATATATTAGACATGAAATGCATTCGTACCCATTGGAGCAACCCAAACACGAATGGAGGAGTCACCCTCAATAGATCTATTCACTCACTCTCGCTTGTAGATTAATTAACGGTCCTTGATAATAAAGGGGACTTGTCATGACGTGGTAATAAGGCAACTTAAGCAATGTAAGGAATTTAATACTTTGGCATGTACAGAAAAATAAGTAATGCAATGTATTCTCCCCCGTGGGATTTGAAATCAAATATGTAATTGAAAACGGGGCTATGAAAACTCACCTGAAGTGATAGTACAATGTGATGAATTAATCGGGACAACAAGGCGTGAACACTAGCCGCAACCTAATATGAGTAAATATGATCTACTTTAGATCATGAAATGATGTAATGAATATTCATGCACATGATACCTATACCACTCGTAACTTGAAAATACTTGTTATGGTCAAAGTAGGTAATTTCCATACTTAGGAAAAATAAGTCCAACTAGACTTATAGAAATTTGTCGTAATATATCGTATATAAAATGTTAGTGTTATATTCCTCGTTTTAAAAACCTTAAAATAACGTCTAGTAATCGTATAAATAAACCTTGGGTCGTACGTACTTCGTTAGTTAAGAATAAAATCCTTGAATAAGAAATCTAGAAAATATAGCATTTAGTACGTAGTTATATTATTTCTAGTAGTGACTAAATATATATATAGTTTTGCTGATTTTAAAACGTGTATAACTTGGTCGTTTTAAGTTCATTTTCCTCGTTCTTTATATCCACGGATTCGTCTTAACATGTATTAATATATTTTTGATAGTTCGGCTCCATTAGATTACATCTAGAGCCTCTCTTTGTCCGTCGAAAATCGTCCAACAGCACGTTATATTTTCAGAAAATAGTTTTCGTCGTTAAATTTACAAAAATCATAACTCCTTCGTTATAAGCTCGTTTTAATCCGTTCTTTCGCCCACGACTTCGTTTTTGAAAGTATTTTCTAAATCTTTGGTCAAAAATTACCCATCATCTACTGATTTTCCCACGTTTTCAAAATAGGGACAGTAGGTCTATATATAGTTTCAAAAATCATTTCCATGGTACTAGTTTCAACTTCAACCAAAACACTTTCAATCACCACAAATCTAGTCTAATCTTACCATACACCTTCTTTGGGTGTCATGGGTTCCTAAACATTATAAATCAAGTGGATCTAACAAGGATCTACCAATAATCTATCTCTAGGGCTCAAAAGTTAGATATGTATAAAATGGAGTGGTATAAATAACATATGCATGTAGATCTTGTATAGATATCATATGAACATTATAAAAACTTGGTAAAATTATAAAAATGAGTTTCATACACTTACTTGAAAGATTAGTGAGCTTATGGAGATGAAAACTTATAAAACCTTGGGTTTTTATCACAAAACCCTAACTAGAAATACATATGAGACTTAATTAACACTTGATCTTGAAAAATTTATGATCCTTGCTTGTTGTTGTTGTTTTGGTCGTGCACCACCAAGGAGAGAAAAAGAAATGAGTTATGGTGCTTTTAGATCTTGAAAATGAGATGAAATGAGATGTTTAGGTGATATATATTATATATATTAGACAACATTTATTGAATGGTAAAGTTTTCAAGGTGTGTAAGATATTAGGAATGGGGGGGGGGGGGGGGGGGCTGTATTTTGTGAAAAAAAGGAAGAAAAGTGGTATTTTATGTAAGATAGTTGTTAGTTAGTGTATTATTATGTATATATTAATAGTTTTAGGGAATACCGGGTACCGAGTTAGCTAAAAATAAATTGTAACGGAGTTAACCGGGACATAATAAAGTCGTAAAAATTGTAAAAATATGTTGGGTATAAATATTGAGTGTTTGGAAAATTATTGTTTAGTTTTTACGAAAACCGTCGTAAATAAATTAGGCGTACGATATAAATTAAATAAATTTCTAAAACACCGGGTAAATTAATATTATATTTTTTTATATTATTAAAATGAATATAAAATATATTGGGATCATAGTCGGGAGTGTCGGACATGTTAGTCACATTATTGGTCGCGTGTTAACGTTTATTTAGAAATAAATATACGTAAAAAGTCAATTATACCAAAAGTATTAATTTAAATATTCTACAAGTGGAATAGTATGCAAATGCTATAATGATGATATGCAAGCCATTTCTAGTCCGTATGAAGTGTCTCAATGATAATGCATGAATTCGCTCCTGAACCAATTTGGTTACGCGAATTTGAATACCCGTAAACTAAATTTACTATGAAATGAGTAAAGTACATGAATAGTGTTTTTTCTCTTCGGAAATGAATAGTGTCATGTGAAAAGTAAATTTTCTGAATGCTTCTCGAAATCTCAAACTAACACCAAAAATGATGAATAGTAAAATGATGAATAGTGATCGATGAATAGTAACTGATGAATAGTAACTTTCCGAGATGAATAATGAAATTTTGACTTCTGAACAAGGACTTGAAATTACGAATTGTGAAAGTCTTCCCCTCTAAAAGGAACTTCGTCCCGAAGTTCAGTTTTGGTTGGTCTCTTAAGTATATTCGGTAAAAAGACGTGGATACTTGAGTTGCATTTGGTCTTCCAGTTCCCAAGTATATTCAGGTCATTTTCAAGAATTCCAGCGAACTTTCACGATAGGAATTCGACTTTGCTTCAACCGTTCGACCTCACTATCCATGATTTCTACTAGTTCTCCCACCAGATTTAGGTTTGTTATTGGGTTCGATTCCTTCCAATGGAATCATGAGTCACTAATCTGAAAGTCGTTTCTCGGGATTTGAAATTATGAAACATGTTTGTGTAATCTTGCTACTTTCCAACAAGGCTTAAGTCTGAGGGTTACTGGCCTACTCTGTCTGAAATACTAAATGGTCCAGTGTACATCGAGTTTAACTTCCCGGATTTTTCTGAATGGTATCATGCCTTTCCTAGGCAGAACTTTTAACGTAACCCTACCACCAACTTGAAATTCTAAGGGTTTACAACTTATCAACTTGTAACTGATTCTTGATTTGTAGGAAATTCCTGGTGATTTCATGAGTACTTACAGGAATAGTGAGTTTGGCTTTTTCCGCGTTCAATCAGTCAATAGATGATCAGTGCTTCTTGAGGTTTACAATGTAATATGGGTAATATATGTTGCTGAACTCTGCCAGAACTCAAATTTTATATGCCAGCTGGTCGATTCTAAAATGAATCTTAAATGGTCCAAAATACTAGAGGTTCAATCTCTCGTGTTACCAAAATTGTATCATGCCTCTCCAAGGCAAAGCTTTCAACTTAGTTCGTTCTTCCACTTGAATCTAGTTGGTTTGCTATTCAGGGATACCCAATCCGCATGATGTGCGTCATGCACCAACCTAACTTCTACCAGATTTCACGTTGCTTGTAACTGGTTCTTGAATTGTGAAATTTCCTCTGTTGTTCCATAGTTTTAGTTCTAGACCAGTGAATTTAACTTTTCGATTTCGGTCTATAAATGGGTAATTGGTACTTCGACCATAAAGTGCCTCAAATAGTGTAGTCTCTACGCTCGTGCGATAACTATCGTTGCAAACGAATCTAATTTATGATAAATGGTTAGTCCAACCATTTCTAGAGTCAATTGCTCACTCTCTGAGCATATCTTTCCTATGTTTGAATTGTCCTCTCAATCTGACCATTGATCTGAGGATGATAGACGGTGTTTACATCCATATGGGGTTCTAAAGGAAATCTTAAAATGACTGCTAGAAGTCTGAGGTGATTCAATCACCTTTATCAGGAGTAATTGAAACGGTTACAATGAATCTGGTGACTAATTCTACAACGTTATACTTTTCGAAAAGGGCGTTATACGAAGAACATAGAATATGGGTAACACTTTGATTCCTTGTGTTTTGGTCTAATGGGTGCTAAGACATGTGTCTTTCTTTGCCTATTGTGCTTGGTCTCCATTACTGACGTTTGTAATCGATCTATGGTGTTCCTCATAATTTCCTTCATCACACATTCTAATATTCCTTATTGTCAAATCGCAAAATCCTAAATGCATAAGCGATCTTGTAAGGTGATTGGTTTTCAAAATTTATCTCGTGATTATGAGTTTTGGCAGAAATATTTTTCCGAATAAACTAATTTAGAAAATGGAGCAAATGGGTTACTAAGTAATCTCTTTCTTGATGATTCAAAATTCAGTAGTTATAAAAATGTGAAACCGTCTTCAAAATATAGTGAATAAGACTGTTTACCAAAGTTTGATGTTTATTTATTTCTCATTGTACAATGGTTTTGCAAAATATTGACCAAAAAGGATCGTATTTGTTCAAAATAGGCAATTCAAAAATTATTTTCTACGAGGTATGTGATTTGTATAAACGCAATTTTTAAATCAACTTCATTTAAAAGTGAAAACACTAACAAGGATAAAATAGTAGGATAGGTAATATTCGCATAAATGCATAGATGCCTAACGTTTAGTTCCTGATATTAGAAAATGCCTATTGGCGATTATCTGGCAAAACTACAAGCCTAGGTATTCAACCAACTTAAGTCCTGAAATGGTTTATCGTTGAAATTGTCATCATGTTGGCAAAATGAGGGTGTCCATTGATACTATGTCGATGAATGTCTATTTCATTTCCACATGAAGTTGGGGAGATATGCTTGGGCCTGATGACTCTCTTGATGTATAGGTGAGGTTATCTAGAATTTCTTGAGGACACAACGCTTTAGGGGAATCTATATCGATATCCATAATTCGAATCAATCATTCTTGGCGTAAACTCACTGCAGGGAAGTTAGCGTTTAGATGAGGCCATGTTTAAATGAATTGCTTTACAGTCTCAATTAGGTGCTTGGATTATTTCTATAGTGTTGTTTAGCGTACCTTCACAATGTGTTCGATTCTGTAGCTCAGTCTTGCTAGTACCTTTGAATGATAAAATTTGGCAACTAGGTCAGAAATGGTGATTCGGATGGTATCGTGGTATCTTAGAATTGTTGTTGAGTTATAAATTGTCTTACCGTATACTCCTAGTCTAGGTTAGTAGTTCTATAATCCTTTTATTGCTTTTCTTGTATCGAGTAATCCTCCTGGTACTTGATAGGGAAAGTCTCTCCTAAAGAAGTCCATGGAAAGTCCAACTTAATGGCTAAGTGAGTGACAGGTGAGGTAAGTATCCAGGGGAAAGTTTGTCAGAAAGAGACATTTATAAAAGAGTTTACTTGTTTAAAAGGCTTTTACATGAAGATTGTTATTATTAATCCTTTGAAAAGTTAATTATTTTCTTCATGGCATAATCCTTCCTGAATTATACATAGGTGATCAGGCTATGTTTAATTGAGGTCTAATGATGCCATGCTTGATTTAGTCAAAATAGCATAACTTTTATCAAAAGTTTTAGATGGTGCTCAATGTTTTGTTACGAAAAATGGTATTCTAGATATTTCCTTTCAAGTAACATGAAAAGTGTTTCATGTAATAATAGTAAATACTTGGTGTAATGACAGAAAATCAATTTATAGGGTGGTAATAAAATAGCTTATTTTAGAATTTCTATAAAACAATTTCCCCATATGATAGTAAAATAGTTTGAAGTAAAATTCGTTGAATGGTTTATTGGATACATGGGTGAATCTTATGGAATGGTAATGGTCTACTAATCCACTTATTTAAAGAATGTAAGCATCTTAGTTCATAATAGGGCAGTGGTTTATGATTATGAAGTGGTCGAGAATATGGTAGTGATATTGAGAGCGTGAAAGATGAACGTGTCTTTAAGGCATCTACAATCAACTGAAGGGGATAGTCTATGTGTGAAAAGATATAGGGCAGAAATTTGGTGCCAATGATTTGAGTCAAGTAGGTACTACATCGAATGATGTTTGATTTTTCATGAATGCAAGTTAAATGCCTTATGGTCAGGTGAAACTTCTCGATATCCTATCATGAAAATGAGGTCTTGTCCCAATGTGACTAAGCTATATCGGTCTCCGAAAAGAATATAAATTTTGTTGAGTAATTGTACCTTGATCTTTATCCAACAAGCTTATACTAGCGTGAGAGTCTTATAATATGGAA
This sequence comes from Artemisia argyi, assembly GCA_030686995.1. Classification (NCBI taxonomy): domain Eukaryota; kingdom Viridiplantae; phylum Streptophyta; class Magnoliopsida; order Asterales; family Asteraceae; genus Artemisia; species Artemisia argyi. The sequence continues at coordinate 150,916,407 of CM060695.1, read as the reverse complement.
TGAGCGAAAAAGGTCGTAATTTGAAGTATTGGTGTTAAGGCATGGTGTATCAATATTGGCAATCTCTGGTATAGGGGTTTCTTTCGCATCTAAGGTCAAATAGCAAGTAGGTATAGTGGTTGCTTTCGAGATTCATTCATGAGTTATGCGTGTTCCTTCTTGGAGATGTGGTTTCTAAAATTAACAACATTTATTTGAGTGAAACATTGTGAAATTTTGTCATAAATGTATCTTGGAGTGACTTTATTTGAAGTTTGTAATGAATATAGTTAAGGAAGTGATTTGCACACTCTCAAAAATGATTGATACACTCAAATTTTGAGTGTATTGACATTTATACCCTTATATTTTTTTGACTTATTCTTATCATGTAAGGATATAAATGTCAACACACTCACATTTTGAGTGTGCCAATCATTTTTGGAAATGTGCAAATCATCTCCCATATAGTTATGTAAAAGATGTGACTATGAAATATTTTGTATTTTGATAAAAACAATATCTTATATATATATATATATATATATATATATATATATATCTTTGGAAAAAGGGAGTTCAAGAAGATTGTTGCTTAAATAAAAATGAGTTTTAAATCCAACCATTGAAAATCAATAATTTGTCGTATTTCGTAAGGTTTGCAAGAAATCTTTTTGTTTGTACAAAAATTTAATTTGACTTTGACTTACTTGAATTGTTATTATCTCCGAAACACGGAAACTAGGGCAGTCACTCTTATCTTGGTCAACATGACCATTTAATCGTAAAGACATCTTCGTCTTTATTTATCCTATTGTCTTACTTGCATCCTCCCAAAGTTGTAATTACATGTCAAATCTACTAATATGACCACCTTGGTCGGTAGAGTGTTGCTAGAGTGACTAATGATGCAATCATCGACTTAGAATGTGGTGTAATCAAACTTGATAATGAAGGGAGAGTTGTGATGAGTTCCATTATGATGGTTTAATACCGTTCAAAGTATCTTGTTGGTTTATTGTGTTATGGAGGTATGAGTCAATCATATCTAAGATAATATAGAGTCCTTGTGATAGATGCCACCCTTGGGCGATTTGTTGCAATTCTTATTGTGTTTGTGAGGCTTGTGGTATTATTCAGAGTGTATCGTCCAAACACTCGTGGGTAATCTCAAATAATTAGAGATCATCGTCTAACGATGAAGAGTAGTAGGCTGTCAAGCAGTAGAAGCTCTCAAACTCTCACCAACCTCAAACCTATAAGGTGGTGTAACGTATGGTAGATGGTAATGGTATGTCAAATAGTGGTTGCTTTTTAAGCGGCTTGTCATATATGGGTGTAGAGTCTCTGAGATGTGATGGTGATAATAGTAAATGGAATGCTACCCTCTTTCGCACAACCTCGTGACATCTAAGAGGTAAAACTGAAGTACACACTATGGGACGACCAATAGTGTAATAAGTAGCTGACGGTGGTGGTAGTACCTGAGTAGTAAGCGCCCTACTAGTGAAGGAAAGAAAACATACTATCTTCTTTGCAATAAGAATCCTAATATGTCCATTAAGATTAAGTCTGAATATTCTGCCAAACGGAAATCTAAGTATGGGCTGAATGATAGGAAAACCTTGTTCCTATAACAATTCAATGGTGCTAATAGCGGCGTAAGTGTAACTGGTAGTACAATGGTAGTGGAAGATGACAAGGCATCTTCAATTTCAGAATCCGACAAAAGGATAACAGGGTGGGTATCTGAAGACATGTCACTTGTGAACCAGGTCAACATAATCATATATATATATATGAGTATGGGTATAAATAACTCGCACAATGTGTGCATGAAACAACATGTATAATGAATATGCACCTATGATGAAATAATGAGATGCTATGATGATGTGGTTATAGTCTAGGGTCCATGATACATCCTAGTTCGCTATAACCTTAGCTCTGATGCCAATCTGTCACACCCTCAAAATACCTGAATGGCGGCGGAATGGAATACCTGGGGGTGACTGTCATAGCACCACAGTTACAGTTATATTGAACGACCTAAAGTGTCGTTTTGAAAATACATCGTTTGATTCATTTAAAATATTCAGAGTTATAAAACATAGGTCCCAAAGTCTTGAAAAGTTTACAGAAATGAGTTTAGTACAATCAAACGATAGTTCATAAGTGCATGAAAATCCAAAATGAGACGCGTCATCCTTGTTACTCAATGATATGACTCCATGCATGTCATGAAGAATATGTCTTAGTTACCTGAAAATACATTGCGAAAACTGTCAACAATAATGTTGGTGAATAATCATAGGTTTGTAAGTTAAATCGTATGTACATTGGCCACAAGTATAAAGTAAACCGACAAAATGTCAAAAGTAATACATTGGCTCTTAAGCTCATGACCCCGAAGCTAGACGTTACTTGGCCCCAAATGAGTGTTTACCAGACACTCTAAATATATTAGACATGAAATGCATTCGTACCCGTTGGAGCAACCCAAACACGAATGGAGGAGTCACCCTCAATAGATCTATTCACTCACTCTCGCTTGTAGATTAATTAACAGTCCATGATAATAAAGGGGACTTGTCATGACGTGGTAATAAGGCAACTTAAGCAATGTAAGGAATTTAATACTTTGGCATGTACAGAAAAATAAGTAATGCAATGTATTCTCCACTGTGGGATTTGAAATCAAATATGTAATTGAAAATGGGGCTATGAAAACTCACCTGAAGTGATAGTACAATGTGATGAATTAATCGGGACAACAAGGCGACACTAGCCGCAACCTAATATGAGTAAATATGATCTACTTTAGATCATGAAATGATGTAATGAATATTCATGCACATGATACCTATACCACTCGTAACTTGAAAATACTTGTTATTGTCAAAATAGGTAATTTCCATACTTAGGAAAAATAAGTCCAACTAGACTTATAGAAATATGTCGTAATATATCATATATAAAATGTTAGTGTTATATTCCTCGTTTTAAAAACCTTAAAATAACGTCTAGTAATCGTATAAATAAACCTTGGGTCGTTCGTACTTTGTTAGTTAAGAATAAAATCCTTGAATAAGAAATCTAGAAAATATAGCATTTAGTACGTAGTTATATTATTTCTAGTAGTGACTAAATATATATATAGTTTTGCTGATTTTAAAACGTGTATAACTTGGTCGTTTTAAGTTCATTTTCCTCGTTCTTTATATCCACAGATTCGTCTTAACATGTATTAATATATTTTTGATAGTTCGGCTCCATTAGATTACGTCTAGAGCCTCTCTTTGTCCGTCGAAAATCGTCCAACAGCACGTTATATTTTCAGAAAATAGTTTTCGTCGTTAAATTTACAAAAATCATAACTCCTTCGTTATAATCTCGTTTTAATCCGTTCTTTCGCCCACGGCTTCGTTTTTGAAAGTATTTTCTAAATCTTTGGTCAAAAATTACCCATCATCTACTGATTTTCCCACGTTTTCAAAATAGGGACAGTAGGTATATATATAGTTTCAAAAATCATTTCCATGGTTCCAAACTAGTTTCAACTTCAACCAAAACACTTTCAATCACCACAAATCTAGTCTAATCTTACCATACATCTTCTTAGGGTGTCATGGGTTCCTAAACATTATAAATCAAGCGGATCTAACAAGGATCTACCTATAATCTATCTCTAGGGCTCAAAAGTTAGATATGTATAAAATGGAGTGGTATAAATAACATATGCATGTAGATCTTGTATATATATCATATGAACATTATAAAAACTTGGTAAAATTATAAAAATGAGTTTCATACACTTACTTGAAAGATTAGTGAGCTTATGGAGATGAAAACTTATAAAACCTTGGGTTTTTATCACAAAACCCTAACTAGAAATACATATGAGACTTAATTAACACTTGATCTTGAAAAATTTATGATCCTTGCTTGTTGTTGTTGTTTTGGTCGTGCACCACCAAGGAGAGAAAAAGAAATGAGTTATGTTGCTTTTAGATCTTGAAAATGAGATGAAATGAGATGTTTAGGTGATATATATTATATATATTAGACAACATTTATTGAATGGTAAAGTTTTCAAGGTGTGTAAGATATTAGGAATGGGGGGGGGGCTGCATTTTGTGAAAAAAAGGAAGAAAAGTGGTATTTTGTGTAAAATAGTTGTTAGTTAGTATATTATTATGTATATATTAATAGTTTTAGGGAATACCGGGTACCGAGTTAGCTAAAAATAAATTTTAACGGAGTTAACCGGGACATAATAAAGTCGTAAAAATTGTAAAAATATTTTGGGTATAAATATTGAGTATTTGGAAAATTATTGTTTAGTTTTTACGAAAACCGTCGTAAATAAATTAGACGTACGATATAAATTAAATAAATTTCCAAAACACCGGGTAAATTAATATTATTTTTTTTTATACTATTAAAATGAATATAAAATATATTGGGATCATAGTCGGGAGTGTCGGACATGTTAGTCACATTATTGGTCGCGTGTTAACATTTATTTAAAAATAAATATACGTAAAAAGTCAATTATACCAAAAGTATTAATTTAAATATCCTACAAGTGGAATAGTATGCAAATGCTATAATGATGATATGCAAGCCATTTCTAGTCCGTATGAAGTGTCCCAATGATAATGCATGAATTCGCTCCTAAACCAATTTGGTTTCGCGAATTTGAATACCCGTAAACTAAATTTACGATGAAATGACTAAAGTACATGAATAGTGTTTTCTCTTCGGAAATGAATAGTGTCATGTGAATAGTAAATTTTCTGAAAGCTTCTCGAAATCTCAAACTGACACCAAAAATGATGAATAGTAAAAATGATGAATAGTGATCGGTGAATAGTAACTGATGAATAGTAACTTTCCGAGATGAATGATGAAATTTCGACATCTGAATAAGGACTTGAAATTACGAATTGTGACATAATGTTGAATAATTGGAGGGCTATTTCTTTTCACCCTTTCTCATTACATTTCTTTTTAATTCTTCAACCCCTTCTTTCTCCATTCTCACATATCTCCTTTTTTCATGATCATACCTACGGACCTTCTAATATTATCTATTCGGTATTGTCCATGGGTAGATCCCTCTGGTTCTGGCGGATCATACGACGGTTTTCTTAACCTTAGCCACCTTATAACTTCATGACTATCCTATGTTGCCATACACCAAATCATTGAAAATTTTCTCAACGTGTTTATGATTGACAAACACATTTTGTTAACACATTGAGAGTTTTGTCATTTTCAAATGCTCCCCCTTAACATGAGCTTTCAAGTTTTGATTTGAAAATTTGCACATGTCGGGAAGAGTTGAACTTTTTGAATTGATCCTCCTTAAGTGAATATGAACGGGCATTCGAGACACACTTACATCACTAGTAAGACTAGCTTGAAGTTATTACCCGGCCCAATCAGATTCACCAAAGGTTTCTCAAAATGGTACATTCTACTCATACAAGTCCTTTTTGAGACACGCTTACATCACTGGTTAGACCAGCTTGAAATTATTACCCGTCCAGGACTAGTCCTTTCGATTCATGACAATTATTGCTTCGTCAATTCATTGGTGAAGTCTGAGTCTCGCTCACATGAGATGCTAAAGATCCATTTTCACAAACCATTTGCTCCCCCTCAATATATGCATCGATATACAAAAGAGTTTAGCACATATTGGGGAGCGTTTGTTTAAGTCCAAAACAATTACATTTTTTATCAGATTTCATATTTAAATCACATTTTCTCCCCTGATGAGGCGAAAAATGAACCACTTTTAGGGGGTCATTTAAGCCCGGAATTGAACTTATTTGATCAAATATTGCCCTAAATCGTTCCTTTTGTGATTTTAGGTACTTTGGGAGTGAAATCTGGAAAAGGAAGCAATTTGGACGTTTTTGGAGCATAAAAGTGAAGAAAACGCCAAAGTCTTAATTTTCCTTACTGGGAACAGTAGGTAACGGCGTCAAGAAGGAATTTCTGACGGCGTCAAGAGTAATTTCCATGACGATCCAGTACAGATTTGACGGCGTCACAAAGTAGGGCGTCAAGAGTAAAATTCATGACGGCCTGGAAATGCATAACACATGACGGCGTCAAAAGTAGATCAAGGCAGTCCGAGAAGTATTTTGGCGGCGAGGTGACGGCGTCACAAGAATTGTCTTGACGCCGTCAGACCCTATTTTCTATATATATTTTTCTAATTTTCACATTAAAAAGAGAGAAGTTTTGGAGAAACCCTAAGTACGAACTTGGTGCGAATTTTACAGGTTTTTCAAGGGTTCTAAGCCCTCGATACCTTTCATGTGTAATTGAGATAAGTATTCTTTTAATTCAATCAATATGTCTATGTGTTGGTTGTCTATATCTTGTTCTTGTCTTAATTCCATCATGCTAGGCTAGATCTATCTTGTGTTTGCTTGGATCTAATGAAACCTAGATGTTAATTATGTGTTGATTACTTGTTTATAGTTGTTTTGGATGAATGAATTCGATGTTAGGCATAAGAAAACTGGCAGATCTCCAAATGGTAACATGCTTGAACGTCTTAGGAAACATGAACTGATGTGCACCAGGTTTTTATTGGTTGTATTTAATGCATGAGCCACTGTTTATAATCCATATGGTTGTGCTGGGCATGGCATAGGAGGAGATAAGAGCTCATAGGATTGGGGAGTTAAGTGCGCCACCCCATGAATGGTATTAAGGAATACAATCCGTCATCCACGCAACTATAACAAGTAATTAACGTGTAAAAGATGTCTAGGGAGTAGTGAAATCTAAGTAAACACATTTTCTCCACTTATTGCTCACAACCTTAGATAATTTAGTTTATTTTCATTTTTAATATTTTATTTTGATTGCATCTTTAGTATTGGGTTAGTTGGCTAGCAACTAATTCCGCCCAAATCCTTCAAACCCGAGATTTTTAATTGCTTTCTAAAAAATGTAAAAATACAAAAATAATCATCCCTCACCTTTAGAACTAGTATTTAGGTTTTCTAATCCTAGTGACACTATTCCTAGCTGAACGATCAATCCCCCGGTACTTGTCACTATACTATACTACAACGATCAGGTACACTGCCTGGTGGGGGTTGTAAGCTTCTCAAGATCCCTTGAGAGGTAAAGCCTGGTGCGATTCCCACGTGTCAAGTTTTTGGCGCCGTAGCCCGGGGAATAGTTATTGTCTAGGTTAGAATCTCTTTTTATTAGGTCTACTTGCTAGATTCCTTTCTAGTAAGATTTTATTTTTATTTTTAGATTTTCTTTAGTCTATCTTATTTCTTCGTGTTTTTGTTTGTACTAGTTTGGTCCTTATGGAATTAGAGAGTCGCCGTTTAGAAATTAGCAAGAGGCCTATTGCGCATAAAAGAAGAAAGAGAGAAGCTAACACATTTAAGAAATTCATTAAGCCTCTCCAAATGAAATTTGAGTTTACAGACTTCGCTCCAACCCCGGATGAATTGAGTTACCACAAGTTCCTCTTGCAACATCCTTGCCCCTCAAAATATAGAAAGACACCATGGAATAGGAGGCATAACTTCAGGAACATAAAAATTCCTTGCATGATTGGGTACATGTCTAAAGAGCATACATACATTGACTTAAAAGCACCCGTGAATATCATGTCTAGGCTTTATTACAATTGGATAATGAACGAAAGATTAAGCCCTAGAAAAGACCCTTACAATTCTAATAGGCTATGTAACTTTGTCAGGAGAGTTAACGGGGTACACATCTTTATAGGAAATTTTACTTATCAATGCGACTTTGTAATCCTAGAAGATGTTAGAGGCATTATTGATCCACACCTTGGAGAAGTAGTTTTAGGACAACCTTTTGTTGAAGAAACTAAGATGTATTACGACCATGAGAAGGGGATAGCCCAGTTTACTGATGGAATAGAGAAGGTCACTTTTATGATGCCTCACATGAAGGAAGAATTAAAGGGCATCAAAAATCTACAAATTGATGAAATTCGACCCTATGAGGTTAAGGAAGATGGAATTACTGATGAAGCCTATTGTGAGAGAAGGAGAACATACTATTCGGGATGCATGAATCTTGGCCCGGAATACAAGCGTGATGAGAATTGGGTTAGATGTTTTGAGTTAGCACAAAAGTGGGAAAGGAAAACGTAACCCATGACCTTGAGTCTAGCTACAAGACTCGTAAATAAAGAAAAGCGTTTATTGGGAGGCAACCCATGTTTTGTGTGATTTTATTTTTGTTTTTTTGTTATTTGCTTCCGTATGCATGCTTTATTTTTATTGTTGGTAGATCATGTTTCTCAATTAAATAGTGGAAATACTTTACTTTATTGTTTTGGCCTAGTCTTAACTCCACCTAAAAGTATTTTTGCAAAAGATAAGTGTAAGGGGAAACCCCAAATATGTTTTTAATAAACAAACTCGATCATGATTCTCCACAATATTAAATGAACATGTATATTCGTATTTGCTAGAGTCAAATGCTTGTATTGAGTCATAATGAAGTTTTGCAGGATTTTCCAGGAAGTAGAACCAAGTTTTTCCATAAATTTTCCAGAAACTTAACATAAGAATTTATGTAGGTCACTTCTGACGGCGTCAAGAATTTCTTCTTGACGGCGTCACGTGTAAAAATCTGAAAATTTTACCGGTTTTGTTCTTCTAACGGAGTCTTATGGTTTTTGTGAATTATTAAGTTTTATAATCTCCAGGAAATCTACAAACTTCATTCCACAAGCATTATATCTTATCTTGTTTTCTAGGATTTAGTAACTTATATAGGATGCCGCCTATTTTACGCGAGTTTGTCTTGTCTATTTTCTCAGGATTTACAGGTTATGTATGACAAGAAGATGATTTATATTCTGGAAGGGAAGCTTTGATTGTTCATTTTCTTGGAGGAAGATTTAACCTGGCCACCTTATTATCCATACCGAGCGAATCAGGGGAGTATTTGATTTCATTTGTTTTACTTATTTCACTTTTACATTCTTTACTTGAACATTGAGGACAATGTTCATCTTAAGTGTAAGGGGAGGGTAAAAAGATGATACCTTACATATGCACTTTCGCTTGAGTTTGTTTTGTTTAATGGTAGATGTGTAATAAAACTATGAGAAATACTTGTTAGTGCAATTTTAGCGCCAAATTTAAAGTTTTTTACAACATTTAGGAGTGAAACTTTAGCCATAGCAAGCGTCTCATGGATAGGAGATTGTATGACTAGCACATAACCGTATATTCAGAAAAATTTTCCACCCAAATATGTGAGGTTCGCCTTTATATTTGATAGGAAAAGCATTTACTATTAGAGCTTATGAGTGTACTGGTAGCATTTAGATTCTAGAACTTGCGTTAGTGATGCATCCCGAGACCGCTAGTGAGACTACATTCGTGTAGTAGGATTTACTACATGATAAGAGGCATTAGGATCACCCTTGTGTTAAACCCGTATCATAATTACTTGACCATTTAAGTCATATTACTTGGCTAGTTAAGTCAACTAATTTTTCCCACACCCTTAGCGTTGTACTCATTTTTAGTACACGAAACCCCTAGTACACCCCTCCGAGCCTATCTTTTCGTTTCTAACTTTAAGCATTTTACTTAAAGGAAGAATTTGTTACACCCCACTTAAATGTACAACCAAATCGCCTTAGCCTTCCGTGTATGCGCTCATTTTTAGTGCATTATTGTTATTTGTTTAAACCCTAAGTTAACTATCTAATTGATTACATGGTTGCTAAGTCGAGTCTTATCCTTGTACATATTATTTTGGGACGATAGGGACTCATGGGTAAAGTACTTATTTTATGGAGTAATGGGGAAGAACATCATATATTACCCCCATATGTACGTTAATCTTAAAAGTGCTCCAAGTGTTTTGATTTTCTTAATTCGAGTCATTAGATTAGTTTATTGTAAAGTATGTAAAAATTCAAGTGTAAGGAGAATGTTCATTCCCTATGATATATTATTTTGGATGGTAGGGTAAGAGTGTATGCAAAAAAAAAAAAAAAAAAAAAAAAAATCGAAAAATCAAAAAAAAAAAATATATATATATATATATATATATATATATATATATATATATATATATATATATATATATATAGAAAAAGAAAAAAGAGAAAAAAAATACGGACTACCATCCCGTTTCATTCTATGTTCATTTTTATGTTTTTGTTATTTTTCATTTATTAGCTTAAGTCGAGTCTAGTCTTGGCTTAGCAACGCCATCTTGTACATGTAATTAACCAAGATTGTTAACTCGCCACCAGTAAAACTTCCTTTATCCAACAAAACCGTGTATTTCATATCCCTACACCTAACGTTGCAACCCTTTAAAATACCTCTTTGATAGTTTATCCTAGGTGCTTACGCCATGTGGTGGAGGTTTGATCCTTTCCCAAGCCTATGGTAATCTATTTTGCTATGACAGGTAGTGAGAGATATCTTCTGTTTCTATATTGTAATTTATACTTTATTACACCCGAGAGATGTGAGTATCTAAACACTATTTGTGAGGTGCTAGTATATGACCTCCGTGTTTGTCTATTGGTCTTTAGTGGAACGATTATTTGTTGTAATTACTTTTATATTAGTGTTAAATGACCCCTAACTTGTATTTTGAGTAGAATAAAAGCGCATTTGCTTGAGGACAAGCAAATCTCAAGTGTAAGGGTATATGATGAGGCAAAAAATGAACCACTTTTAGGGGGTCATTTAAGCCCGGAATTGAACTTATTTGATCAAATATTGCCCTAAATCGTTCTTTTTGTGATTTTAGGTACTTTGGGAGTGAAATCTGGAAAAGGAAGCAATTCGGACGTTTTTGGAGCATAAAAGTGAAGAAAACGCCAAAGTCTTAATTTTCCTTACTGGGAACAGTAGGTGACGGCGTCAAGAAGGAATTTCTGACGGCGTCAGGAGTAATTTCCATGACGATCCAGTACAGATTTGACGGCGTCACGAAGTAGGGCGTCAAGAGTAAAATTCATGACGGCCTGGAAATGCATAACACATGACGGCGTCAAAAGTAGATCAAGGCAGTCCGAGAATTATTTTGGCGGCGAGGTGACGGCATCACAAGATTTGTCTTGACGCCGTCAGACCCTATTTCCTATATATATTTTTCTAATTTTCACATTAAAAAGAGAGAAGTTTTGGAGAAACCCTAAGTACGAACTTGGTGCGAATTTTACAGGTTTTTCAAGGGTTCTAAGCCCTTGATACCTTTCATGTGTAATTGAGATAAGTATTCTTTTAATTCAATCAATATGTCTATGTATTGGTTGTCTATATCTTGTTCTTGTCTTAATTCCATCATGCTAGGCTAGATCTATATTATGTTTGCTTGGATCTAATGAAACCTAGATGTTAATTACGTGTTGATTACTTGTTTATAGTTGTTTTGGATGAATGAATTCGATGTTAGGCTTAAGAAAACTAGCAGATCTCCAAATGGTAACATGCTTGAACGTCTTAGGAAACATGAACTGATGTGCACTAGGTTTTTATTGGCTGTATTTAATGCATGAGCCACTGTTTATAATCCCTATGGTTGTGCTGGGCATGGCATAGGAGGAGATAAGAGCTCATAGGATTGGGGAGTTAAGTGCGCCACCCCATGAATGGTATTAAGGAATACAATCCGTCATCCACGCAACTATAACAAGTAATTAACGTGTAAAAGATGTCTAGGGAGTAGTGAAATCTAAGTAAACACATTTTCTCCACTTATTGCTCACAACCTTAGATAATTTAGTTTATTTTCATTTTTAATATTTTATTTTGATTGCATCTTTAGTATTGGGTTAGTTGGTTAGCAACTAATTCTGCCCAAATCCTTCAAACCCGAGATTTTTAATTGATTTCTAAAAAATATAAAAATACAAAAATAATCATCCCTCACCTTTAGAACTAGTATTTAGGTTTTCTAATCCTAGCGACACTATTCCTAGCTGAACGATCATTCCCCCGGTACTTGTCACTATACTATACTACAACGATCAGGTACACTGCCTGGTGGGGGTTGTAAGCTTCTCAAGATCCCTTGAGAGGTAAAGCCTGGTGCGATTCCCACGTATCAAGTTTTTGGCGCCGCAGCCCGGGGAATAGTTATTCTCAAGATCTACTTGCTAGATTTCATTAGATCCAAGCAAACACAAGATAGATCTAGCCTAGCATGATGGAATTAAGACAAGAACAAGATATAGACAACCAACACATAGACATATTGATTGAATTAAAAGAACACTTATCTCAATTACACATGAAAGGTATCAAGGGCTTAGAACCCTTGAAAAACCTGTAAAATTCGCACCAAGTTCGTACTTAGGGTTTCTCCAAAACTTCTCTGTTTTTAATGTGAAAATTAGAAAACTATATATAGGAAATAGGGTCTGACGGTGTCAAGACCAAACTTGTGACGCCGTCACCTCGCCGCCAAAACTCTTCTCGGACTGCCTTGATCCACTTTTGTCGCCGTCATGTATTATGCATTTCCAGGCCGCATGAATTTTACTCTTGACGCCCTACTTCGTGACGCCGTCAAATCTGTACTAGATCGTCATGGAAATTTGCTCTTGACGCCGTCAAGGATTCCTTCTTGACTCCGTCACCTACTATTCCCAGCAAGGAAAATTAAGACTTTGGCGTTTTCTTCACTTTTATGCTCCAAAAACGTCCGAATTGCTTCCTTTTTCAGATTTCACTCCCAAAGTACCTAAACTCAAATAAGGAACGATTTAGGGCAATATTTGATCAAATAAAGTCAATTCCGGGCTTAAATGACCCCCTAAAAGTGGTTCATTTTTCGCCTCATCATATACCCTTACACTTGAGATTTGCTTGTCCTCAAGCAAATGCACTTTTATTCTACTCAAAATACAAGTTAGGGGTCATTTAACACTAATATAAAAGTAATTACAACAAATAATCGTTCCACTAAAGACCAATAGACAAGCACGGAGGTCATACACTAGCACCTCACAAATAGTGTTTAGATACTCACATCTCTCGGGTGTAATAAAGTATAAATTACAATATGGAAACGGAAGATATCTCTCACTACCTGTCATAGCAAAATAGATTACCATAGGCTTGGGAAAGGATCAAACCTCCACCACATGGCGTAAGCACCTAGGATAAACTATCAAAGAGGTCTTTTAAAGGGTTGTAACGTTAGGTGTAGGGATATGAAATATACGGTTTTGTTGGATAAAGGAAGTTTTTACTGGTGGCGAGTTAACAATCTTGGTTAATTACATGTACAATATGGCATTGCTAAGCCAAGACTAGACTCGACTTAAGCTAATAAATGAAAAATAACAAAAACATAAAATGAACATAGAATGAAAAGGGGTGGTAGTCCGTATGTTTTTCTCTTTTTCGTTTGCTATTTTTTTTTTCTTTTTCCTGATTTTTTTTTCTTTTTTTTTTTTATTGTGCATACACTCTTACCCTACCATCCAAAATAATACATCATAGGGGATGAAGATTCCCCTTATACTTGAATTTTTACATACTTTACAATAAACTAATCTAATGACTCGAATCAAGATAATCAAAACACTTGGAGCACTTTTAAGATTAACGTACATATAGGGGTAATAAATGATGTTCTTCCCCATTACTCCATAAAATAAGTACTTTACCCATGAGTCCCAATCGTCCCAAAACAATATGTACAAGGATATGACTCGACTTAGTAACCATGTAATCAATTAGATAGTTAACTTAGGGTTTAACAAATAACAATAATGCACTAAAGATGAGTGCATACACGGAAGGCTAAGGCGATTTGGGTGTACATTTAAGTGGGGTGTAACAAATTCTTCCTTTAAGCAAAATGCTTAAAGTTAGAAACGAAAAGATAGGCTTGGAGGGGTGTACTAGGGGTTTCGTGTACTAAAAATGAGTACAACGCTAAGGGTGTGGGAAAAATTAGTTGACTTAACTAGCCAAGTAATATGACTTAAATGGTCAAGTAATTATGATACGGGTTTAACACAAGGGTGATCCTAATGCCTCTTATCATGTAGTAAATCTTACCACACGAATGTAGTCTCACTAGCGGTCTCGGGATGCATCACTAACGCAAGTTCTAGAATCTAAATGCTACCGGTACACTCATAAGCACTAATAATAAATGCTTTTCCTATCAAATCTAAAGGCGAACCTCACATATTTGGGTGGAAAATTTTTCTGAATATACGGTTATGTGCTAGTCATACAATCTCCTATCCATGAGACGCTTGCTATGGCTAAAGTTTCACTCCTAAATGTTGTAAAAAAATTTAAATTTGGCGCTAAAATTGCACTAACAAGTATTTCTCATAGTTTTATTACACATCTACTATCAAACAAAACAAACTCAAGCGAAAGTGCATATGTAAGGTATCATCTTTTTACCCTCCCCTTACACTTAAGATGAACATTGTCCCCAATGTTCAAGTAAAGAATGTAAAAGTGAAAAAGTAAAAAGAATGAAATCAAATACTCCCCTCACTCGGTATGGATAATAAGGTGACCAGGTTAAATCTTCCTCCAAGAAAATGAACAATCAAAGCTTCCCTTCCAGAATATAAATCATCTTCTTGTCATACATAACCTGTAAAACCTGAGAAAATAGACAAAACAACCTCGCGTAAAATCGGCGGCATCCTATATAAGTTACTAAATCCTAGAAAACAAGATAAGATATAATGCTTGTGGAATGAAGTTTGCAGATTTCCTGGAGATTATAAAACTTAATAATTCACAAAAACCATAAGACTCCGTTAGAAAAACAAAACTGGTAAAATTTCCAGATTTTTACACTTGACGCCGTCAAGAGTTAACTCTTGACGCCGTCAGAAGTGACCTGCAGAAATTCTTATGTTAAGTTTCCGGAAAATTTCTGGAAAAACTTGGTCCTACTTCCTGGAAAATCCTGCAAAACTTCATTATGACTCAATACAAGCATTTGACTCTAACAAGTACGAATATACATGCTCATTTAATATTGTGGAGAATCATGATTGGTTTGTTTCTCAAAAACATATTTGGGGTTTCCCCTTACACTTATCTTTTGCAAAAATACTTTTAGGTGGAGTTAAGACTAGGCCAAAACAACAAAGTAAAGTATTTCCACTATTTAGTTTAGAGACATGATCTACCAACAATAAAAATAAGGCATGCATACGAAAGCAAATAACAAACAAACAAAAATAAAATCACACAAAATCACGGGTTGCCTCCCAAGAAGCGCTTGTTTTTGTTCGAGTCACGAGCCTGACTCTACCCTTATTTAACGGAAATAGGGGAGGCTTTCCCTACACTTAGGATTAAGTGCGGGTGAAAGTAGCGATACACACCCTTAGGGTAGAAATATGCTTCGTGACGAAAGAGTGGTGGATGAATTATATGCTCAAAGGGGTGTGCTCCTATCATCATAACCTTACCTAATTCAATCGGGTTAGTGGGTGGATTAAGATTTTCTCCTAAAAAGGGATCATTTTCAATCAACTTCAAGAGACTCCTAGTTGGGAATCCATCTTGACCTAATAAACCCGGTTTAAACCCATAATGTTTTTTGTGATCAATCATAAATGGGTGATGTAAGCATGTAAGGTCATTTTCCACTCCTATATTGGCCTCATCTCTAAAAGGCTTAGAGTCCACTACCTTTGTCCTAAGACTACCCGGACTATATGGTTTGATGGGTGGATCGGAACCTATTTCAATTCCTAACTTTTCATCCAAGGATGGAAGATTAGGTAACGGTTTTGGTTGAGGCTCTGGTTCATCAAAACTAGGAACTTCCCTAGAACTAAGAGTAGGGTTATCATTATAAGTATTCAAACCTATATCCTCTAGTTGTGTTTGGTTCAAAGGTTCTACCTCAATTGGGATTCCTAAAGTCTCATCTACTTCATCCGAATAAGTCACGGGTGGTGTGTATGCGTCAAATGATGGTAGGACTTGTGGGGTATTTGGTGAGCTTAGATTTTCTACTTTATCATCCATCTTATCAAGATCACCTATATCCTCAACATGTGTTTCATTATAATCCAACCCTAACATTTTCCCAAGTATCTCACGTACTTCTTTAGGCATCTCAACTTCTATGTCCGAATCATATGGATCATCCTCAATATTCTGACTGCTATATACATATTGCCCAAAAGATTCATCATATGTTTCTTGAGATTCATCATCATCGATCATAGGACCTAGGTCTTTTTGATCAATGTGATCATGTTCGGCTAAATCCTCCATCACATCAAGGTCACCTATGTGTTCAGCTTGTACTATGGCATTACATGACAACCACTTAGGTATCTCAACACTAATATATTCATCCCCAAACAAACTTGTTTCATGATCCTGGAAATTTATATTCAATTGACTTCTACTAACGTTTGTTGGGTTGTCTACCCTATAATAATATTGGGCACAATCTTCTATGGTATCACATGCTTCTTTAGCACTTAATTCCCTAAAGTCCCCATTGGCAAAATCCTCAATGCGCATTTGGTCATATTTGCCAACACGATAGTAAAAGGTTCGGGTTAGGGATGCTAAAGTGAAACTATGATGAGGGAATTTTTGGAGTAAATTTCTAAAACAAGTCCATGCATCATATATGGGTTCATCTCGATATTGTTTGAAATTCGAGATGTCAATAGGGTAGAATGGCCTTTGTGGTTGGTGGTATGGTGGATTCGCGTACTCCATAATGGTGAACGGAAGAGTCAATGGAAATTACGAACAAACACACAAAGAAAAAGATAGACTAAAGAAACCTAAAAATAAAAATAAAATCTTACTAGAAAGGAATCTAGCAAGTAGACCTAATAAAAAGAGATTCTAACCTAGACAATAACTATTCCCCGGGCTGCGGCGCCAAAAACTTGATACGTGGGAATCGCACCAGGCTTTACCTCTCAAGGGATCTTGAGAAGCTTACAACCCCCACCAGGCAGTGTACCTGATCGTTGTAGTATAGTATAGTGACAAGTACCGGGGGATTGATCGTTCAGCTAGGAATAGTGTCGCTAGGATTAGAAAACCTAAATACTAGTTCTAAAGGTGAGGGATGATTATTTTTGTATTTTTATATTTCTTTAGAAAGCAAGTAAAAATCTCGGGTTTGAAGGATTTGGGCGGAATTAGTTGCTAGTCAACTAACCCAATACTAAAGATGCAATCAAAATAAAATACTAGAAACGAAAATAAACTAAATTATACTAAAGTTGTGAGCAATAAGTGGAGAAAATGTGTTTACTTAGATTTCACTACTCCCTAGACATCTTTTACACGTTAATTACTTGTTATAGTTGCATGGATGACGGATCGTATTCCTTAATATCATTCATGGGGTGGCGTACTTAACTCCCCAATTCTATGAGCTCTTATCTCCTCCTATACCATGCCCAGCACAACCATAGGGATTATAAACAGTGGCTCATGCATTAAATACAACCAATAAAGACCTAGTGCACATCGGTTCATGTTTCTTAAGACGTTCAAGCATGTTACCATTTGGAGATCTGCCTGTTTTCTTCAGCCTAACATCAAATTCATTCATCCAATACAATTATAAACAAGTAATCAACACATAATTAACATCTAGGTTTTCTTAGATCCAAGCAAACACAAGATAGATCTAGCCTAGCATGATGGAATTAAGACAAGAACAAGATATAGACAACCAACACATAGACATATTGATTGAATTAAAAGAGCACTTATCTCAATTACACATGAAAGGTATCAAGGGCTTAGAACCCTTGAAAAACCTGTAAAATGCGCACCAAGTTCGTACTTAGGGTTTCTCCAAAACTTCTCTTTTTTTAATGTGAAAATTAGAAAACTATATATAGGAAATAGGGTCTGACGGCATCAAGACCAAACTTGTGACGCCGTCGCCTCGCCGCCAAAACTCTTCTCGGACTGCCTTGATCCACTTTTGACGCCGTCATGTATTATGCATTTCCAGTCCGTCATGAATTTTACTCTTGACGCCCTACTTCGTGACGCCGTCAAATCTGTACTGGATCGTCATGGAAATTTGCTCTTGACGCCGTCACCTACTGTTCCCAGCAAGGAAAATTAAGACTTTGGCGTTTTCTTCACTTTTATGCTCCAAAAACGTCCGAATTGCTTCCTTTTCCAGATTTCACTCCCAAAGTACCTAAAATCAGAAAAGGAACGATTTAGGGCAATATTTGATCAAATAAAGTCAATTCCGGGCTTGAATGACCCCCTAAAAGTGGTTCATTTTTTGCCTCATCACTCCCCCTCAATCAATGAGGGAGAATGTTAGTGTCAGTTATAATGAGTTTATAAAAGATTTAAAGTTTAACAAGAAATTCATGAAATAAAAATCATGTACTGACACATAACATTTGATACCACACTACGTATGACGCACAAGATAACTAGTGGTGGTGGTGAAAGAGTTGTCGTTGTTGCTACCGATGTTGTTGTTGTGGTGAAATCAAGGCCAGTCAATGAAGTTTAAACATCTGATCAAATGGTTAGAGCAGGAGCAAGCACATTGACATCAGCCATGGAATCTGTATAAGAGTATCAACAAAGATATGCTTACATACAGATTCACTTTTAGTTAACTGCTACCACGTAGCAGCTAGCCTACTCATAATACCATATTCATATCATGATCAAAGAACATTCAAGAAACTCATCAAAATGCTATCTAGGATGAAGAGAAACTAGCAACCATGAAGATTCATTGCAAGTTTCTATCAGACATAAACAACAATCACTAACATGGCAATTCACGCATATTTTCAACATTCAAATCAGGAGCTTAGGAATAAGATTCTAACCCGGTAACTACATACCTAAGCAAATCCTGAGATCACGAACACATAATCAGCAACAATCAAACAAAACACAATCAATCAGATTATACGAATGCCAGAGGAGAGAACAAGAGCATCAAACACAATGGTTTTCTAACATCATTAAGATTTTGGGTTAAAACGTATTTAGGGGATTAAGCGAGGATACCAACGTGAGACAAATGGACCTTTTAGTTACATAAAGCTAGGAAACTATATGCAAATAGCACACAATGCCCTAATCTTTCTAACAACTAACACATTTGGCCATTTAAGATAAAGCTTAGTAAGTTCCTCTTCAACTAATACCCCATTAACTACAAAACCTTTTCTAACCATTATGAGACAACCAAGAAATCCGTTTGATGATATAAAATTGGAAATCACTCTCCCCCTCAATTGATGACCCATTGTCATTAATTGAGTGACAAATTTTATGAAGTATCTAAGACTGATTGATTTACAAGCAACACGTTACCACCATGTATCACTCAAATAATTTTCCGAAGAATCATAAAAGAAAATTATTTGTTTTGATAAAAAGAAGACTTCTCTTCTTAAACAAGAAATAATGCACTGAAACGTACATTAAGTTGATGAAACACGGATATAAAGTAATCCATGCCCGGGTGAACATCACCCAGTGAGAGGAACAACCATCTTTTTGGCGACATGCTTTCCCCATTTTGAAAAGCGGGTTGCTATCTAAAGTAATAGCAAGCCATCTTGAAAGAATATTTTTAGGAACGACATGTTTTAGAAAAACATTATTAAAAAGAAAAACTCTTTCTCAAGCATATGTATGTTTCCGTGTCATTATTGAATGACATTTCTAGAAACGTACATAATATTGATTACACAAGAGAAATGTCGTAAGAAGAATATTTTTGGATTTTAAGATTTTTAGGGTTTTTATAGGTTTTATATTTTTCTATTTTCTTTTTGTTTTAAACTATGTACAAAGGATATGTGAGAAAAATCCTTTTACTCCTCATTCTCTTCCCGAAGACATAAGATATTCTGGCGTAAGACCCTTTATTCCAAGTCGCGGAAGAATGAATAGAAATCTTTCTCGTGGAAGAGCCTTTGTAAAGAAGTCAACCAGTTGAAATTCTGTCCTCATGAAGTAAAGTTCCACTACCCCATTCTCATCTTAATCCTCCACACTTTTGGAGAATCCGTTTCCCAGGAGAAATTTTGACAGTGTATTGTACCATGCCCAAGGCGTCTGTTTTAGGCCATAGAGAGCCCTTTTCAGACGATAGACATGGGTAGGACGATCAAAATATACAAATCTTTCCGGTTGACTGAATAAAGAACTTTATTCAGCTTGCCATTTAGAAATGTAATTTTCATATCCATTTGATAGACCGTCATGTTCTGACTAGCAGCATTGGCGAGAAACATTCTGATATTTTCAATACGAACAACCAGAGCGAAAGATTCCTCTAAATCAATCCCTTCCTGTAGACGATATCCCTTAGCAACAAGCCTTGCCTTGTTTTCAGAACGACATAATGCTCATCAAGTTTCACTTTGAAGATCCACTTAGAGCTATAATCGTTGCACAGTCTGGAGGTAGTACCCGTTCCCATACTTCGAGTCAATCGAAATTGCGAGCTTCATCTTGCATCGCATTAACCCAACAGTCTTTAGAGATAGTTGTCTTGAAATCTTTGGGTTCGAATTTGGATAGTACGGATATATAATAGCACCACAAGGCATGGGTGGTAAGTTTCCTTCATGTGAACACCGATCGAGAAGGATTCCCAATAATGTCGTCAATCGGATGATCATCAGTCCGTTTTATGAGATTGTGATGTGGTTGAGGGTAGGAACCTGAAGACGCTATGTTTGTATCCCTTGAAGAAGATGTCTCGGTCGAAGATTCAGGAACACATAGATTATTGAACGGAGCATCTTCAAGAGTAGCAAATGAATTCTCTTCAAAAGAATTGTCAACTGCAGTACCTAGATGTACAGAGATGAGCATCTTGATCAATTCACGTAGACACTGATGGACCATTTAATTTATACAAAACTGGAGCAGCAGCGGCTGGTGGTATCGATGTATCATCAGTAGGTGTCTCAAGGTATTCTTCAAACATTGGGTCAAACAAGATCTTGAAATGCTCATTTGTAGGTGGTACATAAGGTACATGCAGGGGTGGGATTCTGTACAAGACCTGAACTAATTGGTTCAAGAGACAAAAGTTTAGACGCGGGTCCTGCACTGATGTGTACAGAAGCCGTTTGCTCAGTCAGCTCAAAGAATATGACGTGAATGGTTAACAAGATTTATCGGGTTCGATTGTTGTAGATTTTGTATCCTTTACTATCATGAATCAGCTCATTTGGAGTTTTGTTGTGAAGAGTATGTATCAAGTATCGGTTTCGGGTGTAAAAAGCTGTAGCAATTGCTTCCGCCCATAGAAACATCGGTGCGTTGGAGAATATTAGCATGGTTCGTGCAGCTTCTACAAGAGATTAGTTTCGTCTTTCAACAATTCCATTCTACTGAGGAGTGCATGGGATACTTTACTGATGGGTGATGCCAACACTTTCATAAAATTAAACGAGTTGTTAGATGATAAACTCCGTTCCATCGTTTGACCGGATGATTCCGTCGGTTTTATTGAATCTTGCTGAGCTGTTTGATGAGTTTTATGATAACCTCTAGAGTCACGTCCTTGGTTCTCAAGAACCTTACCCATGTAACCCGAGAATAGTCGGCGACTATCACTAGAACATGCATCTTCCCAGTTATACTTTGCATTGGTTCACATAGATCCATGTGAAGGGTGTGAAGAGCCTCCATGATGGTATTGACAGTTTTGGATTTGTGAGTATGCTTCTTTCTTTTGCCCAGTTGACAAGCCGAAGGAAAATGTTCTTTTTCGAACTTTAAACTAGGCAGACCTCATACTAGATCATTGTGAGCAAGATCATTGATGGTACCAAAGTTCAAGTGATTAAACTTTGTTGCCATAGCCACGATTTGTTCTTTGAGGCCTTTGTGAGAAGGAAAATAGGAGAGGACCGCTTAATGTCTTCGATGGAAAAAGGTGTGTAGATTTGTGCCATGACTGTCTTTACGAAGATCAATACCATCCAATTCTCAGACGAAGCATGTGTAATTTCTGAAGGCAATCTTCAAGATCGGAATCAGGATATTGACCAACAGAGAACATATTATGCCCAAGTCCTTCCACGTAGTATACCCAGGAAATTAGCTGTCACCAAAAACATAATCTCCATAACTTATAATTACCTAAAAAGGATAGTTCCCGAATCTAACTGTCCCGATAAACTTATTCACGAAATTCTCAAGCCCTGAGCGATCCCCAATCATAGGTTTAGAGCAGCCTGAGTCCAAATATCAAAGGATGAAATGTACGACCTGCATTTGGAAACAGACGAGAGCAGAAAATTTAGACCGTCGGATCCCCAATTTGAGTTGGGTTCCAGTTGGTTAGTGCAAACAAGTTCTGGAGCTACTAAGACCTTAGGTGCATTCGTTTCAATGTTGGAAATTTCACTAGTAGATGCAATGGGCCTAGTTAAAGGACCTTAGGTCTCTAAAGGGAAAGTTCTACCAGTTGGCTTCCATTCCTTAATGGGCACTACTTGAGTGTTGGTTATCCTAGTTAAAGGGCGTTGTTCTCCCAAAGTGAATTTCCTTCCTGTGGGCTTCTATTGATAACCAACATTGGCAAACAGTTTACCTGTTGCTTTCCAAATTTGCTTACTTTGTTTAGCTCTCCAAACTTTCTTAACTGGGGTTTTGTAAAGCGACTTCAGAAATTTCTCAACACATTTATCATGATTACTCGAAATTATGCATTCATTACATGTTTTGCAAAGTGAATTAGGTTTTGAATTATGACTCATTTTGCTCAAGTTGGACTTAATGTTCCTCATGTGGTCATCTACTTTCTTTTTAGGAACACTTTTAGCAGGTAAAGTCCTATAATTCCTTCTATTTCTCCTTGGTTTAGACTCTCTAGCTTTAGTGTTACTTTTTACTCCTGTGGATGGACTAATGGGAATTTTAGTCCTTTTCACTTCTGATTGCTGACCATGTTTTGATGTGTTGGGATATGAAGTTTCCAAGGGTTCAGCAAAGGTAACATGCTTGTTTTTTGACATAGAGGATGATGCAGATGACCTATCTTGCTTGCTATCAATCTTAGGACATGTACCAATAGCATATTCTAAGAGTTCCTGAGATCTATTAGTGAGAAAGCAGGCACCTACAATAGCATCATCAAGTGGTTTCACTATCCTATCCTCTTCTACAGTCTCACGAAGCATGTCAAGGCTATCCTTAAGGTACGAGAGATAAGCATAGTGAGCTGACCTATTGTTCCTAAGAGGAGGCGAAATATTCACAGCATCAATTGCATACTTCTTACAAGCAGAAACCTTTTGAACAACATTATCACAAGTGATGATTGGCATTTTCCCTTTAACTTGAGTCTTTAGATTCTCAATCTCATTAAGCAAGAAGTTATCTTTTCATTGTTTATATCACGTGTGATCTTAATTGAATCATATAACTCTTTGTAATGTTGTTTAACTTTCAAATTTTCAGCACGAAACCAATCATTTTCATGTTGCAATTTATTGATGGTATCTTGAAATTGAAAATTCTGAGAATCTACAGACAGTGGTTTTTGGGTGCCAATCACATCACTGTTGTTTGACTTCAATTGGGCAATTTGTGCCCTCAACTTTCGAATCGTGTTCGTGTGAGCTTGAATTTTTTCATCCCGTTTGGCTAATTCAAAACATGTATCAAATTCAGGAGCATCCGAGGATGTCTTGGCATTTGAGATTTTGGTTCTTTCTTCTAGATGTTGATACTTTAATTGCAAATTAAGATTATCAACCTCTAGTTTTGACAAATGCCTGACCATGTTATCATGGTCATCGTTTTGAATTTTCTCATGCAATTTTAAATTCTCCCCCTCAAGCTCAACAACACGATTCTGGGGAGCGGTCAATGCAATAGACATCTCATGAAATTGGCAGGCAGATAACGTAGAATCAGTAGCAGTATAAAATACGTCCTGAGCAACACATTTAGTAATCAAATTCTCATTCATGATGAGAATATTTTTCCTCGCAACTTCACTGCATTTAAGATCAATTGCAAATTGTTTACCCTCATTTTCCACATCTTGAAAAACCTTTTTCATTTGAGTCACATCATCATTAATGGTATTTTTAAGGCCCTCAAAATGTTCTTTGAGAAGTTTGAAAAATTGCATGACTTCAGTTAAATAACATTGTTTTGTTTGCTCAAAACCTCTTTCCCCTTCAGTAATACCCGTTGTTTTGTTTTTGTTTAACAATTTGATCCAGTTTTTGCAAAGATTGTAACTCCTTTTTCAATGTTTCTCGTTTAAGATTATTTTCAGATATGTATGCACGCATTTGCCATTCCATGTTCTGCTCACGTCCAGTGAGTTCAAATCTAGCACGTTGTTCATACATTGCCACCTGATCCTTAAGGATATTAAATCTAGTGGTCAAGGAGTCATCAGGGTTATAGGCAGTGTTCTCATGCAACACACATTCATCATTTAAAACAGAAGATGCACTACATTGTACAACAGACACTTCATTGTGATTCATATGTTGTTCACATGGGTCAACATTGCTATTTCCCATGTCAACAACATCTGAATCGACATCGTTTGTCGGTTGTACTTTGTTAGGAATCTTTTATTCATCAACAATGTTACACAGTTCGAGTACCTTAGCACATGACACATGTTCTTTTATCGGTCTGATATATGCATCCACATCACGTGTAGGAGTCATTGAACTGTTCGTTGTGTCAAGCTTATCAGTCTCTGATCCTCTGCCTTTGGTGACCACTGAACCAGCATCCGATGCTTTACCTGAATCCACAATATTATCACTTGATTGCTCCCGACATGCCTTCACCTTGTCTTCATGCTTGAGTTTGTGTTGTGCTCTTTCCATAATGTACTCCTTCACATTACCCATGAGTTTGAGTAGTGTGACTCTGAAAACGTCAACTTCAATTCCCGTATGAGTAGCAAAGCTCTTTTTCATCATTTGACACTCATGATCATACTCCTCAGTGAATCGTGAATCAATGAACGCTTGGAGTTGGTTATTGATCACACAGAATGCAGCCATAGAACTACCTTTAGAAAATTCACCTGTTTCAAGTTGTTGTTGAAGTTGATATTAGTGTAGAGTCATTTTGACTGTGAAGGTCTCAACATTTTGACCAAAAAGTGTTGCGAATACACGATTGAAACCTCCCAAGTATCCAGGTTTTGAAAAGAGAACCTTGAGATGTGTATGGAGTGATCGAAAACATTCAATGTGACAATTCTTTGCATTATCGGGCAATTTAATTGGCTGATGAAGTACATTATCATTAGATTTCGAGCACGAAGATTCCATAGCAGTGATTGTATGTTAAGAGTGGTGATTAATTGTTTTGACAAGGTTATATGTTGTTTACTTGTGATCTTGGTTCGGTTGATGCAAGTTGGGCCTCGAAAGTTTAGTGAAAATTTGGTCTAAAACTTAAAACCTCAATAACTTCACTCCGGAGGTGATTTGGGCCTTGAAAAACTCGTTTCACGACTTTGTCGTGAAACCTCACAATATTCAGCCTGTTCCTGACGTTTTGACAGCTAATTCGCTGAAAACAGAGTTACGGTTCAAAAGTTATGACCGTTTGAAGTTTTGACGTAAAATAGTCAACTTAGGTCAAACTGCAAGTAATCAACTCGCTAGAAACACACTTGAACAACTCGCTAGAATTCCAAGTAGCTAAATAACAAGTCGCTAGTCAAACAACTCGCTGGAGGCAACTCTCTAAGATCAACTCGCTGGAATCTGAACAACTCGCTGGAAACCAAATCTCTGGTCAGGCAACTCGCTAGACTGCCAACTCGCTACCAAAACTGACCAACTCGCTACCAGATTCTGATCAACTCGCTGGAATAATAGGACAGAAACGTCACTGTCTAGCGATTTGGCATTATATCCAGAAACAGCAAAACGCCAAATCTCTGCCTCAACTCTCTAACCAAACCTGTCAACCCTCTACTAAGAATTATCAACTCGCTAGTATGAAATATCACACGAATTACCACTTAACACCCAACAAATGAATGATTCAACCACTCCAAATGCAAACCTAAGTGCATATAACTCTACTAATTAAGAAAGTACAAGAATAACACCACTCTTATCACAAAACAAGATCAAACAAGTGATTTTACTACTAATACCATTCGAACCATATAAGAAACACAACACCAAGCTACAAATTCGAGCACTAACAATCCTAGGATGAAACCATGGCTCTTGATATCAATTGTAAGTTACTCATAATGATTAACATGTATGGTTATTGTGATTATGGATCAAATAGTAAGAATTCTAGAGAGAGAAAGAGAGAGAGAATGGGAGCCTTTTCTAGAGAGAAAAACAAAGAGATATTAGATTAGAGTGAAAGGTCCAACCCTCTCCCTTGGTTGGGAGAGGGTATATATACTACAACTACTTGTGCTCCATGAAACGAGCTGTTGAGTGAGCTGACAGTGGGTAAAGACCCGACCCACTCTACGAATACTATTTACATTTATTAACTACTATTACTAACTACTACGATAAATACTACGAGCTACACAATTCTAAACAATGCTCGGGGTAACCGAGTCTTCATATGAATAAACGTATTCCTAACAAAGAAATAGATAGAAATAATAGAATTAAACGGTTTAGAGGATTAGAGAATAAGAATTAAACGGATAAGAGGATAAGAATATTATTTTTGGATTTTATGACGGAAAAATCAAATCAAGATAAAAGTGAAAATCAATTTTGAAAAAGAAAATATTTTTTGGGTTTTCGTAATTAGAAAAATGGAAAACAAAAGAAAAACAAATTTTGAAAAGAAAATATTTTTAGTTTTTATAATTTGAAAATATTTACAAAAACGGTAACTCCACAAGAATATCCTTTTGACTTTTTGAGCTCAAACTTCGATAAATAGCTTTCCCGGCTCCGGCTTTTGAACCTTTTTCCATTTTCATGCTCGTGTTTATCGGTTTTAACGCGTTTTCATTCATTTTTCACATATCCGTCCCTGCACAATCAAAAACACAAAAACACCACATATTTGGCATCATTAGACTAGTTTTTGGTCTTTATGGTCCGGTTTTGGTCAAATAAAAGGTGTATGAATAAGCATACACTACATATAAAGGAGAAGAAAATTGTGTTTAGTTAAATGTCGGGTCTATTGATTGATTGTAGCGGGTTTATGATTCGGACTTGGGTCATTGGATCTGATTTTTTTATCATACGAGTTATAATTTATACTCTTTAATATACTAATTACTTTAATGTTTTATGTTTTTACAGTTTTGTTAAAAAGGAAATTTGTTTTATAATTCGCTTTTAATAATGTATTTTATTTGAACAACAAAGCCGTTTAATAATGTTATTTATTTGAACAACGAAGCCTGTCTTTAACAAAAAATGAGAGTTTCAAACATGAACCGAAAATTAGTCCCGAATATTACGAAAAAACAATTAGATCCAGCATTTGTGCGTTGCATGGGTCCTGAGGCAGTCCAAACCTGTGTGCATCGCACAGGGATGAATATAAAAGGTCTCCAACATTAATGTTATCGCTTCATATTTAAAATAATTTATGTAACTTATACATATTAAAAAATTACATGTAAAGAGACTCTTTTCAATGTAACATCTTGAAAAAAGTCTCTTCACGTATACTCTTTTAATGTCAATAAGCTATTTTAAATATGTTTCATGCTTAAAAATATGATACCATCACAACTTAGATATATAATGACGAAAATAAGTGCCAAAGATTAAGCTATAAAAACTTATATACAGCCCATGTGCAACTCAATAAAGTATTTTAAATACGTATAAAGCTTAGCAAATGTGTGACACCATGACAACTTATATATAAAATGATGAAAATAAATGCCGAATATTAGGCTATGAAAACTTTTATACATCCTATGTGCATAGCACGTATTTTAAATCTATAAAAACTTCTATACAACCAGCAATTCACTTTTACTTCAAGTAGATTATCATGATCGCGATCTACACATGTACATACGAAAGTATAAAGGTGCAATAACATTATGCAGTTGTAATCACCAAAATTCATCAATTTTTATATTATTACTCTTACAAAGATATTATCAAACATTTTTGGTGGGCGAATACAGAACCCCGACGTAATCACCATACATGTTGATTTTCAACATCAAATGCAACAAATTATGCTAAGAGGATAATGATGAGGCGAAAAATGAACCATTTTTAGGGGGTCATTTAAGCCCGGAATTGAATTTATTTGATCAAATATTGCCCTAAATCATTCCTTTTGTGATTTTAGGTACTTTGGGAGTGAATTCTGGAAAAGGAAGTATTTTGGACGTTTTTGGAGCATAAAAGTGAAGAAAACGGCAAAGACTTAATTTTCCATGCTGGGAACAGTACCTGACGGCGTCAAGAAGGAAAATATGACGGCGTAAAGAGCAAAATCCATGACGACCCAGAGAAAACATGAAGGCGTCAGAAGTAGGGTGTCAAGAGTTATTTTGGTGACGGCCTGAAGAAGGATTATACATGACGGCGTCAAACCCAGATCTAGGCAGTCCGAGAACTTTATTGGCGGCGAGATGACGGCGTCAGAAATTTACTCTTGACGCTGTCACCTCACAAAATCTATATATACTTTTCTATTTTTCATTCATTAAGAGAGGAACTTATGTAGAGAATACTAGGGCCAAACCTAATAAACCCTAGGTCGTTTGTAATAGTATTTTCAAGGGTTTTCACCCCTTGAAACCTTTCATGTTCAATTAAGATAAGTCTTCTTTCAATTCACTCAATATGTCTATGTGTTGTTTGAATATATCTTATGCTTGTCTTGATTATAACATGCTAGGCTAGATCTTTCATGTGTTTGCTTAGATGTAATGAAACCTAGATGTTAATAATAGGTTGATTGCTTGTTTATAGTTGTAATAGATGAATGATTTCAATGTTAGGCTTAAGAAAACTGGCAGATCTCCATTGTGTAACTTTCTTGAACGTCTTAAGAAACATGAAACGATGTGTACTAGGTTTTTATGGTTGTATTTAATGCATGAGCGAATTCTAGTGATCCCATGTTAGGAGCTTCTTAGCCGGCTCGACATAGGAGTGAAGTAGGAGCTTTTAGAATTGGGGAAGTAAGTACGCCACCCCATGAATGGTATTAAGCAATACAATCCGTAATCCACGCAACTGTAACAAGTAATTAACCTGTAAAAGATATCTAGGGAGTAGTGAAATCTAAGTAAACACAATTCTCCCATATATTGCTCACACCACTATCTTAATTTAGTTAATTTTCATTTTTGTTATTTTATTTTGATTGCATCTTAGTTATTGGGTTAGTTGACTAGCAACTAATTCCGCCCACTCTTCCAATACCCGACATTTTTATTTGCTTTTCTAAAACATAAAAATAAAAAAAGAATCATCCCTCACATCTAGACCTAGTCATTAGGCTTTCTAATCCTAGCGACACTATTCCTACGTTGAACGATCAATCCCCCGGTACTTGTCACTATACTATACTACAACGATCAGGTACACTTCCTGGTGGGGGTTGTAAGCTTCTCGAGAGGTAAAGCCTGGTGCAATTCCCACGCATCAAGTTTTTGGCGCCGCAGCCTGGGGAATAGTTATTGTCTAGGTTAGAATTTCTTTTTATTAGGTCTACTTACTAGAATCCTTTCTAGTGAGATTTTTATTTTTATTTTTATAGGATTCCTTTAGTCTATCTTTTTCTTTGTGCCCTTTGTTTGTAATACCATTTTCATTTGTCTTCATGGCGGATGAGATTCCATTTAGATCATTAACAATAGAGGAACAATTAGTTTACTCGGATAGATTTGCTTCCTGTTGTTCCAATGAATATTTAAGTGATCTTAGCTATATACAAGAGGAGATGGGTGTAAAGTTTGATAGGTTTGATGAGTTATGTGCATGTGTGGCCTATATTAAACAATCATTGTTAGGATCAATTCCTTTTAGTAAGACCCTTTGGAAAATTTTTGAGGAAAGCCTCCTAACCGTGAACCATAAGTTCAATGAATTGATGGGTTTATACACATCACAACTTGAGGAAACAATTAAGGAGGATTTAGCCGAACATGATCATATTGAGCAAAAAGATGAATCCTTTAGGCAAATTGAACATTGTAATCAAGTTATTGAGGAAGGTTCTTATGAATCAGACTTAGAACTTGAAATGGCTAGAGAATGATTTGAGATACTTAGGAACATGTTTAGGTTAGATTCTACTAAAACACGTGATGAGGATATAGGTGATGTTGAGAAAAGGAAGGATGAGGTAAATAACACAAACCTACAAAGTACCCCACAACTCCCACCATCACTTGAGGAATACACACCACCCGTGACTTACCCGGAAGAAGTAGAAGAGACTATAGGAGCCCCAATAGAGGTAGAACCCTTGTACCAAACCCCACTAGAGGATATAGGTTTGAATACTTGTGGTGATAACCTTACTCCTAGTTCTAGGAAAGTTCCTAGTTTTGATGAACCGGAGCCTCAACCAAAATCATTACCTAATCTTCTATCCTTGGATGAAAATTTAGGAATTGAAATAGGTTCCGATCCACCCATCAATCCATGTAGTCCGGGTAGTCTTAGGATAAAGGTAGTGGACTCTAAGCCTTGTAGAGAGGAAGCCAATATAGGAATGGAAAATGACCTTACATGCTTACATCACCCATTTATGATTGATCACAAGAAACATTATGGGTTTAAACCGGGTTTATTAGGTCAAGATGGATCCCCAACTAGTAATCTCTTGAAGTTGATTGAAAATGATCCCTTTCTAGGAGAAAATCTTAATCCACCCATTACCCCGATTGAATTAGGTAAGGTTATGATGATAGGAGCACACCTCTTTGAGCATATAATTCATCCACCACTCTTTCCTCACGAGGCATATTTCCACCCTAAGGGTGTGTATCGTTACTTCCACCCGTACTTAATCCTAAGTGTAGGGAAAACCTCCCCTATTTCCGTTAAATAAGGGTAGAGTTAGGCTCGTGACTCGAACAAAAACAAGCGCTTCTTGGGAGGTAACCCAAGCCCGTTTTATTTGTTTTAATTGTTTGTTTGTTTGTTTGTTTGATTTCATTTGTTTCCGTATACGTGTATTATTTTTATTGTTGGTAAATCATGTTTCAAAGTAAATTGTGAAAATGCTTTATTTTGTTGTTTAACTTCGTCTTAACTTCATATAAAGGTATTTCGCAAAAGATAAGTGTAAGGGGAAACCCCAAATTTGTTTTTAAGAACGAAATTGATCATGATTCTCCACAATATTAAATGAACACGTGTATTACTATTTGTTAGAGTCAAATGCTTGTATCGAGTCATAATGATATTTTGCAGGATTTTCCAGGAAGTAGGACAAAGTTTTTCCAGAAATTTTCCGGAAACTTAACATAAGAATTTCTGCAGGTCACTTCTGATGGCGTCAGGAAGAAACTCCTGACGGCGTCACGTGTAAAATTCTGGAAATTTGACCAGTTTTGTTTTTCTAACGGAGTCTTAAAGTTTTTTGTTGAATCTTTAGTTTTATAATCTCCAGAAAATCTGCAAACATCATTCCACAATCATTATATCTTATTTTGTTTTCTAGGATTTGTTAGCATATATAGATTGCCGCCGATTTTACGCGAGGTTGCCTTGTCTGTTTTCTCAGGTATAACAGGTTATTTATGACAAGAAGATGATTTATATTCTGGAAGGGAAGCTTTGATTGTTCATTTTCTTGGAGGAAGATCTAACCTGGTTACCATATTATCCATACCGAGTGAATCAGGGGAGTATTTGATTTCATTCTTTTACCTGTTTTACTTTTACATTCTTTACTTGAACATTGGGGACAATGTTCATCCTAAGTGTAAGGGGAGGGTAAAATGATGATACCTTACAGATACACTTTCGCTTGAGTTTGTTTGTTTGATAGTAGGTACGTAATAAAACAATGAAAAATACTTGTTAGTGTAATTTTAGCGCCAAATTTAAAAAAATTTACAACATTTAGGAGTGAAACTTTAGCCATAGCAAGTGTCTCATTGATAGGAGATTGTATGACTAGCACAAAACCATACCATTCAGAAAAATTTTCCACCCAAATATGTGAGGTTCGCCTTTAGATTTGATAGGAAAAGCATTCACTATTAGTGCTTATGAGTGTACCAGTAGCATTTAGATTCTAGAACTTGCGTTAGTGATGCATCCCGAGACCGTTAGCGAGACTACATTCGTGTAGTAGGATTTACTACATGATAAGAGGCATTAGGATCACCCTTGTGTTAAACCCGTATCATAATTACTTGACCATTTAAGTCATATTACTTGGCTAGTTAAGTCAACTAATTTTTCCCACACCTTAGCGTTGTACTCAATTTTAGTACACGAAACCCCTAGTACACCCCTCCGAGCCTATCTTTTCGTTTCTAACTTTAAGCATCATACTTAAAGGAAGAATTTGTTACACCCCACTTAAATGTACAACCAAATCGCCTTAGCCTTCCGTGTATGCGCTCATCTGTAGTGCATTATTGTTATATTTTTAAACCCTTAGTTAATTATCTAATTGATTACATGGTTGCTAAGTCGAGTCATATCCTTGTACATATTGTTTTGGGATGATTGGGACTCATGGGTAAAGTACTAATGTTATGGAGTAATGGGGAAGAACATCATATATTACCCTCATATGTACGTTAATCTTAAAAGTACTCCAAGTGTTTTGATTATCTTAATTCGAGTCATTAGATTAGTTTATTGCAAAGTATGTAAAAATTCAAGTGTAAGGGGAATGTTCATTCCCTATGATGTATTATTTTGGATGGTAGGGTAAGAGTGTATGCACAAAAAAAAAAAAAAAAAAAAAAAAAAAAAAAAAAAAAAAAAAGAGAAAAACATACGGACTACCATCCCGTTTCATTCTATGTTCATTTTATGTTTTTGTTATTTTTCATTTATTAGCTTAAGTCGAGTCTAGTCTTGGCTTAGCAACACCATATTGTACATGTAATTAACCAAGATTATTAACTCGCCACCAGTAAAGATTGCCTATATCCAACAAAACCGTGTATTTCATATCCCTATACCAGACGTTACAACCCTTTAAAAAGACCTCTTTGATAGTTTATCCTAGGTGCTTACGCCATGTGGTGGAGGTTTGATCCTTTCCCAAGCCTATGGTAATCTATTTTGCTATGACAGGTAGTGAGAGATGTTTTCTATTTCCATATTGTGATATATACTTTATTACACCCGAGTGATGTGAGTATCTAAACACTATTTGTGAGGTGCTATTATATGACCTCCGTGCTTGTCTTTGGTCTTTAGTGGAACAATTATTTGCTATAATTAGTTTTATATTAGTGTTAAATGACCCCTAACTTGTATTTTGACTAGAATAAAAGCGCATTTGCTTGAGGACAAGCAAATCTCAAGTGTAAGGGTATATGATGAGGCGAAAAATAAACCGTTTTTAGGGGGTCATTTAAGCCCGGAATTGAATTTATTTGCTCAAATATTGCCCTAAATCGTTCCTTTTATGATTTTAGGTACTTTGGGAGTGAATTCTGGAAAAGGAAGCATTTTGGACGTTTTTGGAGCATAAAAGTGAAGAAAACGGCAAAGACTTAATTTTCCATGCTGGGAACAGTACCTGACGGCGTCAAGAAGGAAAATATGACGGTGTCAAGAGCAAAATCCATGACGACCCAGAGAAAACCTGAAGGCGTCAGAAGTATGGCGTCAAGAGTTATTTTGGTGACGGCCTGAAGAAGGATTACACATGACGGCGTCAGACCCAGATCTAGGCAGTCCGAGAACTTTATTAGCGGCGAGATGACGGTGTCAGAAATTTACTCTTGACGCCGTCACCTCACAAAATCTATATATACTTTTCTATTTTTCATTCATTAAGAGAGGAACTTGTGTGGAGAATACTAGGGCCGAACCTAATAAACCCTAGGTCGTTTGTAACAGTATTTTCAAGGGTTTTCACCCCTTGAAACCTTTCATGTTCAATCAAGATAAGTCTTCTTTCAATTCATTCAATATGTCTATGTGTTGTTTGAATATATCTTATGCTTGTCTTGATTATAACATGCTAGGCTAGATCTTTCATATGTTTACTTAGATGTAATGAAACCTAGATGTTAGTTATAGGTTGATTGCTTGTTTATAGTTGTAATGGATGAATCAAGGCTGTCAAACTCGCGAGTTTACACGTAAGATCGTACGATCGCACGTAAGATCATAGGATCGACACGTGATCCGAGTTCACTTTTTTTTTTTAATCTTTTAAGTCCATCCCACTTGCTTAGGCAAAAAAACAAACAAACGTGTGTTTTACTAATGTCTAATGAGTAAACCACTATTGTTTCAGTTTCTAAATAGATTATAGTTTATATATAGTTTTCTACTTTTCTAAATAGATTATAGTCTAAAAGTGTTCAATAGTTTAATTTACTTTACTTCACTGTGATTAAACTAATCAAAGGGTATGTTTTGGAATGCCACTTATGAAACGTTTGTTTTTTTGAAATCATGTTGATGGCTCGTATATTTTGAGACATTTAGGACCTATGTTATGTAATATTATTCCACTAAATCGTTAATGTAACGATTGAAATTTGACTTTTTTGTGTTTTACTATTACTTTGGTGTTTGAAATTTGAACTTTGTCATTTTCAAGAGGATATTATATGAATTTATCTTTGACGTTGAGTAGAAATGTAAAACAGTTTGACTCGTATATCATTTGTTTACAAAATATGACAAATTGGTAGGACCGTAGGATCGCGATCCGATCTTACGATCTCGATCTTGCAAAGATAAAAACGATCCTGCGCGGGATCACTATCTTGATAGCCTTGGGATGAATGAATTCAATGTTAGGCTTAAGAAAACTGGCAGATCTCCATTGTGTAACTTGCTTGAACATCTTAAGAAACATGAACCGATGTATACTAGGTTTTTATGGTTGTATTTAATGCATGAGCGAATTCTAGTGATCTCATGTTAGGAGCTTCTTAGCCGGCTCGACATAGGAGTGAAGTAGGAGCTTATAGAATTAGGGAAGTAAGTACGCCACGCCATGAATGGTATTAAGGAATACAATCCGTCATCCACGCAACTGTAACAAGTAATTAACCTGTAAAAGATATCTAGGGAGTAGTGAAATCTAAGTAAACATAATTCTCCCATATATTGCTCACACCACTATCTTAATTTAGTTTATTTTCATTTTGGTTATTTTATTTTGATTGTATCTTAGTTATTGGGTTAGTTGACTAGCAACTAATTCCGCTTACTCTTCCAATACCCGAGATTTTTATTTGCTTTTCTAAAACATAAAAATACAAAAAGAATCATCCTTCACCTCTAGACCTAGTCTTTAGGCTTTCTAATCCTAGGGACACTATTTCTAAGTTGAACGATCAATCCCCCGGTACTTGTCACTATACTATACTACAACAATCAGGTACACTGCCTGGTGGGGGTTGTAAGCTTCTGGAGATCCCTCGGGAGGTAAAGCCTGGTGCAATTCGCACGCATCAGAAAACATGAATGATTACTATATATGTTATACTAACAGTTGGCTACAATGTTGAAATAATTTTGGTTATTGCTTAACCCGTGTTCCGTTGATGACTTCATGCTTCAAATTAGGTGTTTAAATCATAGTACTTTATGGTGTCGTTTGATTGATGTGATTTGAGTGTAAGTTGTATAAATTGAGTGTAAAGGATTGAAATATTGAAATCATATTATAACTAATGAAACCTATGGATACTCGAGTGGTTCGAAATTGTCAAAATGGTTAATGGCTTAATCCCTTCGATTTGTAAACATGCATCATATAAAAATTAATTTTTGACAAAACTAAGAGTTATAATTTCTAATGGTAAACAAAAACAATGCATCGCACAGGTAAGTGAGTTTTAGTACATCCGATTTGAACAGATAAATTAAAAAAGTTTGCTAAAATAACAAAATACGGCATATTAAAAATATTACATTGAATAATGAATAGAAAGGAAAATTTACATAATTTTGGCTCACAATCATTTATAAATTATAATAACAAATAAAAAATCTGTGTGCAATCGCACAGGTCATGAGGCAGCCCGAGTTATATATTGTATTTTGAATGTCTAACTTGACCTCAATTAAAAGTAACGAAATAACGGCATCAACATTTTTCATGTCATGCTAACAAACACAACTTAGAAACTTATTGACCAACAAAATCAATCCATGACCAAAATGATGAAAATTAGTGCTGAACAATATGCTATGAACATTTAAAAAGAGCACGTATGCATCGCAAGGGTCTGAATGACTAGTTAAGTATATGACTATCCCTTTCACTTCTTTGTCACAAAACACAATTTATTTTTTTCCTGTGATTGTTCACAAACACCGGTTCACAGTCACACAACTCATGATCAATCAAACACAAAGACAAATAAAAACTAACCCATATTCATATGCACCACATACTTACACATACTCACAAAAACATGCTAATGGATTTAAGCCATATTTAAAGGCTAAATATGTATTCGTTTAAAACAATGATAGGGTTGGTAGTGTTTCGTGATGGTGATGGCTCGTGGGTGCGCGATGGTGGGGTTTCGTGATTTACTTTATTATTATTATTATTATTATTATTATTATTATTATTATTATTTTTTCTTTTTTTTAGGCACTTTTCATTAAAAATCAAGGAAATTACATGAAATTGGAGGGGAGTCTAGACACAATCTGTGCTCCCACTCCTTTTTGAATACACAAACTAACTCGATGGAAAATAAAAGCACCGCTCTTAACGTTGTTAGAGTGGCTGCTGGCAATAGTCCCGACGCGCGAGAGTGTATTCAAAGCTTCCACATCAAGTTCCCCAAACGTGGAACAAGCGAAAGGGACGAACTTGTATCCATTGTCTTCACACTTGGACGCATACTTCTTCCTTTTCTTTTCCACAGCATTGCACAACGCAGCCCCAGGAGCCCATGTCGTTGCCCCAGTCCCAGCAAACGGGGAGACCCCAGTCACATCCTGACATGCGTCCTTACCTTGGAACCAGTTAAACAATAGCACATCTGCAGGGCGTAATTCTCTCCCTTCCTCGGAAAGAAATCCCATTGGAGCCTTTTTATGCACCATAATCCCAGCTTTCGAACATATATCAACAAGGATATCACGCACCAAATTATGCCTGAACTTAACACCAACTTCGCTGGCGCAGTGAACCGCATGATCCCCCCACTGGTCCATACGGTGTACATTGCAACTCGGGCATAAGCTGCCTTCGGAGAACATAGGAACCGCAAGCCTGTAGCATAACACCGATCGAAATTGGCGAGAATTCATCCTTTGTCCGAGACCGTCAATAGGGATGGCGAAGAGGAAGTCCTGCGCATGCGGGGCGCGGATACTACTAAGTATAGCCACCTGCCTTGGACTTAATAAGTACTTGGAGACAAGGTCTTTCTCAATGACACCGAAATAACACTTTGCCAAGGTTTTCATCATTTGGGGGGCAGAAGCGCCCCCGGTGACAGTGAGGAAGTCGGTGTTGCAAGTAGCGTTGAATATGTCCAGAGCATGCTGGAATGATGGGCCATGTGTAACAATACCTGTTTTGGTGAGTATCTTATCCTGTAAGTCGTTCGTTTGCATCCGGGAAGCGAAGAAAGCGTATTTGACGATATCCCCTGCTGAAAGGATGCCAAGCCCACCAAGTTTTATTGGAAGGGTGGCAAGCCTCCACTGCCACTCACCAAACCCAGGCCCAGAGGCAGTAACAAGCATCTCCAAAGAGGCACGTAACGTCTGATCGAACTGAGCTTGGGCCTCTGATAAGTGCGAGGGGGAACATGTTCTCAAAGCATATGAAAGTTTCGAAACTCCTGCACAATTACGCAAAAGGAGAAGCTCGCATTGCGGATCATTGAGTTTGTTAATTGCCTTGATTAAATGTATGGTTTTGGAGACCCTTTTGGAAGCCAAATCCCGACAAAAACCTTCGTCCAGACGAACTGGGCCACCAAGGAGTTTGACACCATTGAGCGGGCGAGCAATATTTATAGGAAATACACCTTCCATTATTATTATTATTATTATTATTATTATTATTATTATTATTATTATTATTATTATTATTATTATTATTATTAGAGTTAACTACATTTTTTGTCCTTGTGGTTTATCGGGTATAACGATTTTGGTACAATAGCTTGAAAAGTAATGGATCCTGTCCAGAATCCTACGACCCGTAACACTTTTGTTCCAATTTTTGGTCCACCGTTGGTTTGACCAATTTTGACTGTTAAATATGAGGGCATTTTTGTCTTTTCATATGTATTGTTAAATAAGAGTCAACTACATTATTTTTGGTGCTTGTGGTTTGTCGGGGGTTTAGCTTTTAGTCCAATAGTTTGAAAACGAATATATCCATATCTTTGAAAAGGGCTAATTTGCTTGGTAGTGTTATATACATTTTTATACAAGTTTTTATGCACGCTTTTTTACATACATTTTTATACACTTTTTTATACACATTTTTATATACGTTTTTATATATGTTTTTATCTATGTTTTTATCTACGCTTTTATATATGTTTTTATAAATGTTTTTATATACGTTTTTATATACGTTTTTTTAGATATATATCTACGTTTTTATCAATGCTTTTATGTACATTTTTATATACGTTTTTTTATCTACGCTTTTATCTACATTTTTATATATTTATGTAGTTTTTATCTACATTTTTGAAAACGTAGATAAAAACGTATATATAAATGTATATAAAAACATAGATAAAAAATTTAGATAAAAACATATATATATATATATATATATATATATATATATATATATATATATATATATATATATATATATATATATATATATACATTAAAACGTAGATTAAAACGTATATAAATACGTAAATGAAAACGTATATAAAAACGTAGGTAAAAATGTATATAAAAGGTATAGAAAAATGTGTATAAAAATGTTGTGTATAAAAACGTCTATAAAAATGTGCATAAAAATGTATACAAAAACGTGTATAAATTTTAAAAGTTATTAGAAAACGAGATTTTTTTAAAGAAAATCAAAGATTTATTAATTTATTATTTTTATTTTTTTCTTTTTTTTTAAAGAAAATCAGTACTCAAATTTTTGTCAACTTATAGGCAGTTATTATTATTATTATTGTTATTATTATTATTATTATTATTATTATTATTTATTTGTTTATTTATTTATTTATTTATTTTATTTATTTTTTATTTTTTTGTGGGGTTCTAGAGTTTAATTTATTTGGTGAAAATGTTTAAATAGATGGTGTTTTGTTTGCAGGGAAAATGGGTTTAATGTTAGTTTGTTAACACTCTAAACGGGTTATAAGTATTAGGTGATTTTATTTGTTATTGATTTTGGACTTGAGATTTGATCTTTGTTATTGAATTGGGTTTAGTTTTTTTTTAAGAATCTTAGGCTACTCACAATGGGCCGTAAAAAATCGATCATCACTATCGATCGATCGATATTACCACTGTGAGGTGAGATGTTGAAATCGATCGCCGGACCCAATTTGCCCATATCGTTCGCATTTTCGAACGATTTTGAAAACACAAAAAGCATCCAAGATTTGCATTATTTATTCAACTTTAAAAAATAGGGGGGGGGGGATGGGAAGAACCGGATCAAGAGGGCAAGTGACCCAAGTGATGAGCTCACATATTCTGTTCATCAAGAGGGCAAGTAATGCTATAGCAAGAACAAGTAATGCTAATGACAAAAGTTAACATCAAATAAATTGAAGAAGCTGTGTCACCAAGTTAACATCAAATGAATAGAGTGGTAAACCGCTGAATAAGACTCAATTGTGTAGAAACTTGAAGATCACCAAGTTTGCTTTCAAAGAAATGGAAATGCAAATTCCCATTAACAAGATGATGCAGTTGATAGTTGTTTATTCTCTTTGTGGCTGCATTTGATAGTTGTGTTTCAAGATGATGCAGTTCTCATAGTCACCACACATGCAATTTGGCAAAGTAATGCTATGACAAGAACAAGTAGTTACACATATAGAGCAAACAAATAGAGCAAACAAATTAAAGCAATACACATATAGAGCATGTTACACGCGTCTACCAGGTTACATTTACATGCATGCATGTTTAAAAATGTTAAAAAGAAGAAAAAAAATGATGATGATGCAATATGGGTTGCCACTGTGATGAGAGATGTGAATATTGGTTGAGGAGAGAGAATGCTGAGGTGGCAGCCGGAAAAATGATGCAATATAAGTCACCACTGTGAGAAGCCTTATAGATGACAACAAATCCCCACTTCACCTTTGTGGCAAAAGGCCTCAAATTCACAGTGGGTTATTACATCATTTGATTTGGTTTATGATGGGCTATACATAATTGCAAATGTTTAAATAGATGGATGTGCTTTTTGGTTGCAGCGAGGTTTACGACATCATGCTTTCAAGATTCTTTAAACCATTAAAATGTAGTTCAAGCTTTATGTGTTTATGTTTTTGTTTATTGGTAATTTATTTTTAAAGTTTGATGTGGGTTGTTGAGATGCATTGGGTTTTTATTATGATTTTGAAAATGTTAATAATTGGTTTTGAGGTTGCCGGAAATTATGGTGATGGTGGTTAATGGTTATTGATTATTGAGAGGATAAGGTGATGTATATGAATGAAGAAGAGATGTTGAAGATGAGGGCATTTATGTCTTTTTTGTCTTCAACATTGCATTTAACAGTCAAACTAACAGAAAAATTGGTTAATGGATCAAACCCGATACGGGTCGCAACCGGGGGGAGAGAATCTTATGAAAACATAGAGGGGCAGGGGGGGGGGGTGTGAATACGTTACCGTTTAAAATCTTAAACCTTTCGTATCAAATTTCCAATCAAGATTGCCATAATATGTAAAATGTTAATAATAGTCTTATGACTAATATAAAGTATATAGTAAAACAAATTGTCACACAAGTATAAAC
Source organism: Artemisia argyi (assembly GCA_030686995.1). NCBI lineage: Eukaryota > Viridiplantae > Streptophyta > Magnoliopsida > Asterales > Asteraceae > Artemisia > Artemisia argyi. The sequence continues at coordinate 150,875,342 of CM060695.1, read as the reverse complement.
ATCAAGCGACAACACAAACAATATTATGGTGCAAGTAGGGGTGTTAACGAGTCGAGCTTTTGCAAATAATCAAACTCGAATCGAGCTCGAACATAATATAGTGCTCGATTAGTTTCACGAGCCGAGCTTTCAAAAACAAATATTCGGCTCGGCTTGTTCACAAACTCGTTTAGTTTCTCGAGTCGAACGAGCTAAACATGTTATTCGAGTCGAACGAGCTAAACGAGCATCGAGTCAAACATTTAACTTAAAAAATAAATTTTTTATATAAATTTATCTACGGAGTTATAACGTCAGTTCCAAACCATATCTTTTATATAATAAAACAAAACCCCTATTGGGAATTTTTCATTTCAAAAAAAGGCATTCATACCTTATTTAGTAATAATTGTATTAAAAAAAAGATTAATTTCGTATTAGTAACATTTTATATTTATCCATAACACAAGTAGAAGATAAATACAAAAAATATAGATAACATGCAATTAACACAAGTAGAGGATAAATACAAAAAATATAGATAAGATGCAATTAATAATAGGATTAAAATTTTAAAATAATTATCTTTATTAATAAAAAAACTATAATTAAACATCATAAACCAAACAAAACAAAAATTAAATTATTTGTTTTTTAATAAATAAAAATATATGATACAAAAATTTTAAAAAAAAACCCGCGCATGCGCGGGCATTATAACTAGTATTTATTATATATTAAGAAATTTATATAAAAATAATACAAAAATGAACACTCAAATTTTAGGCAAAAGAAATAAAGCAAAATATAGATAAATTGTTGAATTTGTTGTTGGTGAATGGTCAGACCCTTTGGTGAATCGATACACTCTTTAGTGAATAGGGTTACACCATTTGGTGAATGGCAATACACCCTTTGGTAATAACCACCATTTGTTTTGTTGGAAGCCAAATTAACTTATACGAGTGTGCACTCCGCACCATCTGACCCGTATTATAGTTTAACTTGAAATTCCTTTAGTATTCGGGTAAATCACAATTACAAAATTGACTGAATTTTCACTTAGTATATTACGCATACCATATATTAAAAATTCAGAGTGTCACTAAGGATTGAACCCTTCAATTCATTTGAATACACGAAGATAATATACACACTAGTTTCTACATTTTTCCAATGTTTGTACTTGACGCTTTACAAGTCATGCATCCTATCCATTCATGAGTATATGCAAAGACAAGTCCAAGCTGATTGAAGCGATAAAACTTCATACTCACATAGGTAATTCTTTTAATCTTGCTCATGCATTGCAATTTTTCAAAAGAATAATTAAGAAAATGAACTTCAACTTTCTCATCTTGTAGGTCCGAGCACATACCATGGGAAAGCATAACATGTGTTCTAATCTCTAAGTGTGAGTTTACCACATTGAATTCAGCTTCTAACGTTGTATTCAAAAGGAATTGGTTGTCTCACCACTAAATAATTTAAATGGACTTTTTAATTCCTTAACACCGACTATATGTTTATTAACAAGTACTTCAACCCTAAACTGTATGAGTATAGCCTCATTTGTCTAAATAGGATTATAGGTATAAAAAAAGGATCAAATAAAAAATTCATAACGTGACAAATTGTGAAATAAACGTGAGAAATGCATTTAGTCGTGTTAATTCATAGTTTTTATGCGTAGATTCACTAAAATTTGTCAACTGATTCAAACACTTTGTCAATTAAATGATATTTTGCAAATAATATGAATCAAAGTTTAAAATTTCAAAACTTTAAGTCATGAATTTGTTTCTAATCAACAAAAGAGACATTTTACGAAAAAAAAAAAGGAACATGCAATAAATTCATGATTTCTCAAATTTCTCAATTTGTCACAAGAACTGTTTATAAGTACACTAGCTACTAAAACAGTGTACGTATACACAATGGCGGAACTAGAACATTTTTTTTGGGGGGGCCGAATCGGAGATTTGTTTGTAACCTCAACTAAATTACCTTTGAAACCTATAATATTTACACTAGGTGCCGCAAATTTTGGAGGGGGGGGGGGGGGGGGGACCCTCCCCTGCCCCTTCATAGTTCCACCATTGCGTATACATAGATAACATATACAATATAATTTATATGCACATATGTAGCTACTAAGACATTGTATGTGCATGAACATATAAGGGTAAAAGCTATAAAATACCATCGTACTTTCAAAAATATACCAAGTTGAACCATGTACTTTTTTATTGCTTACTTGACCAACGAACTTTCAAATTTTTATTCGACTTGAACCATGTCTTATTTATTAAAAAAATAAAAAGAAATTATACGTGGATAATTAGAAAAGATATGGTTCAAGTGGAATAAAAATTTGAAAGTTTGTTGGTCAAGTAAGCAATAAAGAAGTACATGGTTCAACTTGGTACATTTTTGAAAGTATGATATTATTTTATAGCTTTTACCCAACATATAAACTAAAATTGTATATGTTTATAAATACAAATATATTCTTTTTATTCGTAATTCATTAATAGTTTGCCATCATATATCACATATAAATAAAATATTTCATTGGTATATATAATTTTTATTCGTATTTATTAAATAAAACTAGGCGAGTACCCGCGCATAGCAGCGGTTTCTAGCGGCAGACAATTAACGATATGCGATAATGTGGTAAGTGTTTCGTATAACGTTCAAAATAAAGTGTGAAAAGATCAAAATGTAATTGCAAACGGTTGTAATATGCGATAATTCAACTCAAGCAAAAATTCTTAATATGTATCAAACAACATATAAAAATATTCAGTGAGACTGAAAAATAAAACAATATATTAATTATGAAATACTAACTGTCAATGCACGGTTGTAATATGCAAAATTTTATTGAAAGTTCTACAACCTTTAATATGATCCAAAACGTAGAGAAACTAACAAAATGATGGACTTATTCTAAAGCATGACACAACTTATAAAGGATTCCTAGCGGCAGACAATTAACGATATGTGATATTGTGGTAAGTGTTTCGTATAACGTTCAAAATAAAGCGTGAAAAGATCAAAATATAATTGCAAAAGGTTGTGATATGCGATAATTCAACTCAAGCAAAAATTCTTAATATGTATCAAACAACATATAAAAATAATCATGGGGCTTTGTGGTACACTGGGTGAAGCTTATTAAGTTAAGCGAGACTATGTGAGAGTAGTACCGAGTTGGGTGACCAACCGAGAAGTCCTCAGTTGGGGACCACAAGCTCTAATGATATCCACCAGCTACCTTAGAAGTCTGGGCCCAACCATGTGATGTTTTGATCCAACATATAAAAATATTCAATGAGACTGAAAAATAAAACATTACATCAATTATGATATACTAACTTTCAATGCACGGTTGTAATATGAGAAATTTTATTGAAAGTTCTACAACCTTTAATATGATCCAAAATGTAGAGAAACTAACAAAACGATGGACTTATTCTAAAGCATGACACAACAAATAAAGGGATGGGTTATAAGGAAGGGGGTAGTTTTTTTATATTGACCCCCCCTACTTTTTTTTATAATTTTGTTTATATTAAAAAGCTATAAACCTGAAAGTGCGGAACAGAAAATATAAAGTTTAATATGTCAAACGCTTAAAACTGTCAAAAATACAGAACAGAAACTGACAAAAATTGGCCTGCGCTGGAAAAAAATAGGGGACAAAGAGGGAGACAAGTTGCCTGCCACTCTTGTCCCCCCGTTATTATAGTAGCCCCCCTAATAAAGGATTTACATGTGTATATTTGAAGGGATATATTAACCATACGGGGGACAAGGGTGGCAGGCCCCTTGTCTCCTCCTTGTCCCCTATTTTTTTTCCAGTATAACCTCGCTTTTTGTCAGTTTTTGTTCCGTATTTCTGACAGTTTTAAGCGTTTGACATATTAAACTTTACATTTTCTGTTCCGCACTTTCAGGTTTGTAGCTTTTTGATATAAACAAAATTATAAAAATAAAAAAAAATAAAATAAATAAAAAAAATAAGAGGGGTGGGGCTAAAAACTAGGGGAGGGTGTGGTCAACACTAGCCTATTTGAAAGGTACATGTATGATAATAGGCCACATAGTTGACTTGTTTAAAGTAATAAACCATTGACAACAAAGCAAATAAACAAAAGAACTAATGTTGACTATTTATATAGAAAAGGATTGATCATTTTTTTTACATAATATGTAAAAATCATTGTCTAACATAAAATGATTATGACAACTATACTTGATATATTTAATACGAAGTAACTAAGTAAATTCATTGAAGTTTTGTAACAAACAACTAAAATTATTTACATACTAATATTACATGCATTTTCGTTATGTACAAAGCATTGCCTAAATTAGTAAAGATTGAAATAAATTAGTCACACATATGGATAGAGGAAAGAAATAAGTAAAGTTCGACAATTATGTGTATATCTCAAAACTATTTACCAAGGTATTTAAATGACTAAGAGATCTTCTATTTTTATTATGATACAACAACTATACTCATTCCATCTAAATCCAACCTATATACAACGATAGTCAATCATTAAGTATCTCAAATCTTTAAGATTTACCATGGGCCGCATATGCAAGTAAACCTGAGGGGCAATCATACACTTTGCTATTAATTTAGTTGACAATTAGTAAAGTTTGACAATTATATATGGTTACATGCATAGTTATTTACGTGCATGATTTTTGTTAGTTTGACCATGTTCTTTAATATTCCTAGAATGTATTTACCAAATTTGCCACATAATTTAATTTTTCAAATGTACAGCCTAGCACAATTCCCACCTAGCTTGCATTACAATTACAATATTTTCTTATTTAAGTTTTTTAACATTTCACATTGGTTAGAGTTTTTACTTTTCGACATTTGACCATTTTTCTTTTATAGGCGAGTACCCGTGTATAGCAACGGAAATTTCTAGCGGCAGACAATTAACAATATTTGATATTGTGATAATTGTTTCGTATAACGTTCAAGATAGAACGTGGAAATATCACAATGTACTTGCAAACGGTTGTAATATGGGATAACTCAACTCTAGCAAAATTTTTACACTTAACCAAAATATCATAATAACTGTATGCAACTATAGCATTCTATTGCTATGCACGAGTACATGAATATTGGGCCATGTAGATCTGTGTTTTCCTCATAAGTTTATATGGAGATCAAAAGTCTAAAATAGTAAACTTTCTGGTATTTATCCGAACACGCAAAACCTTTTTATTTTTATTCGTTGGGCTAATTTTTTAAAATAAAAATTTATCTTCATTTATATTAGTAAATACAGTAATAGCATGAGCTTGCAGATAATTTAACTGGCCCAAAAAGGCCGATATATAGTTATTATTACATCCTTAAATTATTACGTAGCATTTAACTCCAATCACCACACACACACACACACACACACACACACACACACACACACACACATATATATATATATATATATATATATATATATATATATATATATATATATATATATATATATATATTAATATGAAATTGTTTTAAATCTTTAATGGATGTGTTAAGTAAAATAAAAACACCTGCAAACCAATTTTGTTAAATAAAATATCATTAATGTTTGTTAATTTATAAAATTTACTTCATGGAGCAAAGTATATGTATTTCGTTCTTATTTTCAACTCAAATATGTTAACAATGAAGTCATATAATATGTACTAATTATCGCTAATTCAAGACCAAAAATTAACGCAGTATGTTATAATCATGCATGTTTTTCACGCATCTTGTAAAAATAAGTGTGGAAAACTAGAAGGGGGTTGAATAGTTTACCGGTTTTTAACTTGATTTTCTTTGAAAACTTTTACGTGTAATCGACAACTAAAACTTACCAAACAATAAATGATATGCAAGAATAAAAGTAAGTAACGATCAAACCACAACACGGATGTTTATCGTGGTTCGGCTACAAGGACTCTTTTTCCTTGCCCTACTCCACGCCCCGAGTATCCAACTCGAGAGTTTCTTGCACTAGTCAACAAGCTCCTTTAACCGGCGGAGAAAACCTTACAATCGCTTACACACTATTTTCGACACTAAGCTAGATGTCGAGTTCTTTCACAAGGGTTCAACTACTCTTGATAGTTCTTTTACAAGGATACAACAACTCCCGATACACTAGGTATTTTGAGGACTAAAATACTAACCGATCACTACAAGTGGATACAATGAAATGGTGTATAAACTTTACAAGTTTACACTATGCTAAGCCTAACAAGTCTTGCAACGTTGTGTTGAAGCTTGAGAAGTCGTGACCTTCTTGCTACAAAGAAAGCTCACAAATATGAAATAGAACTGAGTTAGAAGAGAGAATTGAAAGTATATGTAATATGTTATGAATGTAAGTGATGAGAATAACACAAAGAGTGGGTTACTATTTATAGGCAAAACATCAGATCAACCCACGGATACGGCAAAACCAATACTTTGGTTCCGTCCGTTATGCCTTTTGGTTCCACCAGCATGTCTGACAGAAACCTGCACAAATATTTCACAATCTAACTTAATATTCACAAGATCTCACAAAGTCAACTTTGAGATCTTTGAGTATGAATCTAAACAAAATAAAACATGTCCCTTACACATATGTTTCCTTGAAAAGACATGTGTAATGCAAGTGATGATGTAAACAAGTGTACTATTCCATATTTAGAAATATTTAAATAAGAAGGTAAACTTGTAGAATGTATATGTTAGTAGCTTACAAAAGTTAATATGAAATGTTTAGTAAGTAAATGTTTTACTAAAAAGTGTTTGATTACTAATTACTTAATAAGACACACGAATTACAAAAAGGGATAATTACCAAAATAGCCCGTTGCCCTGCAGTCTAGGCATTTTTAGCCCGATTTTGAAATATTCTTGATTTAGCCCGACTTACCCTGGGCAACAAGCGTATAGCCAACCGCATGATGCCACATGTCCTCCACTTGCCCAAAAAACACAAAAGCTGCCCCCAAAAATGACACTTGTCATCATTCGGGTGGCTATACGCTTGTTGCCCAGGGCAACCGGGCTAATACGGGAATATTTCAAAATCGGGCTAAGTATGCCTAGACCCAGGGCAACCGGGCTATTTAACTATTTATCCCTTACAAAAACTTACTAATTATACTTATATGACATTTTTAACATATGAAGTACTACTTAATATGTATATACTCTAAAGGTATACTTGACCATTTTACAATTTGAAATCACTTTATGAAAACATGTAAATGTAGTTTTGAGTGATGTTAAGTAAAAGACTTTTAAACTATATTTATGTTTTTTGTTGTTAACAAACCTAAGTAAAGATCGTAAAATATAAATAACGTTTTTAGACGATATTTGTATTAACAATAAGTATATGAATCATGCAATTTGTCGTACGCAACACTGAAAACTAAACGACATTAAAAATCATAACAATAACACTCTTACATAACAAAAAAATGTTATCATGAATGGAATTTCATAAATAGAACTATAATAGCATTAGATATGAAAGATCCATAAAGCATAAATATTAAATACGGATAATGAATAATTATCAAATCATATCATGCTATGACACAATTTATGTAGTAGATAAAAGCAAACAAAAATGCAGAGAACAATGCAACAGCAGAGACAAAAGTGGTGGTAGCATAAGCTTGCTTCCATTGATGAGTGATGCGTGGTTTTGCAACCTTGCAAAAGGTTTTACCTCTCGAGGGATCTCGAGAAGCTTGCAATCCCCATCAAGCAGTGTACCTGACTGATGTAGTATAGTGTAGTGGCAAGTACCGGAGGATTGATCGTTCTACTTGGGGAATAGTGTTAGTTAGGATTGAAACTTAATTTAACTAGTTCTAGAAGTGAGGGATGATTCTTTTTGTATTTTTATGGTTTTTTGAAAGCAAGTAAAATTCTCGGGTATTGGAAGAGTGGGCGGAATTAGTTGCTAGTAAACTAACCCAAATAACTACAAATGCAATGAAAATAAAATAACAAGAAAATAAATGTGAGAAAACCTTATAATGAGAGAAACATGTTTACTTAGATTTCACTACTCCCTAGCTATCTTTCATTAATTGACTAGTTTGTTACAATTATGTGGATGACGGGTTATATTCCTTAATACCATTTGTGGGGCCGTGTACGATCTTCCCCAACTTTATAAGCTTCTACCTCTTCCTATGTCGAGCCGACAACTAGCTCCTAACATGGCCTCCTTATTAGTCACTTATGCATTAAATACAACCATTAAAATCGTAGTACACATCCGATTCATGTTTCTTAAGACGTTCAAGCAAGTTACCAATTGGAGATTAGCTAGTTTTCTTAAGCCTAACATCGAAATCATTCATCCAACAACAATTAATAACAAACAATCAACCAATAATCAATAGCTAGGTTTCATTACATCTAAGCAAACACAAACAAACCTAGCCTAGCATGTTAATGTAAAGACAAGCATAAGATATAATCAAACAACACATAGACATATTGAATGATTATTGGAAGACTTATCTTTACTTAAACATGGATGAAAGAAGGGTTTGAAACCCTTACAAGAAGGTGAAAATTCGACCTAGGGTTTATGGTAAAGTTCCTACAAAAGTTCTCTCCCCAATGAATGAAAACTAGAAGAATATATATAGAGAATACAATCTGACGGCATCACGTTATACATGTGACGCCGTCAACTAGCCGCCAATGCTTTCCTCGAATTGCCTAGATCCAGATCTGACGCCGTCACTTTATAAACTTCTCTTGGCCGTCACCCTTTAAATTGCACGTGACAGCCTATGCGTCACAAAAGGAGACGCCGTCACTCTTTAAACCCAAAAATCTTTCTGGCGCGTCTCACGTAAACTTCATATCCACCTCTTTGCCAACACATGACGCCGTCACCTGTAGAGCGTGACGCCGTCAGGTACTGTTTCCGGCTTGATTTTGGAGACTTTGTCGTTTTCTTCACTTTTCGCTCCAAAAACGTCCAAAATACTTCATTTTCCAGATTTCTTCTCCAAAGTACCTAAAATGACAAAAGGAACTATTTGAGGCAATATTTGATCAAATAATCACAACTTAGGGCTTAAATGACCCCTAAAAGCGTAACACTTTTTGCCTCATCAAGGTACGTAGTTAACTTGTAAACAATAGATAATGATGAAAAATATGGTTTGAGGGTTGTGGCTTTTATAGATATATTTAGCATGCAAATTTGGAAGTTATTCTATGATACACGTAAATTAAAAGTATAAATACATTCCTGTTTAAAGTTTAAAGAGCCCATTCAATACTTACTCTTTGAACAACCCATTAAACAAGCCATTGAATACGTTTTAAACATTACACATAAAAGTCATACTTTCCTTTCATTTCAACATTTCATACTTTCCTTTCAATGTTCACACACACATGGCTGTTTATAAATAAACATTTCAAATGCAGGCATGGGCAATAGGCATTAAAAAAAATATGTGTTTTAAATCAAAATTCTTGTCCAGGAATGCAGAATAGTTTCCTTTCTTATGTGTTTAATAGGTTTTTTACACTTTCCTTTCATATGTATTTCATTGATTATTTACACTTTCCTTTCATATGCATTTGACTTTCCAATTATGTTTAGTGAATGGGATATCCGTGTGTTGTCCAATTTTTTATATTTATAAGTGTATTTCAATGTTGACCAAAGTTTCAAGATTTCCCTTTCAATAATATTGACAAAAGTTTCAAGATTGTACTTACAAGTTTGACCATGCACCCATTATGTGTAGTTTTGTGGTTCTCATAATATTGCATGTGAAACGTTTATTAAACCGAAAACAACTAAACAATAAATCTATTTTCTAACCTAAAGGTCATCATCATTGTTCCTTTCATTTTGCATTTCCATTCTTTATTGTAGTGAAAAAATTTATTGGATGAATAATAGAAAAATAGTGTGTTTATATAGGCAATAGGCAATGTTAGTTTTTATTTTTCCCTTTTCCCGCCAAGTGAAATATGGGTTTGAAATCGAAAATATTGTCCAGGCATGCAAAATATCGAAATTATTGTCCAGGCATGCAAAATAGTTTCCTTTCTTATATGTGTTTAATTGATTTTTTACACTTAATGTTGACCATCATATGTATTTCATTTATTATTGACACATTCCTTTCATATGTAGTTGACTTTCGAAAGTTTCACAATCCGTGTGTCGTACAATATTTCAAGATTTCACTTTCAATAATGTTGACCAAAGTTTCAAGTTTTCACTTTCAAGGTTGACCATTCACCCATTATATGTAGTTAAGATAAGATATTTATCTACTTGCATATGTTTCTATGAGTAAAAGATATGCATTAGACAAAGTGTAGTTATTTCAACCCACATTGGATGGGAGAAAGAATAGCCCCCATGGGTGCCTTTACAAATACAAAAACCAATGAATCGAAGCGATAACTTTATTTGGAAACTTTGGAGTTTGGAGAATCTTATCTTAATTCTCCAATAGTTTGAATTTTAGTCAAAAAATTGAATGAACATAATTACAGTGATCTTTTAACTCAAGGATTAAAACTGGTTTATGCTTACAAATGAGCATAATCGAACTTAGACTAATTAAAAAAGTAATCGAGACTGAGCTTATAAATGAGCCGTATTAGCTTGAGTACAAAATTCTTAAATAACTAATCAAGCATTGAGCTCGAGCTCGAAAAAAAACAAAATATTCAAGCTTGAGTTCGAGCTATATTTTAAAAGATTATTCGAGCTCGAGTCGAGCTCGAGCCGAGTATATGTTAATTGAGCCCAACTCGAATATGATGAAACTCGACACAGCTCAAATCGTTAACACCCCTAGTTATGAGGTTGATAAGAAAGTGAAAGTGGAAGCTACTAAAAGGTAAGACGACGAAAGAGAATTTTATTTATGAGTTAGATCTTTATGAAGAAGTTGATTCTTCGTCTGATGAAATTGATTCTTTGTCTGATCAAGTTGATCGAAAGGCAAAGAAATCAAAGAATCTTCGTCTCATGAAGTCGAAGAGAAAGAGGAATGGTTCAGATTCTGATTCTTCATCTATTGATGAAGAAAAATTGAAGTGAATGTATAATAAATTGAAGAAGAAGATAAATAAAGAAGATTCTATGAAGAGAGTGTCACGAGGAAAGGTAAGAAAAAAAAAGACAGTTGATGCCTCAAGAAGAAGCACAAGAAGAAAAGACAAAGACAATTGATGCCTCAAGCAAAGGTAAGAAAAATAAGATCTTTATCTACTTACATATGTTTCTATGAGTAAAAGATATGCATTAAACAAAGAGTAGTCATTTCATCCCACATTGGATGGGAGAAAGAATAGCCACCAAGGGTACCCTTACAAATACAAAAACGTATGAATGAAAGCGATAACTTTATTTGGAAACTTTGGAGTTTGGAGAATCTTATCTTAATTCTCTAATAGTTCGAATTTTAGTCAAAAAATTGAATGAACATAATTACAGTGATCTTTTAACTCAAGGTTTAAAACCGGTTTATGCTTACAAATGAGCATAATCGAGCTTAGACTAAGTAAAAAAGTAATCGAGCCCGAGCTTATAAACGGGCCTTATTAGCTTTAGTACAAAAATCTTAAATAACTAATCGAGCATCGAGCTCGAGCTCGAACAAAAACAAAATATTCGAGCTTGAGTTCCAGCTATATTTTAAAAAATTAATCGAGCTCGAGCCCGAGTATACGTTGATCGAGCCCAACTCTAATATGTTGAAACTCGACTTGGCTCAGATCGTTAACACCCCTAGTTTTGATGTTGATAAGAAAGTGAAAGTGGAAGCTGCTAAAAGGTAAGACGACGAAAGAGAATTTTGTTTACGAGTTAGATCCTGATGAAGAAGTTGATTCTTCGTCAGATGAAATTCATTCTTTGTCTGATCAAATTGATCGAAAGGCAAAGAAATCAAAGAATCTTCGTCTGATGAAGTCGAAGAGAAAGAGGAATGGTTCGGATTCTGATTCTTCATCTGTTGATGAAGAAAAATTGAAGTGAATGTATAATAAATTGAAGAAGAAGATAAAGAAAGAAGATTCTATGAAGAGAGTGTCACGAGGAAAGGTTAGAAAAAAAAAGACAGTTGATGCCTCAAGAAGAAGCATAAGAAGAAAAAAACAAAGACAGTTGATGCCTCAAGAAGAAGCAAATGTAAAAAAAATAAGATCTTTATCTACTTACATTTGTTTCTATGTGTAAAAGATATGCATTAGACAAAGTGTAGTTATTTCATCCCACATTGGATGGGAGAAAGAATAGCCCCCATGGGTGCCCTTACAAATATAAAAACCTATGAATGGAAGCGATAACTTTATTTGGAAACTTTGGAGTTTGGAGAATCTTATCTTAATTCTCTAATAGTTCGAATTTTAGTCAAAAAAATTCAATGAACATAATTACATTGATCTTTTAACTCAAGGTTTAAAATTGGTTTACGCTTACAAATGAGCATAATCGAGCTTAAACTAAGTAAAAAGGTAATTGAGCCTGAGCTTTGATGAGGCGAAAAATGAACCACTTTTAGGGGGTCATCTAAGCCCGGAATTGACTTTATTTGATCAAATATTGCCCTAAATCGTTCCTTTTGTGATTTTAGGTACTTTGGGAGTGAAATCTGGAAAAGGAAGCAATTCGGACGTTTTTGGAGCATAAAAGTGAAGAAAACGCCAAAGTCTTAATTTTCCTTGCTGGGAACAGTAGGTGACGGCGTCAAGAAGGAATCCTTGACGGCGTCAAGAGCAAATTTCCATGACGATCCAGTACAGATTTGATGGCGTCACGAAGTAGGGCGTCAAGAGTAAAATTCATGACGGCTTGGAAATGCATAATACATGACGGCGTCAAAAGTAGATCAAGGCAGTCCGAGAAGAGTTTTGGCGGCGAGGTGACGGCGTCACAAGATTGGTCTTGACGCCGTCAGACCCTATTTCCTATATATAGTTTTCTAATTTTCACACATTAAAAAGAGAAGTTTTGGAGAAACCCTAAGTACAAACTTGGTGCGAATTTTACAGGTTTTTCAAGGGTTCTAAGCCCTTGATACCTTTCATGTGAAGTGTTCTTTTAATTCAATCAATATGTCTATGTGTTGGTTGTCTATATCTTGTTCTTGTCTTAATTCCATCATGCTAGGCTAGATCTATCTTGTGTTTGCTTGGATCTAATGAAACCTAGATGTTAATTATGTGTTGATTACTTGCTTATAATTGTTTTGGATGAATGAATTTGATGTTAGGCTTAAGAAAACTGGCAGATCTCCAAATGGTAACATGCTTGAACGTTTTAAGAAACATGAACCGATGTGCACTAGGTCTTTATTGGTTGTATTTAATGCATGAGCCACTGTTTATAATCCCTATGGTTGTGCTGGGCATGGTATATGAGGAGATAAGAGCTCATAGAATTGGGGAGTTAAGTGCGCCACCCCATGATTGATATTAAGGAATACGATCCATCATCCATGCAACTATAACAAGTAATTAACGTGTAAAAGATGTCTAGGGAGTAGTGAAATCTAAGTAAACACATTTTCTCCACTTATTGCTCACAACTTTAGTATAATTTAGTTTATTTTCATTTCTAGTATTTTATTTTGATTGCATCTTTAGTATTGGGTTAGTTGACTAGCAACTAATTCCGCCCAAATCCTTCAAATCCGAGATTTTTACTTGCTTTTCATAAAATATAAAAACACAAAAATAATCATCCCTCACCTTTAGAACTAGTATTTAGGTTTTCTAATCCTAGCGACACTATTCCTAGCTGAACGATCAATCCCCCGGTACTTGTCACTATACTATACTACAACGATCAGGTACATTGCCTGGTGGGGGTTGTAAGCTTCTCAAGATCCCTTGAGAGGTAAAGCCTGGTGCGATTCCCACGTACATCAAGTTTTTGGCGTCGCAGCCCGGGGAATAGTTATTGTCTAGGTTAGAATTTCTTTATATTAGGTCTACTTGCTAGATTCCTTTCTAGTGAGATTTTATTTTTATTTTTTTAGGTTTCTTTAGTCTATCTTGTTTCTTTGTGTCTTTGTTCGTAACCACCCGACATCATGGACAACGGGAACATCTTTGAACCTGTCATCCCACCACAACAAAACCCACCATTAGAACCCCTTAGGCCCCGAACCTTAGGAGAGTATTCCCGACCTAGCCACCATGGCTACCGAAACACCATTGAGCTCACCGGAGCCAATGTGACCCCCTTGCGATCCGACACCATCCGGTTGGTGCAAAGCGGATGTGCATTCCGTGGACTTTGTTCCGAAGATCCAAACCAACATCTTAAGGACTTCCTCAAAATCGTAGATTCCATAGACCTAGGTGTTGAAACTAGAGAGACAACCCGATTACGCCTATTCCAATTCTCTCTACGGGATCAAGCTAGTCAATGGCTTGAGCGTTTACCCGCGGGATCCATCACCACATGGGATGATCTCACCACTCGTTTCCTTGCTCAATTTTTCCCACCGGGGAGAACTACTAAGCTTAGAAATGACATCTTGATGTTCCAACAACGTCAAAATGAATCTCTTTATGAAGCATGGACTCGTTTCAAGGACTTACTCCAAAAAGTCCCTCATCATGGCATAGATCTTTGGCTCCAAGTCCAAATCTTTTATGACCATATCAATATCTCCACGAGGCGAGCCATTGACAAATCGGCCGGTGGTAAGCTACGTGATCTAAGTGCGGAACAATCATGGGAACTCATAGAAGATCTTGCTCCCTATGACAACGAAAGTTGGAATAATCCCCGTGACTTGAACAAAACGGTCAAGGCAATATCTTTGCCTTCGAACAATTCTAGCACTCCCGACCGTAGGATCATGGAACTTGAGGACCAAGTCAAGTTTCTCATGAAATCTTACGAAGCTCCTAAACCTTCAAGCCAATTGAACAAAATCACTTCTTCATGCGAATTATGTAGTGGTCCCCACGACACTCGTGATTGTGTGGAACTCCCCGGAACAGCTTTTGCGGACTACGTATCCACGCGTACCGACGAAGCGGGAGATAAGTGGTACACTTTCAAGCCCGAGCCAAACACTTATGGTGATTCATACAACCCCTCGTGGAAAAATCACCCAAACCTTAGGTGGAAACAAAATCAACCCAATTCTTCCAATCCGCCTAATCGTTACCAACCAAACGGTCCACCCTCCAACCGTACTTTCAACAACAATCCTTCTAACAACTATGGTAGTACCAACAATCTTGAAGGATTGATGTCAAAGTTTATGGCATCTCAAGAAGCTCGTATAGCTAGGTTTGAAACCGAATTTAACCAACAACAAACGGAGATGACCAACAAGATTGACAACTTGTTGAAAGCCCTTAACAACCAAGCATTAGTCGCACCTAGGAAGGACACTAAGGACACCAATAACGGAATTCAAATTAAGGACCCCTCATCATCCAAACATGTCCATTTTGTCAATGTTGTCACCATTAAGCCAATAGATAAGGAGATAGAAGAGAGTGACAAGGATGAAGTTAGAGTAGAAGCCGAGACTAAGGGTGAGAGTAGGGAAGTTGAGGCTAAGAAGGAAGAGGAATTAGAGGAGGTAGAGCCTATAGAAAAGTACTTTGATAAGTTGCCCACCAAGGAAGAACAGGAATACCATAAGGATTTATTCGATAGTCCCGAGAGACCATATATCCTTGGCACCCCCCCCCCCCCTTATCAAAATGGGAGACCCCTCTAACATTAACATACCATGCAATATCGGGCACATGCATATATGGAAAGCTCACATCGACCCTAGATCCCCCGTGAACATCATGACTAGGACTTATTACAATTAGGTGATGAAGAAGCAACTTAATTTTAGGATGATGCCCAATAAGAATCTGATAAGTAATTTTGCAGGAAGAGTGAAGGGATTGCATGTGATTATAGGGAATCTCACCTATGAGATCGATTTTATGATAGTTGAAGACACTCGTCCAGTGATAGATGCTTGCCTAAGCTAAATAATATTTGGAAAACCATTTGTTGAGGCCACTAGGATGAGTTGTGATCCGACTTTAGGGATAGTTAGATTCAAGGAAGAAAATGATGAAGTTGCCTATCAAATGCCCTACAAAATTGAGCAATACCGCCTTCTCTCTAATTTCGAAAAGGAACACAAGCAAGCGGATTATAATAGGAATGAGGAGGATAGACGTAGAGGAGTAGAGTATGTAAAGAATAGAATGCTTGGTTTCTACAAAGAATGCTTGCAACTAGGTCCGGAATACAAAACTGGTTTAGAAGACGACCTAGAGAGTGGAACCAACGATGAGGTCACGTAGTAACCCATGACCTTGAGTCTAGCTACAAGACTCGTAAATAAAGAAAAGTGCTTCTTGAGAGGCAACCCATGTTTTGTGTGATTTTATTTTTGTTTGTTTGTTATTTGCTTCCGTATGCATGCTTTATTTTTATTGTTGGTAGATCATGTTTCTAGACTAAATAGTGGAAATACTTTACTTTGTTGTTTTGGCCTAGTCTTAACTCCACCTAAAAGTATTTTTGCAAAAGATAAGTGTAAGGGGAGACCCCAAATATGTTTTTAAGAAACAAACCGATCATGATTCTCCACAATATTAAATGAACATGTATATTCGTACTTGTTAGAGTCAAATGCTTGTATTGAGTCATAATGAAGTTTTGCAGGATTTTCCACGAAGTAGGACCAAGTTTTTCCAGAAATTTTCCGAAAACTTAACATAAGAATTTCTGCAGGTCACTTCTGACGGCGTCAAGTGTAAAAATCTGGAAATTTTACCAGTTTTGTTTTTCTAACGGAGTCTTGTGGTTTTTGTGAATTATTAAGTTTTATAATCTCCATGAAATCTGCAAACTTCATTCCACTAGCATTATATCTTATCTTGTTTTCTAGGATTTAGTAACTTATATAGGATGCCGCCGATTTTACGCGAGGTTGTCTTGTCTATTTTCTCAGGATTTACAGGTTATGTATGACAAGAAGATGATTTATATTCTGGAAGGGAAGCTTTGATTGGTCATTTTCTTGGAGGAAGATTTAACCTGGCCACCTTATTATCCATACCGAGCGAATCAGGGGAGTATTTGATTTCATTCTTTTTATTTTTTTCACTTTTACATTCTTTACTTGAACATTGGAGACAATGTTCATCTTAAGTGTAAGGGGAGGGTAAAAAGATGATACCTTACATATGCACTTTCGCTTGAGTTTGTTTTGTTTAATGGTAGATGTGTAATAAAACTATGAGAAATACTTGTTAGTGCAATTTTAGCGCCAAATTTAAATTTTTTTACAACATTTAGGAGTGAAACTTTAGCCATAGCAAGCGTCTCATGGATAGGAGATTGTATGACTAGCACATAACCGTATATTCAGAAAAATTTTCCACCCAAATATGTGAGGTTCGCCTTTAGATTTGATAGGAAAAGCATTTACTATTAGTGCTTATGAGTGTACCGGTAGCATTTAGATTCTAGAACTTGCGTTAGTGATGCCTCCCGAGACCGCTAGTGAGACTACATTCGTGTGGTAGGATTTACTACATGATAAGAGGCATTATGATCACCCTTGTGTTAAACCCGTATCATAATTACTTGACCATTTAAGTCATATTACTTGGCTAGTTAAGTCAACTAATTTTCCCACACCCTTAGCATTGTACTCATTTTTAGTACACGAAACCCCTAGTACACCCCTCCGAGCCTATCTTTTCGTTTCTAACTTTAAGCATTTTACTTAAAGGAAGAATTTGTTACACCCCACTTAAATGTACACCCAAATCGCCTTAGCCTTCCGTGTATGCGCTCATTTTTAGTGCATTATTGTTATTTGTTAAACCCTAAGTTAACTATCTAATTGATTACATGGTTGCTAAGTCGAGTCATATCCTTGTACATATTGTTTTGGGACGATTGGGACTCATGGGTGAAGTACTTAATTTATGGAGTAATGGGGAAGAACATCATATATTACCCCCATATGTACGTCAATCTTAAAAGTGCTCCAAGTGTTTTGATTATCTTAATTCGAGTCAATACATTAGTTTATTGTAAAGTATGTAAAGATTCAAGTGTAAGGGGATTGTTCAACCCCTATGATAATAAAAAAAAATCGAAAAAATAAAGAAAAAGAAAAAAAAAATAGAAAAGGAAAAAGAGAAAAAAACATACGGACTACCATCCCTTTTCATTTTATGTTTTTGTTATTTTTGATTTATTAGCTTAAGTCGAGTATAGTCTTGGCTTAGCAACGCCACATTGTACATGTAATTAACCAAGGTTGTTAACTCGCCACCAGTAAAAAACTTCCTTTATCCAACAAAACCGTGTATTTCATATCCCTACACCTAACGTTACAACCCTTTAAAAGACCTCTTTGATAGTTTATCCTAGGTGCTTACGCCATGTGGTGGAGGTTTGATCCTTTCCCAAGCCTATGGTAATCTATTTTGCTATGACAGGTAATGAGAGATATCTTCCGTTTTCATATTGTAATTTATACTTTATTACACCCAAGAGATGTAAGTATCTAAACACTATTTGTGAGGTGCTAGTGTATGACCTCCGTGCTTGTCTATTGGTCTTTAGTGGAACGATTATTTGTTGTAATTACTTTTATATTAGTGTTAAATGACCCCTAACTTGTATTTTGAGTAGAATAAAAGCGCATTTGCTTGAGGACAAGCAAATCTCAAGTGTAAGGGTATATGATGAGGCGAAAAATGAACCACTTTTAGGGGGTCATTTAAGCCCGGAATTGACTTTATTTGATCAAATATTGCCCTAAATCATTCCTTTTGTGATTTTAGGTACTTTGGGAGTGAAATCTGGAAAAGGAAGCAATTCGGACGTTTTTGGAGCATAAAAGTGAAGAAAACGCCAAAGTCTTAATTTTCCTTGCTGGGAACAGTAGGTGACGGCGTCAAGAAGGAATCCTTGACGGCGTCAAGAGCAAATTTCCATGACGATCCAGTACAGATTTGACGGCGTCACGAAGTAGGGCATCAAGAGTAAAATTCATGACGGTCTGGAAATGCATAATACATGACGGCGTCAAAAGTAGATCAAGGCAGTCCGAGAAGAGTTTTGGCGGCGAGGTGATGGCGTCACAAGATTGGTCTTGACGCCGTCAGACCCTATTTCCTATATATAGTTTTCTAATTTTCACACATTAAAAAGAGAAGTTTTGGAGAAACCCTAAGTACGAACTTGGTGCGAATTTTACAGGTTTTTCAAGGGTTCTAAGCCCTTGATACCTTTCATGTGTAATTGAGATAAGTGTTCTTTTAATTCAATCAATATGTCTATCTGTTGGTTGTCTATATCTTGTTCTTGTCTTAATTCCATCATGCTAGGCTAGATCTATCTTGTGTTTGCTTGGATCTAATGAAACCTAGATGTTAATTATGTGTTGATTACTTGTTTATAATTGTTTTGGATGAATGAATTTGATGTTAGGCTTAAGAAAACTGGCAGATCTCCAAATGGTAACATGCTTGAACGTCTTAAGAAACATGAACCGATGTGCACTAGGTCTTTATTGGTTGTATTTAACGCATGAGCCACTGTTTATAATCCCTATGGTTGTGCTGGGCATGGTATAGGAGGAGATAAGAGCTCATAGAATTGGGGAGTTAAGTGCGCCACCCCATGAATGATATTAAGGAATACGATCCGTCATCCATGCAACTATAACAAGTAATTAACGTGTAAAAGATGTCTAGGGAGTAGTGAAATCTAAGTAAACACATTTTCTCCACTTATTGCTCACAACTTTAGTATAATTTAGTTTATTTTCATTTCTAGTATTTTATTTTGATTGCATCTTTAGTATTGGGTTAGTTGACTAGCAACTAATTCCGCCCAAATCCTTCAAATCCGAGATTTTTACTTGCTTTTCATAAAATATAAAAACACAAAAATAATCATCCCTCACCTTTAGAACTAGTATTTAGGTTTTCTAATCCTAGCGACACTATTCCTAGCTGAACGATCAATCCCCCGGTACTTGTCACTATACTATACTACAACGAGCAGGTACACTGCCTGATGGGGGTTGTAAGCTTCTCAAGATAACTTGAGAGGTAAAGCCTGGTGCGATTCCCACGTATCAAGCTTATAAACGAGCCTTATTGGCTTGAGTACAAAAATCTTAAATGACTAATCGACCATCGAGCTCGAGCTAGAATAAAAACAACATATTTGTGCTTGAGTTAGAGCTATATTTTAAAAAACTATTCGAGCTCGAGTCGAGCTCAAGCCGAGTATATGTTAATCGAACCCAACACGAATATGCTAAAATTTGTCTCGGCTCGGATTGTTAACACCCCTAGTTATGAGGTTGATAAGAAAGTGAATGTGGAAGCTAGTAAAAGGTAAGACGACGAAAGAGAATTCTGATTACGAGTTAGATCCTGATAAAGAAGTTGATTCTTCATCTGATGAAATTGATTCTTTGTCTGATCAAGTTGATCGAAAGGCAAAGAAATCAAAAAATCTTCGTATGATGAATTCGAAGAGAAAGAGGAATGGTTCAGTGATGAGTGGGGTTTGCACCAGGCTTTACCTCTCGAGGGATCTCGAGAAGCTTACAACCCCCACCAGGCAGTGTACCTGATCGATGTATTATAGTATAATGACAAGTACCGGGGAATTGATCGTTCAGCTAGGAATAGTGTCGCTAGGAATAGGAAACCTAAAGACTAGGTCTAGAGATGAGGGATGATTATTTTTGTATTTTTATATTTTTTTAGAAAGCAAATTTAAATCTCGGGTTTTGAAGGATATGGGCGGAATTAGTTGCTAGTCAACTAACCCAATACTAAAGATGCAATCAAACTAAAATACTAGAAATGAAAATAAACTAAATTAAACAAAGGTTGTGAGCAATAAGTGGGAGAAATGTGTTTACTTAGATTTCACTACTCCCTAGATATCTTTTACACGTTAATTACTTGTTATAGTTGTGTGGATGACGGATTGTATTCCTTAATATCATTCATGGGGTGGCGTACTAACTTCCCCAATCCTATGAGTGCCTACTTCACTCCTATGTCGAGCCGGCTAAGAAGCTCCTAACATAGGATCATTAGAATTTACTCATGCATTAAATACAACCAATAAAACCTAGTACACATCGGTTCATGTTTCCTAAGACGTTCAAGCATGTTACACAATGGAGATCTGCCAGTTTTCTTAAGCCTAACATTGAAATCATTCATCCAATACAACCATAAACAAGTAATCAACACATAATTAACATCTAGGTTTCATTAGATCTAAGCAAACACAAGATAAATCTAGCCTAGCATGTTGAAATCAAGACAAGTAAAAGATATAATCAACCAACACATAGACATATTGATTGAATTAAAGAGAATACTTATCTTAATAGCACATGAAAGGATTCAAGGGGTGAAAACCCTTGAATTTACTGTAAAATACGAGCTAGGGTTCACAAAGTTCGGCCCTAGGGTTTCTCCACACAAGTTCCTCCCTAATGAATGAAAAATAGAAAACTATATATAGATTTTAGAAGGTGACGGCATCAAGAACAAATGTCTGACGCCGTCATCTCGCCGCCAAATAGTTCCTCGGACTGCCTAGATTTGGGTCTGACGCCGTCATGTGTACTCCTTATGCAGGCCGTCACAAAATTAACTCTTGACGCCCTTCTTTTGATGCCTTCAGGTTTCTTCTGGGTCGTCATGGATTTTACTCTTGACGCCGTCAGGATTTCCTTCTTGACGCCGTCATACACTGTTTCCAGCATGGAAAATTAAGTCTTTGGCGTTTTCTTCACTTTTATGCTCAAAAAATGTCTGAATTGCTTCCTTTTCCAGATTTCTCTCCCAAAGTACCTAAAATCACAAAAGGAACGATTTAGGGTAATATTTGATCAAATAAAATCAATTCCGGGTTTAAATGACCCCCTAAAAGTGGTTCATTTTTCGCCTCATCATATACCCTTACACTTGAGATTTGCTTGTCCTCAAGCAAGTGCACTTTTATTCTAATCGAAATACAAGTTAGGGGTCATTTAACACTAATATAAAAGTAATTACAACAAATAATCGTTCCACTAAAGACCAAAGACAAGCACGGAGGTCATACATTAGCACCTCACAAATAGTGTTTAGATACTCACATCTCTCGGGTGTAATAAAGTAATATCACAATATGGAAATGGAAAACATCTCTCACTACCTGTCATAGCAAAATAGATTACCATAGGCTTGGGAAAGGATCAAACCTCCACCACATGGCGTAAGCACCTAGGATAAACTATCAAAGAGGTCTTTTAAAGGGTTGTAACGTTAGGTGTAGGGATATGGAATACACGGTTTTGTTGGGTATAGGCAGTCTTTACTGGTGGCGAGTTAACAATCTTGGTTAATTACATGTACAATATGGCGTTGCTAAGCCAAGACGAGACTCGACTTAAGCTAATAAATAAAAAATAACAAAAACATAAAATAAACATAGAATGAAACGGGATGGTAGTCCGTATGTTTTTTCTCTTTTCTTTTTCTATTTTTTTTTTTTTTTTTTTTTTTTTTTTTTTTTTTTTGCATACACTCTTACCCTACCATCCAAAATAATACATCATAGGGAGTGAACATTCCCCTTACACTTGAATTTTTACATACTTTTACAAGAAACTAATCTAATGACTCGAATCAAGATAATCAAAACACTTGGAGTACTTTTAAGATTAACGTACATATGGGGTAATATATGATGTTCTTCCCCATTACTCCATAAAATAAGTACTTTACCCATGAGTCCCAATCGTCCCAAAACAATATGTACAAGGATATGACTCGACTGAGCAACCATGTAATCAATTAGATAGTTAACTTAGGGTTTAACAAATAACAATAATGCACTAAAGATAAGTGCATACACGGAAGGCTCAGGCGATTTGGGTGTACATTTAAGTGGGGTGTAACAAATTCTTCCTTCAAGTAAGATGCTTAAAGTTAGAAACGAAAAGATAGGCTCGGAGGGGTGTACTAGGGGTTTCGTGAACTAAAGATGAGTACAACGCTAAGGGTGTGGGAAAATTAATTGACTTAACTAGCCAAGTAATATGACTTTAATGGTCAAGTAATTATGATACGGGTTTAACACAAGGGTAATCCTAATGCCTCTTATCATGTAGTAAATCCTACTACACGAATGTAGTCTCACTAGCGGTCTCGGATGTATCACTAACGCAAGTTCTAGAATCTAAATGCTACCGGTACACTCATAAGCACTAATAGTAAATGCTTTTCCTATCAAATCTAAAGGCGAACCTCACATATTTGGGTGGAAAATTTTTCTGAATGATACGGTTATGTGCTAGTCATACAATCTCTTATCCATGAGACGCTTGCTATGGCTAAAGTTTCACTCCTAAATGTTGTAAAAATTTTTAAATTTGGCGCTAAAATTGCACTAACAAGTATTTCACATAGTTTTATTACACATCTACTATCAAACAAACAAACTCAAGCGAAAGTGTATCTGTAAGGTATCATCATTTTACCCTCCCCTTACACTTAAGATGAACATTGTTCCCAATGTTCAAGTAAAGAATGTAAAAGTGAAATAAGTAAAAAGAATGAAATCAAATACTCCCCTGATTCACTCGGTATGGATAATAAGGTGGCCAGGTTAAATCTTCCTCCAAGAAAATGAACAATCAAAGCTTCCCTTCCAGAAAAATAAATCATCTCCTTGTCATAAGTAACTTGTAAATCCTGAGAAAACAGACAAGGCAACCTCGCATAAAATCGGCGGTAATCTACATATGTTAATAAATCCTAGAAAACAAAATAAGATATAATGCTTGTGGAATGATGTTTGCAGATTTCCTGGAGATTATAAAACTAATAATTCAACAAAAACTTTAAGACTCCGTTAGAAAAACAAAACCGGTAAAATTTCCAGATTTTTACACGTGACGCCGTCAAGAGTAAACTCATGACGCCGTCAGAAGTGACCTGCTGAAATTCTTATGTTAAGTTTCCAGAAAATTTCTGGAAAAACTTGGTTCTACTTCCTGGAAAATCCTGCAAAACTTCATTATGACTCGATACAAGCATTTGACTCTAACAAATACGAATATACATGTTCATTTAATCTTGTGGAGAATCATGATCGGTTTGTTTCTTAAAAACATATTTGGGGTTTCCTCTTACACTTATCTTTTGCAAAAATACCTTTGAGTGAAGTTAAGACTAGGCCAAACAACAAAATAAAGTATTTCCACTCTTTAGTTTAGAAACATGATCTACCAACAATAAAAATAAAGCATGCATACGGAAGCAAATAAGAAACAAACAAAATAAAAATCACACAAAGCATGGGTTGCCTCCCAAGAAGCGCTTTTCTTTATTTACGAGTCTTGTAGCTAGACTCAAGGTCATGGGTTACCGTGTATCGCTTATGCTCACATAACCAAGCGTGAGCCATCTAATAGTCGCCTCATCTTTCTTATACTCATTTCCTAACTCTAAACATCCGCGATAGTATCTTTTATTCTTTTCATGAGTATACTTAAGCCCTTTTCTCTTATCATTCTCACTTAGCATTTCTATGGGTGGATACCTACTACAATTCTCCATGGAAAAATCCTTGAACCTAGGATGTGTGCGGGGCATTTGGTAGACAAAATCTTCATCCCCATCCGAGAATGTAATTAACCCTTCTAAAAGTTTTTCATCAAGGTTGGTCAACCTTTTGAAGGGTATTCCAAATACAACTTGGGTCAACTTACTATCAATAAATTCTCCTAGATTCTCCATAACCATAAACTCAACAAGATAAACCAAGCTTCCTACAAACACATGCAATGGTATTGCCCTAGCAATAGTATTTTCTTCTTTGTATTCTAACTCATCTACCATGATTTTATTATATTCATTACGCGAGATTATGTTCATTGGGAGAGATGAGTTAAGGTAAGCGTTAAAGCTCCTAAATCCAATCTTACAAGGAAATTACATGTTGAATGAACTATCACTCTCAATCCTTGTTCTAGGGTCGACATACCTAAGAGGGTTCACTTCTTCTTCCATCCTATCCTCATTAATCACATCACCATCATCAAGATCCTCATCGGAGTCTGAATAGTAAAAAGGACTAGCCCTATGGTCATCATCATGGTCAGACTCCTCTAACTCAGAATTGTTGTCAAAGTGGTGGTTAGGCGAGAGGCTAGGTGGGTTCTCATTTTCCACTAAAGGGATCGGGGCGAGCATTTGGAAAATCCTACGACGAAAAACACGAATAACAGGAATCAAACAATCAATGTTATTGTTATCCATCGAGTTAGTTTACAAACAAAGGAAACAAAGAAATAAGATAGACTAAAGAGAACCTAAAAATAAAAATAAAATCTTACTAGAAAGGAATCTAGCAAGTAGACCTAATAAAAAGAGATTCTAACCTAGACAATAACTATTCCCCAGGCTGTGGCGCCAAAAACTTGATGCGTGGGGTTTGCACCAGGCTTTACCTCTCGAGGGATCTCGAGAAGCTTACAACCCCCACCAGGCAGTGTACCTGATCGATGTAGTATAGTATAATGACAAGTTCCGGGGGATTGATCGTTCAGCTAGGAATAGTGTCGCTAGGATTAGAAAACCTAAAGACTAGGTCTAGAGATGAGGGATGATTCTTTTTGTATTTTTATATTTTTTTAGAAAGCAAATTTAAATCTCAGGTTTTGAAGGATATGGGCGGAATTAGTTGCTAGTCAACTAACCCAATACTAAAGATGCAATCAAAATAAAATACTAGAAATGAAAATAAACTAAATTAAACTAAGGTTGTGAGCAATAAGTGGTAGAAATGTGTTTACTTAGATTTCACTACTCCCTAGATATCTTTTACACGTTAATTACTTGTTATAGTTGTGTGGATGACGGATTGTATTCCATAATACCATTCATGGGGTGGCGTACTTACTTCCCCAATCCTATGAGTGCCTACTTCACTCCTATGTCGAGCCGGCTAAGAAGCTCCTAACATGGGATCATTAGAATTTACTCATACATTAAATACAACCAATAAAACCTACTACACATCGGTTCATGTTTCCTAAGATGTATAAGCATGTTACACAATGGAGATCTGCCAGTTTTCTTAAGCCTAACATTGAAATCATTCATCCAATACAACCATAAACAAGTAATCAACACATAATTAACATCTAGGTTTCATTAGATCTAAGCAAACACAAGACAAGTAAAAGATATAATCAACCAACACATAGATATATTGATTGAGTTAAAGAGAAGACTTATCTTAATAGCACATGAAAGGATTCAAGGGGTGAAAACCCTTGAATTTACTTTAAAATATGAGCTAGGGTTCACAAAGTTCGGCCCTAGGGTTTCTCCACACAAGTTCCTCCCTAATGAATGAAAAATAGAAAACTATATATAGATTTTAGAAGGTAACGGCGTCAAGAACAAATGTCTGACGCCGTCATCTCGCCGCCAAATAGTTCCTCGGACTGCCTAGATCTGGGTCTGACGCCGTCATGTGTACTCCTTATGCAGGCCGTCACAAAATTAACTCTTGACGCCCTTCTTGTGACGCCTTCAGTTTCTTCTGGGTCGTCATGGATTTTACTCTTGACACCGTCAGGATTTCCTTCTTGACGCCGTCATACACTGTTTCCAGCATGGAAAATTAAGTCTTTGGCGTTTTCTTCACTTTTATGCTCCAAAAACGTCCGAATTGCTTCCTTTTCCAGATTTCTCTCCCAAAGTACCTAAAATCACAAAAGGAACGATTTAGGGTAATATTTGATCAAATAAATTCAATTCCGGGCTTAAATGGCCCCCTAAAAGTGGTTCATTTTTCGCCTCATCATTCAGATTCTGATTCTTCATCTGTTGATGAAGAAAAATTGAAGTGAATGTATAATAAATTGAAGAAAAAGAAATAAGAATCTATGAAGAGAGTGTCACAAGGAAAGGTAAGAAAAAACAAAGACAGTTGATGCCTCAAGAAGAAGCAGAAGAAGAAAAAACAAACACAGTTGATGCCTCAAGAAGAAGCAAAGGTAAGAAAAATAAGATCTTTATCTACTTACATATGTTTCTATGAGTAAAAGATATGCATTAGACAAAGTGTAGTCATTTCATCCCACATTGGATGGGCGAAAGAATAGCCCCCATGGGTGCCCTTACAAATACAAAAACCTATGAATGGAAGCGATAACTTTATTTGGAAACTTTGGAGTTTGGAGAATCTTATCTTAATTCTCTAATAGTTCGAATTTTAGTCAAAAAAATTAAATGAACATAATTTCATTGATCTTTTAACGCAAGGTTTAAAAATGGTTTATGCTTACAAATGAGCATAATCGAGCTTAGACTAAGTAAAAAATTAATCGAGCCCAAGCTTATAAACGAGCCTTATTGGCTTGAGTACAAAAATCTTAAATAACTAATTGAGCATCGAGCTCGAGCTCGAACAAAAACAAAATATTCGAGCTTGAGTTCGAGCTATATTTTAAAAAATTATACGAGCTCGAGTCGAGCTTGAGCCGAGTATATGTTGATCGAGCCCAACTCGAATATGCTGAAACTCGATGATTGAGCCTAAAATGGTCAACTAAAGTCAACCACGGATGTGGTCAAAATGGTCAAACAGCTTAGGTCCAATCTCCGTGGATAGTATAGAGTTTCCCCAGGTCGTTATGTCCCGACGAGATTGAAATGGTGTTTTGAAACGTTTATTTGAATGAGTGATACTGAGGATAGTAACCAAAGATGATGTGGGTTTGATTACACTACTGATTACTTGAAACTTAAGAAAATGAAACAGTATTAACAATTACAGAATCACAGATATAATTAAACGTAAGCAAATTAAAAATCAGAAATCTTTACAAACATAGAGAAAGGTGAGTTTTAAACAATTTACAACTACAGGGGATGAGAATGAAAATTTTACAAATTTAATATTAAAAGAAAATTAAATTAAAAAGAAAAAAAATATTATTTTATTATTTAATATTAATTATTTAACTAAAAACTATTTAATTATTTAAATAAAAACTAATTATCTTATAATAAAAAACTTTATAATACAAATTTAAACTAGAAAATTGCAAATTTAATTTTTAAAACTCTAAAATGACTTAAAACAAATTTATAAATTAAAAATATATATTTTTGTCTTTTTGAGGATTTATTATTAATTAATTACTAATTATATTAATTAAACTAATCAAACTAATTTAAATTACTAAAAATAGCAAAATGACTTAGAAAATTATGAGAAAATTTTTAAAACTAATTAACCATCTCAGGAATCCTAAAAAATTATAAAAAGTTTATAAAAACTATTTTTAGATTATTTTGCTAATTATTTACTTATTTATTAAATAAAAACTATTTAAACTAATTTAATTACTAAAAATAGAAAATGAACAGTGGAAATTAAGAAATTATTTTCTAAAAATACTTTATGATTTATAAAACCAAGGAAAAATATAAAAAGGTACTATTGTTAAATAAAAATTTATAAAACTATTTAATTAACTAATATTACTTAATTATTAATTAAATTAATATTAATTCTAATAAATACTAAATTAAAATAGAAAAATCTAGAAAAATTCCTAAAAATACTTTAATATAAAAGAAATGTAAGAAAAATATAAAAATGCAGTTTACTTAATAAAAAGCTAAAAACGAAAATTAAAAAGATAAATAATATTAAATAGAAGCTATCACTTAATTTAAGATTGGATTTTTCTGGTTTTTCTTTTGGAAAACTATTTTATACCTAGAAACTAAGAACTTTTGTGAAAACAACTTTTCTAGAACTTAAAAATAAGCAATATGGACATAAAAAGCTAAAACAGTTGACTTTTGTTGACTAATAGATGAAATAAGCTTATGTGGGGTCCACAGGGGTATATTTTGGTCTAAACTAGTTAGGTGGACTGAAATAAGCAAGAAAAAACAAGAGGGTACCACTGATAAGAAAATAAGCACAAAAATAAGCACTTAAAACCTTGTTTGCACACAGAAAATGGGACAAACTTTGATGGCCAAAATATGTGGGTCCCAGTGAGCTTAAGCTCAAAACTTTGCTTGAATTAGCTAGAGGGACATGTGGGGAGTACAAGGAACCAAAAATTACAGAGTGGGACCCACTGTGGTGGTCTATGGGACACACAGAAGTGGTGCTGCTGCTGTGCAGCAGGGGAGATGACACCCCCTGCAGCTGTGTTCACAAGCTTAATTAAGCTACTAAAAAAATTCTGAAAATTAAGCCAAGCTAGATTCCTAAAGTTTAGATGGGAGAATATAACATGTAAAAAGCTCAGGGCCTGAATCCAAACACAAAAATCACAACAATTCCTTGAAAATCTGAGATTTTGACTTTTTATATGAACATGAAACTTCGACTATTATGAGATTTGATTCCTTCTAATGGACTGAAAATGATGTTTAATGTTGTAATAAGGCTAAATTAGGCTAAAGGGACAACTTTTAAACTAAAATGGGTGGATTTGGGATCAAAAAATCCCAACAGTTAACTGTGGGGTGGGTTGATAGGTGGTTTTGACTTTTTTTTCAAAGAACACTAGATTTTATGTCTTCCCTGAGTTATTTTGACTTAATGCAACTTGTATCAACAAACAATAACCATAGTAACATACCTTAACACACTTAAACAGATTTAACCAAACACCCCCTGCAGCTGTGTTTGGGTGAGTGTGGGGCCCACAATAAAATTCACAAAAATAAGAAAATGGTGGGATTCCAAAGCTCAGCTGGTATATTTCAACCTCAAGAAATTTCAAAGCCTAATTTGATACACAAAAATCATGAAAATTCTTGCAAAAAGTGGGTTTTCTACCTAGGGGTAAATTTTGACTTTCTGTATGAACTTGGAACTTTGACTTTGGTGAACTTTGGTTACATCTAACGGACTGAAACTGTGATAACAAGCTATAGTGAGATGATCTAAAGCTACTTTAACAACTATGAAAAGGATTTGAGTGATTATTAATCCTAATATGCTAACAGTGCTCATACAAGTGAGACATATGAGTGATTTTGACTTTTTTTCCAAATGAGGCCTACATATTATGATTATACTAACCTAAATACACCCAATGCAGACTACCTATGCTAAATTACCAACAAATCAACAACAAGAACACAGAGTTCACACTTAAACCAAACACTACCTTAAAAACTAAAAAAGAGATTTTTCAATCCAAATGACTGATAAAAACCATGAAACTGATTTTTAAGCACATATGATGCTATTGTAAGACAAATGAACCACATAAACAACGACATAAACAACAAACTCTCATTAACTAAAATTATGCTATCTAACTGTGAAATTTAAGTAATGAGTAAACAACAAATCTAATGAACAAACATGACATATTAAGCTTTATTATGACTAACATACACCTTAGAAGCATAAACACAAAGAGATAAGCAGATATTAAACTAGTGTACAGTAACAAGCAAAAAATAGAAACATGGACTCACAATTGCATTCCAAGGACAGAGCAATGAACCAAGGACCAATAACTATCCTAAAACTCCCCAAGGAGTTCTAAACCATATGTCATCCACCCTGCTACCTTGCTTCCACAGCTTCCTTCTCTTCTGGATTTCTTTTTTTTTCACTATTTAATATGGAATTTTGAGTAATTTTTGATTTACTGAGCTAAAGTAGTTTAAATGCTTTGAGAGCTTTTAAGAACTTGTAAGTGAGCTTGAATGAACACTGATCAATAACATTTACCAACATTAAACCAATATGAGATTTTGATGAAAAATTAAGCATAAACTGAATATAAAAAGAGAAAATGCAATTGATACTTGAAATAAGTTTCGATTACACTGAAAAGTTTAAAAATACCCTTTGGAGCTAAAAAGTACAAATGAAAGTGGAAGTTCAACTAAAACGACATTAATGCTATACTAAGCTACACTACTTATCTAACTAACCACTTCTCTCTCCCTTTTTCTTCACTTTTATAGACTTGGGGTAGTTTCTCTGTCTTTCCCACTTCTTTTCTGAGGCCTTGGATCCTTGAAATCAATCCTAGCCATTGAAGGTATTTTTGGCGGGAAAAGGTTTTTGCAACTAGGGAGTTAAATATTGGCAGGGGAGGTGGGTTTTGGACTGGAGTGTGTGTCTTGGAGGGAGTAGGGGGAGTAGGAGGGGGTGGAGGTGACTGGTTCCAAGTGGTGGCAGAGGTGCAAGGTGTGGGGTTTGCAGGTTCAAGTGGTGGGGGGAAAGGTGAGTCAAAACGGGATTTGACCCTGGTAATATACTTAGGGTGGTTTGGTCTTTTGGTGTTGGGCTTAGAAGGGGTGATGGATTAGGCTTGGGGTTTGTTTTCTGTGGATTTTGTATTTGGATCAAAATAATAATAATGGTCCATTTGGCTAAGTGTTATCACAAGGACAAATTTTGCAAAAATCTGAAAATGGAGGGGCTGAGTTTGGAGACTTTCCAAACTTGCTTCAAGGTTCATTTCTGCCACATTTCAATAGTTCAAGGTCCTTGAATGTAATTTTTCACTTTTGGTCCTTCAGGGACTAAAATTGCCAACTATTGAAACTTGAAGGACCAATATTGTAAATCTTTCAAACTTTTTATCCAAGGACCAAATTTGAAAACTTGTGAGTTTCCAAGGACCAATGTTGATTTTTCTTCCAAAATTTTCCACCAGGGACCAATTCTGCAAAATGTGAAACTCCAGAGACTAAACTTGTAAATTCTCAAAACTTTTTACCCAAAGACCATTTTTGATAATATTTGACTTTTAAAGGACTTGGGTTGACTTATCTTTCAAAATAAATGCTCGGGGACTAATTTTGACAAGTTTTGAAAGTTGGGGGACTCAAAATGCCAATTATGCAAAGGGTAAAATCTATAGAATAGCAACGAACTTACAGAATTGTCCCAGATTGATTAATCAACTAATTTATTACCAGATTGAACCATAATTTTGAAAGTTTAGTTCTAATATTAACCATTTTGCCACATAGTTTGGCGTCGTTAGTCCCTCCACCACTAACGCTTGTTAAGTGTTTTTTGAGTAAATTACACCATTCGTCCTTGTGGCTTGCGTTAACTGGCGTCGTTAGTCCCTTGACCAAAAAAACTGCACCGTTCGTCCTTTTTTTTACGTTTTCATCCATTTTTTTCGTTTTCGTCTGTATTTTTACGTTTTCCTCCGTTTTTTTACGTTTTCAACCATTTTTTTTACGTTTTCATCCATTTTTCGGTTTCGCCTGTATTTTTACGTTTTCCACTGTTTTTTTACGTTTTCAACCATTTTTTTTACGCTTTCATTCGTTTTTTTCGTTTTCGTCTGTATTTTTACATTTTCCTCCGTTTTTTACGTTTTCATCCGTTTTTTTTTAGTTTTCGTCTGTATTTTTACGTTTTCCTCCGTTTTTTTTACGTTTTCAACCATTTTTTTTACGTTTTCATCCGATTTTTTTCGTTTTCATCCGTTTTTTTTCGGTTTCGTCTGTATTTTTACGTTTTTTTACGTTTTCAACCATTTTTTTTTCGTTTTCATCCGTTTTTTCTGTATTTTTACGTTTTCCTCCGTTTTATACGTTTTCATCCATTTTTTTCGTTTTCGTCTGCATTTTTACGTTTTCCTCCGTTTTTTTTTACGTTTTCATCCGTTTTTTTTAGTTTTCGACTGTATTTTTACGTTTTCCTCCGTTTTTTTAAGTTTTCTACCATTTTTTTTACGTTTTCATCCGGTTTTTTTCGTTTTCATCCATTTTTTCGGGTTCGTTTGTATTTTTACGTTTTCCTCCGTTTTTTTAAGTTTTCAACCATTTTTTTTACGTTTCCTCCGTTTTTTTTCATTTTCATCCATTTTTTTTGTTTCCCCAAAAACACAGACGGAAACGAAAAAAACGGAAGAAAACGTAAAAAAACAGACGAAAAAAATGGTTGAAAACGTAAAAAATACAGACGAAAACGAAAAAAACGGATGAAAATGTAAAAAAAGGAGGAAAACGTAAAAATACAAACGAAAACGAAAAAAACGGATGAAAACGTAAAGAAACGGAGGAAAACGTAAAAATACAGACGAAAACGAGAAAAAAAACGTAAAAAAACAGAGGAAAACGTAAAAATACAGACGAAAACGAAAAAAATGGATGAAAACGAAAAAAATGGTTGAAAACGTAAAAAAACGGAGGAAAACGTAAAAATACAGACGAAACCGAAAAAAACGGATGAAAACGAAAAAAACTGATGAAAACGTAAAAAAAATGGTTGAAAACATAAAAAAACGGAGGAAAACGTGAAAATACAGACGAAAATAAAAAAAAAAACGGATGAAAACGTAAAAAAACGGAGGAAAACATAAAAATACAGACGAAAACAAAAAAACGGATGAAAACGTAAAAAAACAGAGGAAAACGTAAAAATACAGACGAAAACGAAAAAACAGATGAAAACGAAAAAAATGGTTAAAAACGTAAAAAAAGGAGGAAACGTAAAAATACAGACGAAACCGTAAAAAACGGATGAAAACGAAAAAAAACGGATGACAACGTAAAAAAAATGGTTGAAAACGTAAAAAAACGGAGGAAAACGTAATAATAAAGACGAAAACAAAAAAAAACGGATGAAAACGTAAAAAACGAAGGAAAATATAAAAATACAGACGAAAACGAAAAAAACGAATGAAAACGTAAAAAAGATGGTTGAAAACGTAAAAATCGGATGAAAACGTAAAAATACAGACGAAACCGAAGAAAACGGATGAAAACGAAAAAAAACGAATGAAAACGTAAAAAAAATGGTTGAAAACGTAAAAAAAACGGAGGAAAACGTAAAAATACAGACGAAAACGAAAAAAACGGATGAAAACGTAAAAAAAAAAGGACGAACGGTGCTGTTTTTTTGGTCAAGGGACTAACGACGCCAGTCAACGCAAGCCACAAGGACGAACGGTGTAATTTACTCTAAAAACACTTAACAAGCGTTAGTAGTGGAGGGACTAACGACGCCAAACTATGTGGCAAAATGGTTAATATTAGAACTAAACTTTCAAAAATATGGTTCAATCTGGTAATAAATTAGTTGATTAATCTATCTGGGACAATTCTGTAAGTTCGTTGTTATTCTATAGATTTTACCCTTATGCAAACTTTGTTTGTTTTTCATCTGTTTTCAATCATTTTGCATCTGAAACATATAAAACACAATCATAGGATATTTTCAGTATTTTGATGCATATTTGAGTGTTTTTTTGTTGTTTTGTCAGTTCAGATTGACAAAAAATGATAAGTATTTACACACTCATCACTCGACTCGGCTCGGGTCGTTAACACCCCTAGTTAAGAGGTTGATAAGAAAGTGAAAGTGGAAGCTGCTAAAAGGTAAGATGACGAAAGAGAATTCTGATTATGAGTTAGATCCTGGTAAAGAAGTTGATTCTTCGTCTGATGAAATTGATTCTTTGTCTGATCAAAATGATCGAAAGCAAAAAAATCAAAGAATCTTCGTCTGATAAAGTCGAAGAGAAAGAGGAATGGTTCAGATTCTGATTCTTCATCTGTTGATGAAGAAAAATTTAAGTGAATGTATAATAAATTGAAGAAGAAGATAAAGAAAGAAGATTCTATGAAGAGAGTGTCACGAGGAAAGGTAAGAAAAAAAAAAAGACAGCTGATGCCTCAAGAAGAAGCACGAGAAGAAAAAACAAAGACAGTTGATGCCTCAAGAAGAAGCAAATGTAAGAAAAATAAGATCTTTATCAACTTACATAAGTTTCTATGAGTAAAAGATATGCATTAGACAAAGTGTAGTTATTTCATCCCTCATAGGGTGGGAGAAAGGATAGCCCCCGTGGGTGCCCTTACAAATACAAAAACCTATGAATGGAAGCGATAACTTTATTTGGAAACTTTGGAGTTTGGAGAATCTTATCTTAATTCTCTAATAGTTCGAATTTTAGTCAAAAAATTGAATGAACATAATTACAGTGATCTTTTAACTCAAGGTTTAAAACTGGTTTATGCTTACAAATAAGCATAATCGAGCTTAGACTAAGTAAAAAAGTAATCGAGCCCGTGCCTATAAACGAGCCTTATTGGCTTGAGTACAAAAATCTTAAATAACTAATCGAGCATCGAGCTCGAGCTCGAGCTCGAAAAAAAACAAAATATTCGAGCTTGAGTTCGAGCTATATTTTAAAAACTTATTCGAGCTCGAGCCAAGTATATGTTGATCGAGCCCAACTCGAATATGCTGAAACTCGACTCGGCTCGGATCGTTAACACCCCTAGTTATGAGGTTGATAAGAAAGTGAAAGTGGAAGCTGCTAAAAGGTAATACGACGAAAGAGAATTCTGATTATGAGTTAGATCCTGATAAAGAAGTTGATTCTTCGTCTGATGAAATTGATTCTTTGTATGATCAAAGTGATCGAAAGGCAAAGAAATCAAAGAATCTTCGTCTGATGAAGTCGAAGAGAAAGAGGAATGGTTCAGATTCTGATTCTCCATTTGTTGATGAAGAAAAATTGCAGTGAATGTATAATAAATTGAAGAAGAAGATAAAAAAAGAAGATTCTATGAATAGAGTGTCACGAGGAAAGGTTAGAAAAAAAAAGACAGTTGATGCTTCAAGAAGAAGCACAAGAAGAAAAAACAAACACAGTTGATGCATCAAGAAGAAGCAAATAAAAGAAAAATAAGATCTTTATCTACTTACATATGTTTCTATGAGTAAAATATATGCATTAGACAAAGTGTAGTTATTTCATCCCACATTGGATGGGAGAAAGAATAGCCCCCATGGGTGCCTTTACAAATACAAAAACCTATGAATGGAAGCGATTACTTTATTTGAAAACTTTGGAGTTTGGAGAATCTTATCTTAATTCTCTAATAGTTCGAATTTGTCAAAATATTGAATGAACATTATTACAGTGATCTTTTAACTCAAGGTTTAAAATTGGTTTATGCTTACAAATGAGCATAATCTTGCTTAGACTAAGTAAAAAAGTAATCGAGCCCGAGCTTATAAACGAGCCGTATTGGCTTGAGTACAAAAATCTTAAATAACTAATCAAGCTTCGAGCTCGAGCTCGAACAAAAACAAAATATTCGACCTTGAGTTCGAGCTATATTTTAAAAAATTATTCGAGCTCGAGCCGAGTATATGTTGATCGAACCCAACTCTAATATGCCAAAACTCGACTCGGCTCAGATCGTTAACACCCCTAGTTATGAGGTTGATAAGAAAGTGAAAGTGGAAGCTGCTAAAAGGTAAGACAACGAAAGAGAATTTTGTTTACGAGTTAGATCCTGATGAAGAAGTTGATTCTTCGTCTAATGAAATTGATTCTTTGTCTGATCAAAATGATCGAAAGGCAAACAAATCAAAGAATCTTCATCCGATGAAGTCGAAGAGAAAGAGGAATGTTTCAGATTCTGATTCTTCATCTGTAGATGAAGAAAAATTGAAGTGAATGTATAATAAATTGAAGAAGAAGATAAAGAAAGAAGATTATATGAAGAGTGTCAGTTAGAAAAAAAAAAAGACAATTGATGCCTCAAGAAGAAGCACAAGAAGAAAAAAACAAAGACAGTTGATGCCTCAAGAAGAAGCAAATGTAAGAAAAATAAGATCTTTATCTACTTACATATGTTTCTATGAGTAAAAGATATGCATTAGACAAAGTGTAGTAATTTAATCACACATTGGATGGGAGAAAGAATAGCCTTCATGGGTGCCCTTACAAATACAAAAACCTATGAATGGAAGCGATAACTTTATTTGGAAACTTTGGAGTTTGGAGAATCTTATCTTAATTCTCTAATAGTTCGAATTTTAGTCAAAAAATTGAATGAACATAATTACAGTGATCTTTTAACTCAAGGTTTAAAATTGGTTTATGCTTACAAATGAGCATAATCGAGCTTAGACTAAGTAAAAAAGTAATCGAGCCCGAGCTTATAAACGAGCCTTATTTGCTTGAGTACAAAAATCTTAAATAACTAATCGAGCATCGAGCTCGAGCTCGAACAAAAACAATATATTCGAGTTTGAGTTCAAGCTATATTTTAAAAAATTATTCGAGCTCGAGCCGAGTATATGTTGATCGAACCCAACTCTAATAGGCTGAAACTCGACTCGGCTCAGATCGTTAATACCCCTAGTTATGAGGTTGATAAGAAAGTGAAAGTGGAAGCTGCTAAAAGGTAAGACAACGAAAAAGAATTTTGTTTACGAGTTAGATCCTGATGAAGAAGTTGATTCTTCGTCTGATGAAATTGATTCTTTGTCTAATCAAAATGATCGAAACGCAAAGAAATTAAAGAATCTTCATTTGATGAAGTCGAAGAGAAAGAGGAATATTTCAGATTCTGATTCTTCATCTGTGGATGAAGAAAAATTGAAGTGAATGTATAATAAATTGAACAAGAAGATAAAGAAAGAAGATTCTAAGAAGAGTGTCACGAGGAAAGGTTAGAAAAAAAAAAGACAGTTGATGCCTCAAGAAGAAGCACAAGAAGAAAAAAACAAAGACAGTTGATGCGTCAAGAAGAAGCAAATGTAAGAAAAATAAGATCTTTATCTACTTACATATGTTTCTATGAGTAAAAGATATGCATTAGACAAAGTGTAGTAATTTAATCCCACATTGGATGGGAGAAAGAATAGCCTTCATGGGTGCCCTTACAAATACAAAAACCTATGAATGGAAGCGATAACTTTATTTGGAAACTTTGGAGTTTGGAGAATCTTATCTTAATTCTGTAATAGTTTGAATTTTAGTCAAAAAATTGAATGAACATAATTACAGTGATCTTTTAACTCAAGGTTTAAAACTGGTTTATGCTTACAAATGAGCATAATCGAGCTTAGACCAAGTAAAAAAGTAATCGAGCCCGAGCTTATAAACGAGCCTTATTTGCTTGAGTACAAAAATCTTAAATAACTAATCGAGCATCGAGCTCGAGCTCGAACAAAAACAATATATTCGAGTTTGAGTTCAAGCAATATTTTAAAAAAAATTCGAGCTCGAGACGAGTATATGTTGATCGAGCCCAACTCTAATATGATGAAACTCGACTCGGCTTAGATCGTTAACACCCCTAGTTATGAGGTTGATAAGAAAGTGAAAGTGGAAGCTGCTAAAAGGTAAGACGACGAAAGAGAATTTTGTTTACGAGTTAAATCATGATGAAGAAGTTGATTCTTCGTCTGATGAAATTGATTCTTTGTCTGATAAAAATGATTGAAAGGCAAAGAAATCAAAGAATCTTCGTCTGATGAAGTCGAAGAGAAAGAGGAATGGTTCATATTCTCTTCATCTGTTGATGAAGAAAAATTAAAGTGAATGTATAATAAATTGAAGAAGAAGATAAAGAAAGAAAGAAAAGAAAAAAAAAAAAAAAAAAAAAAAAAAAAAAAAAAAAACCCTAAAACCGTTTCTCTCCTAAAACTTAGGGCGATTTCCAGCCCCCCACCCCCCCTCCCCCCCCCCCCCCCCACCTATCAATTCCGGCCAATAATTCTTCCAATCTTACCTGTTTTTTCTTTAATCTTTCGTGGGATTATTGAATTAACGACATAGATCCTGGATTTTTAGGGTGGAGCCCTGGTTATTCTTTGTTTATTATGCAGATCGTCCCTATTCCTAACCCTAAATCCCTAATCGTATTTTTTAATTCTTATTAGGGTTTGATTTTCATTCCTTAACCGATTTAGTTTTCTAATCGGTATAATATATATTTAGGGTTTCGATTTTCTGGTTTTGATTTGGTTATCTAACCGACATTCTTAATTCCAATCTAAAGTCGGTTGGTGGCCACTATTGTATTGCGATCTGGTGCTTTCATGAACGAATTCCTTCTTAGGGTTTCGTTTTTTTATTGATGATCTCATGCGTAATGATTATGAAACCCTATTTTAGGGTTTCGACTTTACTTATTATTTGGTTGGGGTTGTTCATCATGGTTGCGCATGGGTGGATCTGTGATTTAGGGTTCCATGGTTATCATTCAATGAGCTACTTGGGTTCGTCTTGTGTGCGGCAGTTTGATGATTATGTGTTTCTACATGCATGTTATTGGACGTTGATGATCACTCGGTCTATATGTTCTACATCAGATTTTCGGTTTGTGTAAGTGGGTTATGGAGAGATTGTAAGTCAAGTTTGTGGGTAACTTGTTCAAAAACCCTTATTCGTGTTACTATCACAAGATTTGGTGTTGATTATGCCTTGTGTCACTTGTGTTCCTGCATATTCTTCTTTGCTAAGGCGAGTTGGGGCTGATGTATGAAGATAACGATTCCCTAATTTTTAGGGTTTCGTTTATTTCTGGTCTTGTGATCGTCTTTTGTGGTTATTGGAAGTTAGGGATTGGAAAACCCTAGTTGTGTCTATGGCAGGTTGTTCTTTGACTTGCATGGTGTGTTGAATCATGCCATATTTTATGGATTCCTTGGTTGGTTGCTTGTTGATGCTGCTGTGAATCGTTATGACATGATGAAGTGGGTGTTAGGGGCTCAGTTACCCTACTTGGTGCTGATTGGATCAATTGCGTGATTGTGGATTCATTTGTTTTATGTGCAGCTTGGTCTATTTCATGGTTTGTGAAACTTTGTACCTCTATTATCTTCATGAATTTAACTCGTATTGGTGTGGAGAATGGTTCAAGGTTTCTTTTGGATGGATTTGCATGTTCAGGTTCTATGTGAACGTCAGACGCGTCTTGTTTAAGATAGTGGTGCTGAATCATATGGAAGTTGATGTGAAGTTCTACGGTGACTATGCTTTTGGTGCTCCCTTTGTGTTGCAAGAGTATCATTTTTATATTTTCAATTGTATAGTCATTGTAGGTAGTAAGTTTTTATTGTAAGTTATAAGAATGGCATGTCATTCTTATATAGTGTTGCGTGTAAGTGTCCTAAAGGACTGAGATGAGGGAGTCACCCTCATCCATTGTACTTCAATGTTTTTTTGGATAATATATTTTACCAGGGTAAATTAACCCTTTTACCCAAAAAAGAAGAAGATAAAGAAAGAAGATTCTATGAAGAGAGTGTCATGAGGAAGGATAGAAAAAAAAGACAGTTGATGCCTCAAGAAGAAGCACAAGAAGAAAAAACAAAGACAGTTGATGCCTCAAGAAGAAGCAAATGTAAGAAAAATAAGATCTTTATCTACTTACATATGTTTCTATGAGTAAAAGATATGCATTAGACAAAGTGTAGTTATTTCATCCCACGTAGGATGGGAGAAAGAGTAGCCCCCATGGGTGCCCTTACAAATACAAAACCCTATGAATGGAAGCGATAACTTTATTTGGAAACTTTGGAGTTTGAAGAATCTTATCTTAATTCTCTAATAGTTCGAATTTTAGTCAAAAAATTGAATGAACATAATTACATTGATCTTTTAACTCAAGGTTCAAAATTGGTTTACGCTTACAAATGAGCATAATCGAGCTTAGACTAAGTAAAAAAGTAATGGAGCCTAAGCTTATAAACGAGCCTTATTGGCTTGAGTACAAAAATCTTAAATCACTAATCGAGCATCGAGCTCGAGCTAGAATAAAAACAAAATATTTGAGCTTGAGTTTGAGCTATATTTTAAAAAACTATTCGAGCTCGAGTCGAGCTCAAGCCGAGTATATGTTAATCAAACCCAACACGAATATGCTGAAATTCTCTCGGTTCGGATCGTTAACACCCCTAGTTATGAGGTTGATAAGAAAGGGAATGTGGAAGCTGCTAAAAGGTAAGACGACGAAAGAGAATTCTGGTTACGAGTTAGATCCTGATAAAGAAGTTGATTCTTCATCTGATGAAATTGATTCTTTGTTTGATCAAGTTGATCGAAAGGCAAAGAAATCAAAAAATCTTCGTATGATGAATTCGAAGAGAAAGAGGATTGGTTCAGATTCTGATTCTTCATCTGTTGATGAAGAAAAATTGAAGTGAATGTATAATAAATTGAAGAAGAAGATAAAGAAAGAAGAATCTATGAAGAGAGTGTCACTAGGAAAGGTAAGAAAAAACAAAGACAGTTGATGCCTCAAGAAGAAGCACAAGAAGAAAAAACAAACACATGCCTCAAGAAGAAGCAAACGTAAGAAAAATAAGATCTTTATCTACTTACATATGTTTCTATGAGTAAAAGATACGCATTAGACAAAGTGTAGTCATTTCATCCCACATTGGATGGGAGAAAGAATAGCCCCCATGGGTGCCCTTACAAATACAAAAACCTATGAATGGAAGCGATAACTTTATTTGGAAACTTTGGAGTTTGGAGAATCTTATCTTAATTCTCTAATAGTTCAAATTTTAGTCAAAAATATGAATGAACATAATTACAGTGCTCTTTTAACTCAAGGTTTAAAACTGGTTTATGCTTACAAATGAGCATAATCGAGCTTAGACTAAGTAAAAAAGTAATCGAGCCCAAGCTTATAAACGAGCCTTATTGGCTTGAGTACAAAAATCTTAAATAACTAATTGAGCATCGAGCTCGAGCTCGAACAAAAACAAAATATTCGAGCTTAAGTTCGAGCTATATTTTAAAAAATTATACGAGCTCGAGTCGAGCTCGAGCCGAGTATATGTTGATCGAGCCCAACTCAAATATGCTGAAACTCGACTCGGCTCGGATCGTTAACACCCCTAGTTATGAGGTTGATAAGAAAGTGAAAGTGGAAGTTGCTAAAAGGTAAGAGGACGAAAGAGAATTCTGATTATGAGTTAGATCCTGATAAAGAAGTTGATTCTTCGTCTGATGAACTTGATTCTTTGTCTGATCGAAATGATCGAAAGGCAAAGAAATCAAAAAATCTTCGTCTGATGAAGTCGAAGAGAAAGAGGAATGGTTCAGATTCTGATTCTTCATCTGTTGATGAAGAAAAATTGAAGTGAATGTATAATAAATTGAAGAAGAAGATAAAGAAAGAAGATTCTATGAAGAGAGTGTCACGAGGAAAGGTAAGAAAAAAAAAAAAAAAAAAAAAAAAAAAAAAAAAGGATAGTTGATGCCTCAAGAAGAAGCACAAGAAGAAAAAACAAAGATAGTTGATGCCTCAAGAATAAGCAAAGGTAAGAAAAATAAGATCTTTATCTACTTACATATGTTTCTATGAGTTAAAGATATGCATTAGACAGAGTGTAGTTATTTTAACCCACATTGGATGGGAGAAAGAATAGCCCCCATGGGTGCCCTTACAAATACAAAAACCTATTAATGGAAGTGATGATTTTATTTGGAAACTTTGGAGTTTGGAGAATCTTATCTTTTTTTACATACCAAACTTTTTTTACATATCAAGGGACTCATCCCCACCATCCGTCTAAAAAGAAATAAATGGTTGAGG
This sequence comes from Artemisia argyi, assembly GCA_030686995.1. Lineage (NCBI taxonomy): Eukaryota > Viridiplantae > Streptophyta > Magnoliopsida > Asterales > Asteraceae > Artemisia > Artemisia argyi. The sequence continues at coordinate 150,832,891 of CM060695.1, read as the reverse complement.
TTAAAAACATTTTAATATTTAACCCATTTTTTATAATCTAAATATCTCTTAAACCGTTAATCGTTAAGTGAAAATAATTACACCATCGCGACGAGCATTTAATTATCTTTTCTATAGACGGGCACTTTGATATATACTTTCGACAAAAAAAAAAATCAATTTTTTTCACATTTTTTTTCGTAGCCGAAAAAATCACATGTGATATGTAATATCACATGTGATATTAGTGTAATATCACATGTGATATGATATGTAATATCACATGTGATTTTGTCGGCCACGAAAAAAAACTTGAAAAAAACGAAAAAAAAAAATTTTGTCGAAAATATGCCAAAGTGCATATCTATAAAAAGATAATTAAATGCTCGTCGTAACGGTATATATATATTTTTTTTCACTTAAGGATTAACGGTTTGAAAGATATTAATATTTGAAAAAAATGAATGAAAGTTGGTTTTTTAAATTGTTGGGATTAATCTCATCCATTAGATCAAATAAAGATGGAGGAAAGATGGAGGGTGAAGATTAGTCCCTTGGTATGTAAAAAAAGTTTGGTCCTTAAATTATCTTAAGTCAATTCTCTAATAGTTCGAATTTTAGTCAAAAAATTGAATGAACATAATTACAGCGATCTTTTAACTCAAGGTTTAAAACGGTTTAAAACTGGTTTATGCTTACAAATGAGCATAATCGAGCTTAGACTAAGTAAAAAAGTAATAGAGCCAGAGCTTATAAATGAGCCTTATTGGCTTGAGTACAAAAATCTTAAATAAATAATCGAGCATCGAGCTCGAGCTCGAACAAAAACAAAATATTCGAGTTTAAGTTCAAGCTATATTTTAAAAAATTATTCGAGCTCAAGTCGAGCTCGAGCCGAATATATGTTAATTGAGCCCAACTCGAATATGCTGAAACTTGACTCGGCTTGGATCGTTAACACCCTTAAGTGCAAGTATAAAAGTAAACAAAGTGCAAACCGGACACGATGATTTATATTGGTTCGGTTACAGAGCTCCTCTCCGCTATACTCCTCTCCCCGAGTACCCAACTCGAGAGTAACTTCACTAGATCAACAAGCTCCATTCTCGGCGTAGAAAACCTTACAAATGTCGCTTACACTTTTACCGGTACAAAGCTAAATAGCGGGTTCTAGTTCGAGGTAGAACCAACCTAACGTCGCCTATACAATATTTTCGACACTAAGCTAGATGTCGAGTTCTTTTACAAGGGTACAACCACTCCCATTATGTTTTATGGCCCAACATAAAAACCTTGTGTTTTATGACACAAACACATAAACCATCTAATCTAGTTTGGTGAATATATTGTGATGATACAATGATGTTTACAATGATGATCCATGACACAAATGTCTAATGGATATGAATGACTAATCTAAATGAACTTCCTTTGATAGGAAGCCTTCAATGGATGAAGACCACAAGTTCCCTAACTAGTTGTGATAGATCTTCATATATGTATGCTTTTGGTGGATGATGACTCAAGATCTCTGAGCTTGCTTCACATGATCATTTCGGGAGTATGCTTACAACATAATGAAAGTTAAAAGCATTATGATCATGATAATGAGTGTGATTAATGTATGTTACTAATGATCTAAATGTATGAAAACATAGTAGAGAGAATGTGTGTTAAAGTGGTAAGCAAATGAGTGAACAATGGGTTGCCATTTATAGCCAACAAGGTCAGCATACCAAGGAACCAAAAAATTGGTTCCGCGGGGTTCCGCCCTTGCTGCATTTTGGTACCATGGGGACCTGACAGAAAATCATCAAAATCTTCTACCAAATCTAACCAAAATATACACCAAATCTTTCCATGATTCTAGAGTGCAAATCTAAACAAAATATTCTATCATATCTTCTAAAGATTTCTAGAGTGACAATCTAATTTAGATATTCACCAAAGCTTTCAAAGATCCTAAAGAGATTTGATGATCCATGGAATGATGTAAAAATTCATTTTCATTTTGGATTAAAATGTTTATGAAAGTAAACTTGTAAAATGTATATACTAGCTAGTTAATACATGTTTAACAAGTTGTACCATGTTAGTTATGTGTTACTCTCTCCGTCCCAAATTATAAGTCCATTTTAACTGTGCACAAAGTTTAATAAATTCTCACTAACTAATTTATTCACCAATCAAATATCTTTTCTCTCCACTAAAGTGTCATTTTATTGGTTGAAATAAGAAAATAGACAAGTGTTTTGGGACAACCAAAAATAAGAAAATGGACTCATAAATTGAGACGGAGGGAGTACTAAAAAAGTTGAGTGTATTATGCTATTATAAGACTTAAGTTATTATGTCATTAACATCATTTTTAGAAGTATGTAAACACATTTGTCATAGTTAGACACCCAAGAAATTGTAAATCATTCATTGGAAAACCATGTATTACTAACTTTATATGCTTTAACAAAAAAATGGTTTGGTAACTTCAGTATAACAATCCAGCAAACTACCTAACGTGTCTGAGCAAGTTTATCAATTAATTAGGATCCTTTAAACAACATCAATCCATTCTAATTGCATTAATGACAACATGAGAGGCCTTCAATGAATCACAAAATAATTCTCCAACATATTTATAACAAAAGCTCAAAATAACAGGTTGTTTTTGGATTTGTAAAAAACAATATACTTAACATGAACAAATGAGTTTAAAAAAAATGCAATAAACATAAATAAATTTCTCCTTTAATAGAGTAATTTGTATATGGTTGTCCACTATTCTTTTATATCATCAATTTGAGTGTATGGCTGGGACCATTCTAACTACAATAAATGGAAAGCTTATCATCCCAAAGTGAGGATACTTTTATATTAAAGTAAATAAAAAATTATTTCTAATATTTGCATCACTCAATGCCAAAAACATACATTATCTCCTCAAACATATTCATGCATGAAAGTTTTTCTCTAACAACTCTAATAAGAAAAGATGAGCATAGACTGATATTCATATTATACTTGTAAGGTACCTCAAGCATGTCAAGTTAAGGATGAAACTACTAAACATATTGGCATAGCATTTGCTTTTACCACTAATACCGGATTGAAACAATCATGGAGGTTATAACGCAACAATAAAGTATGACATTGTGCCAACTGCCAACTGCCAACTGCCAAGTATATAAAAACGGGTCAAATATAGGTGCAAACGCCAACAATATCTTAATGTCTAAATACCCAAGTCTAATCCATATTAAACGCCAACTATTAAACTTTTCCAACAACATGCATTCAAATACACTCAATATCATGACAAATATTAACAGTAGCCTACAATGTCTTATTTGGTACTCAGTATGCGACAACAAAATGTAATACCCCATTCAAATTTCTCCAAAATTCTTACATCGTTTTTTGTTCTTGCCAAATTGATCATGATCTATGCGTTTTTGTTTCTTATAAATCATTCCAGCTATGCCTCTTTTGCTACTATCTAAACGGTTCTGTCATATTACCTTATAAATTTTATTACCTGACATTTTATCGAACAATTTGTGCACATTAATACAACTTCCATAATCAAAGTAGAAAATCCACTCAAACTACAAATTGAATCGCATAAACACATTATAATACCTAAATTGATGCCTACATAGATTTTTAATTTTGAAACTAAAATTGAATACCTTTAAAAATGAATTAAACCTGTGTTGATTTTTTGACTAACATTAAGGGATTACTTTTTTTATACCTTTGAAAGTGAATGTGAAAGCTTGTTAAATCTGTCGATGGGCGGTAGCTTGCTTTTTATGGTTTTATTTTGTTGTAACGATGATTAAATGTTTGATATACATCATGATTAATATAAATTGGAAGTATGTTTTTTGGATGTATACTTTTCGATTGGGGATGAAAATTGGGGGTTTCTTTGTTTGTGGATAACTATGTTTTTGATCTACTGATAGTATGAATTAGGGTGCGTTTTTTGTAGATTTTTACTATTGGTTAGGAAGGAAGTTGGTTAGGAAGCAAGTTTGTTGTTCAAACTAAAATTATTTGGCTTAACAATCTCTACTATCTTTACTTATAAAGCATAAAAACAACTAAATATGTAACCGAATAACCGAATAACGCAAAATATAGTCACAGATACTCGCCATCATAACGCAAAATTTTAAACTTTTAGCAAACATTTTACAACCAATCAATGAAACAAAACGAAACCATCTTTTACACCATCTTTCCGGCAACCTAACCACCACAGATCAGTCTAGCCCTTTTGGCAACCAACCCATTTCGCTCTATCATTTCTTCTTTCTTTCTTTCCTAGCCTATGCCACCACCATTACCATCACTGAAACCCCACCAAAACCCACTTCACAATTCCATCTTCCTCCCTAAACCCACATCCAAACACCCCTCTAAAAAACTCATCTTCCCAACAAAAATGCCTCCATCTTTCTCCACCCCAAAAACCCTCTCAGACTATCTCAAAACCCGCATCCCACAAGAAGCCTTTTCATCATGGGGAACCCGACCCGGAACCAAAAACATCCACAACTTATTCCAAGAATTAACCTCTGGTGAAACATCCTTAAACGACACCCAAAACCCACCTCTCAGAACTGTCAATGTAGTTGTTGTCAACATTAAAGATGGTCAAAATCGAATCTTGATTGAGTCCCATCAAGAATTGTCAAATGGGGATGTCAGGGTTCGCTCTAGGCCGTTATCCGAGAAAATGAAGCTGGGTGAGAGTGTGGAAGATGCCGCGGTGAGGGCGGTTAAGGAGGAGTTGGGGAAGGAAGGGGAGTGTGTTAGAGTGGTTAAGGAGACGTGTAGGAGTAGAGTTGAGGAAAAGGTGTCGGTTTCTTATCCGGGGTTGCCTGCGTGTTATGTGTTGCATAGTGTGGATGTGATTGTTGACGGGTTGCCGGATTGTGACGAGTTTTGCACGGAGGAGGAGGGCGAGGAGTATGGGGAAGGGGAGGATGAGAAGGCGGTGAAGTGTAGGAAGCATTATTGGAAATGGGTTGATGCGGGGAGTACTAGTGTTGAAACTTGAGTCGTGCATTTTTGTAATGGTGAGTTTTTGAGCTCTCCTAACTATTGGTTTTCGCAAGTTGTTACGTGATAGTGTTTGATGTGTGTATAATGTTTGAAGTTGTGATAATAATATACTGATCAGTTTTATTGCGTATTTGCCCAATTTTGATTATTATGCATTATAAATATGATGACCCCTGCGTAATAAAGTTAAACTGAATAGGTTTTGTTGCAGCGATTTCCTATATTGATTATTTGATAGCCGGAATGCTAAATATTGACTTGGAAACACAGTAATCATACAATCACATTTACAGCATAATGCCAAACACCCCTTAATTGGAATGTGATTGTAATAGTAAGCTTTATTTTCCGTCAGAAAGGTTTAAGCTTGATATCTTCTGGATGTTAGGATACAAATAGATATAGTACTTTTTCATGGTCAAGTGCTTGTTTTGGACCATCCAACCGAGTAATATTGTTGGATCAACTTATACACATGGCCATACATGCAGCGTGCCATGTGGCTACTAGCATAAATCAAGTCAATCGTGTTGGATAGTAGAAAAAAATTGTCGAAAGAACAACATGATTGGCTGGATTTAAGCTAGTGGTGACGTGGCAGGATCTGATTAGGTACCGACATGGGCTGCATATATTGACGTAAGTTGAATCCAGTATTGTCTACCGTTATGTTCTGTATTAGGAGTTTGGTTATTGTTGCTAGTTTTTAATGGCTAAAAGGATGCTTTTAAATATTGACTATAGAGTAGATGTGCAGACACATAAGAAATGGTTTGCAGTTCTATTGCTTCTTAAATACCCTAGCCTATAAAATCAACATGTTTTAGACGTGATTTGTTTCATTGGCTGTTTGTGTAGCATGTTCCACACCCATAGGTTCTTAGTTTCTTGTCGTGTTCTCAAGTAAAGGTGTTGATAACTGTTGCTTTTGATCCTTTCTTAATACATGGCTCACAAAAATTCACAGCTGAATTATTGATGTAGCATGTCGTGTTCTTATTTGTTGTATATGGTTGCGTTTGGAATTAGCTGATGTTGATCTGCTTCCTGTTTCGCTCAGTTGTTAGACGTTCCTTTCTTGTATATTTAGATTTCCATCCCAAACCTTGCGAGTGTCAGGGTGCTATATATTCCTGGTTAATTTGTACAGTACATAGTGTCAACATGAAGTAAGTAAGTCTCTTAGGACTACATAAGACTTGAGATTCCAACCGACCATATTTCATAAGAGACACAATGTTATTTACACTCTGTTCTCGAGTTTTTATTTATTTATTTATTATTATTTTATTTTTTTTAAAGATGGAAAGGTAAGGGATGGGAAGGAAAATTACAAATATTGGTGTTCGTGAGTTTTTTGAGATGGAAAGGTAGGTGACGGGAAGGGGTGAGGGAGGGAAGTTATGGCCTTTTTTGTGTAGATTTCTTCCTTCCAAAATTGTGGGGATGAGGAAGGGAAGTGGGTCACTAACATCATGGGCTTGTGTTAAATTACAATTATATCCTCATTTTCTTTATGCTCGATGCATAACTTCCACCTGCTTACCTTGAAGCAAGTACGCCTCTTATCTTGGTATTTCCCAATTACGTATAGCAGGTCTGTTTGGAATTGTTAACTCGTCCAAAATTTAAAAAACTAAATAAATTATATTTGGGTATTAGATATGCTAGCCTGAACACCATAGGTACTCTTTTAACGAATTGAATGTCTTAAAAACATATTTGTTTTTGGTTTTAGAATTGGATCATTTATATCTGTGACTGTAGGTTGAAAACACTTCCTTATATACTTGATAAACGCTTTCTTTGTGGTAGTTTACATTGATAAATTAATTAGACCATCTTGGTTATATATTTTATGTAGTGATTACATTTGTAATGGATTTTAATAACTTATATCGTATGTTCCAGGGATAGTGGTTGGATATTTTATGTCTTAAATGTTGATGTTGTTGAGTATTTGTCAACAATGGAACATCAGTACTTATAATTTTCCGTTTGAGTTTTGATAATCAATTTAGTTGCAACTAGTTTCAACCTAATCTACCCCGTGAGGCAGGTCACTTGGGTCGTGTTTTGTTACTGATCAGACAGTTTTAAAAAATATAACAATGAAACGGGTCAAACAACTCAAAGGGACCAAATTCAGTATATAGTTTCGGGGGTATATTGGTAATTTTGTTAGCTTCCTTATCCTTGCATTGCTACCTAAAAATACAAACTCAAGAACACAAATTGCAATAACCACTTTCTTCACATTGTCATCCCCTTACTTTGCCTTTCTCATCCCATCCCCTTCCATTCTTTAAAATTTAAACTCGAGAAGAGTGTAGAGTAATTTAGGTTCAAGAAAGTTTTAGCTTTTATCTGTAAATAGCAGACTATGTGCTTGTGCATCAAGAGATCTTTGGCATAGCTCATTATTTAGAGTCAAGAGTATCTTGTAAAGTTAGATTTCCTGAGTAATTTTGAACCTAATGGGCACTACCTGGTGAATGCTTATTATGTTTGCATTGTCTTGGGTGTCAGACCAGACACTTTTACCTTTTTAAGAAAGTTGGGACATGAACTTTAACCTAAAGTTATTGATAGGACTTGACTGATATTTTTCTTGGAAGTAATGAAGATACTAACACAATGCAAAATCTTCTTTACACTCAAAAACATCTTAACTCTAAGAAGCAGTTTCTCACAAATGATGTTTAAGTTAACCCTAATTGAACATAAAATCAAGCATAACGTTTTATTTGTCCTAATTCCTATTTTTAGAGTTGCATAATTATGGAAATACCTTTGGTGGCTTGTTTGACTAAATGAACGTAAATAAAACAATTACGCAAGTCTCTCAGTTATACCTTGGGTTTATTATTGCTGACTGAAGATAGATTGCCACCATTAAGTTACTCCATGGTGGCAATCATTGCAAGTCTTTGGAAGTGATTTTGCTTTTGTGAAACTTTTAACCACGCTCTCTTTGAAAGTAGTGAGTCTTTCTTTAGGCATTCTTGCAAGAAATGTTAAATATCATGACGGTAATTAAACATGTTCAATTACTATAAGTATAGATTACAAAAGAATTTGATTGACACTCTCCCTAATTACAGATCACGAGAAATTCTCTACCATTTGGGAGAACGCCACTTGTTAGTTTCTGCGTCGGGAAAACAGGTAAAATTACATCTAGGATGAGTAAAGAAGCAGCGCCTCATGTTGTCAACAGATAGCTAGAATGTCTACAATACCGTGAGCCCTTTTGTGTTTAATACTAATTTACTACGATGTTGACCAAACAACAAAAAAGATCAGGGTCTTGTGCATTAGGAAACTTTGTGGGCGCCACACATTGTTGATTCAAAGCGACTGCCATCATCTATAAATACAGAAATTGCTTCAAACTAGGTGAGATAATATTTGTTATACTACTACCTAAAGAATTGGACCTGTTATTTGATTGAAAAGGAATTACTATAACAAAATTATTAGTATGGCCTTATTTTAGCTTTATACAGTTATCTCAGATTGTAATGATTTAGAGCAATATTAAGGTAGTGTTTGATTGTTGAAAATTTTTCTTGTTTTTCCGTTTCTAGATTTCTTAAGGGAGTGTTTTTTCTTCTCCAGAGAAGAGTTAAGAATTTTGAAAACCTGTTTAGATCGAGTTATATTTTTCTTTTTTAAAAAGATTACCTCAGATTGTGACGGTGGGCGGCGATGGCGAGGATAGAAGGTGGAAATGTTACCAATGGTGATTAGGGTTAGAATGAGATACTTGAATGGTAGATTGGGGCAAGGTTGTAAATATCGCTCGGCGGTACCGTGGCGGTCGACCCCCGAAATTCGCCATATCGGTCTTGGCGGCGCCATGGTGGAGACCATAAATTATAAAGGAATATGAATAAAAACCATAGATCTGAAGTTAAACGGCGTTAATCTAAAAAAAAAAAAAAAAAAAAAAAAAAAAAAAAAAAAAAAAAAAAACTATATCTGAAGTTGACCGGCGGCTGCCAAGCTCCGATTTTGACCAAAAACGCCAAGTTAGACCGATATGGGAAATATCGTGGCGGTGGACCACCGAAATCCGCCATGGCGCCGCCATGGCCGATTTTTACAACACTGGATTGGGGAATACCATCTTTTTTTTTTTTTTTTTTTTTTTTTTTTTTTTTTTTTTTTTCGAGAAAAAAAAGTGGAGAAGGTAAGATTGGGATTTTCAATTTTCTAGTTAAACTTTGGAAAGAGAGAATTTCACTTTTTTTTTGAAAATTGTTGGAAAAAAGTGTTGCCTAAACGGGTTCAGTTTTTCCATTTTCCTTTGAAAAATTTCCTGGAAAATTGGGATGTTTTACACCAACTAAACACACCCTAAGTATCCATGTAGGATCCCATTAGTTTCATAGTAGTTCTAAAGGGATTGTGCATTTTTAAAAGGAGATCCATTGACATTAAAATCTAAGATTCTTTTCTTTTGTCTATAACTATCATATGTTTCTTTCCTATAATCCCACGTTAAAGATTGCAAAAGGTAGAAATCCACTACTATATATCAAAGAGACACCATCATTATAGACGATAAGATTTACAAACCAAACAGTAACCACTTTACTAAAAGTTTACATAGTTAATTCACAGTAACCAGCTAGAATTGAAATCCAATCATATTCAATAGTATCTTTCAGTTTTAATAGTATCTTTCAGTCAAACTGAAGTCGAATATCGGCTCCCTTGTTTGAAAAATATTGGACAAGCGGTACAGATCGACCAAAGGGTGAAACGGCGACACAATTTACATTAAAAAACTATACCTACCCGATACCCAAGTAACCAATTTCCTATTTTTCATGTGCGTTATCCATTTGCTCTGAAACTTAAAAACCATTCTTCCCCCCATTTGATCACGACCCATTACATACCGGAAGATGGATTCATCGGTAACCTCAACTAAAACCGTTGATAAAAGATTGTTAACCTTATGCTGTTAATAAACAGGGGGACAAATGAGTGGAGTGTCATCTGTTGCTCTTATAAGAAGCATAAACTTGAATTTCATCATAGTAAATACCAACTTTTTGATTCGGGTTTATTGAATAGAAGCAACATTTTTTACACCGACACTTTTGACATTTAGAGTTCCTCAGCTATGGTAGTAGGTAGTTATTGTTAACCATTGTTGGGAGCTTAGTTGCTCATCATAATTGTAAAGGTGCAAGAATTATTAAAGTGATCATTAGTACTATCACGTGAAATGCTTCACCATTTGGGAGCACCACTCCCAGTTTCTGTAAGGCAAAACATCAAAAGTTATGTATATATGATGTTTAGAATGTGTGCAGTAAAAATGTACTTCTGTGTTCAATACTGATCTACTATGATGTTGAGTTGTTGACATTATTGATTTACAATGATGTTGACCAAACAACACAAAAGATTAGGGTCTTTTGCATTATGAGAGTTGGTGGACATTGGTGCATAATGTCGATTGAAAGCGACTGCCATTATCTGAAACCAAAGAAGTAGCTGCTAACAAGTATGGGAGGAACAATTTTACTACTATCAAGATTTGTACCCTTTTTTAGTTAAAAAAATTAGTATAACAAGATTAATAGTATATGCGTATTTGAGCTTTTTATAGTTGTATCTAATGGGATTATTTACAACGGTAGCAAGGAGTAGAGGCTGCTGTTGCGACCACTTTACGTATGAATGGATCGATTTGGGGTGGTTGTTTATCCCAAATGGGTGAAACTGGTTGAAAGGCAAAAAAAAGTTTTTTTTGTAATGCATAAAACTTTCAAATCGTTTTATTTAAAGTTTTAGGTTATCGTTGTTATAACGATGTTTTTGTAATCACATATAATGCATTAATTAGTTACTAAAAAACTTAAAATGGACAAATAGTGTTTGCTGGTCAATCAACCCGGTCTGACCCATTTTGGTTCAACCTTTGCCGTTTTGACCAGTTACGTGGCCCGCCCGTCTTACCAGCTCTACTCTCTAGTAAGGATCTCCACAGGATTACTTTTCAGCATCTCTAAAGGGTTTGCACATAAAAGGAGATTTATTGGCTTAAAAGTTTAAGATTCTTTTCTTTTGTCTATAAGTAACTATTATATTTATCTTTCTTAATCCCACATTAGAGCTAGCAAATAGTAGAAGTCCACTACTGTATATCAAAGAGAAACTATCATTATAGACGATAACTTTTACAAACCACACGATAGACACTGCACTATACATTTACATATTATTATTTATTTTTATCAATCCATCTCTGGAATCAAATCAAACCTACATATAGTATTTGGTCGTCAAACTGTAGTAAAACACTGACTCCCTTGCTTAGAAGTCAATGGACCTGCAGGTGCAGATGAACCAAAAGGCAAAACCGCAACACAATTAACGTTAAACCTATATCTACCAGACACCCAAGTTCCTATTTTCCACCTAAGTAGTCCATTTGCCTTGAAGTTCAAAACCAATCTTCCCGCCATTTGATCACGACCCATTTCATACCTAAAAGATGGATCCACAGGTAACTCGTTGGCAACTAAAACCATTGATAAAAGATTGTTGTCTTTATGGTCTTGATAAAATGGAGGGACAGATGAATCAAGCGTTATCTGTTGACTCTTATAAGAAGCATAAACTTGTATTTCATCGTAGTAAATACCAACTTTCTGATTTGGGTTCTTTGACAGAAGTGTGATTTGAATAGAGGAGTTAAGAAGGTGAGATCCAGAGAGGGCGAGCTGATATATATCAGCTTCTTTGAGGGCAAACTCTGGCTTGGCGGGGTGGAGTATGAACCAGACAAGAAGTATGAGTAAGAGGATTGAAAGGATGACAGTTGTGAACGTGTAGACTAGTTTTTTGTGATGTTTTTTGATGTTTATGATTTTCTTTTCCGCACAATGCTGGGGTGCTTTTTCATTGATTGGAGACATTTGTTATGGTAAGAGGGAGGAAGTTTACATGGCTAAGTGAAGGGTGGTGTGGAGGTTATATATATGAATATATATAGAGCTAAGAAGCAACTAATTTTGGACTTTACACTTTTGACCCTTGAAGCTCCTCAATTATGGTAGTAGGTAGTTGATATTAACCATTGCTTGAGGCTTAGTTGTTCACCATTATTGTACAGGTGGCAGATGGCGGGGTTGGGTACCGGGTTAAAACATGTTTGGGTTCAAACGGGTCTGTTTTAGTACATTTAGAGAGAGGCCCAGGTTAGGCTGGTTGATTCACAATGCTTTGTCCATTTTAATTTTTTTACAAATATAAATGCGTTAATATTATTAACTACTTTTACAAAAACAATAGCATTAGAAGAATAATCTGAATCTTTAAATAGAAACGATTTAAAAGGTATGTAAAACTTGTGTGCATTAAAAATAGACTTTGGGCGACTTTTATCCCGTACAACCCGTCACCCATTTAACCAGTTTCTTTACTGCTAATGCTTTTTGTTTGACCCGTTTGTATACATACCTGAATATCAGTATGTGAACAAATATTAACCCTTTAGCATTTAGAGGGAATTTGTTTTATCTAGTGAACAAAATTACCCTTATGATCATTGGCTATTTACTTGTAGAGTAGTCTTTCCAATCGATTGATACTAGTGATAATCTTCAATAAAAGGTAGACTTTATCAAGTTGGCTCAAGAAGTGGCCACAAGACATGATTAACCTTTATGTAAAGAAAAAAGCTTACTAGATATAGAAAATGACTATTTTTTAAAAACATAAAAACATCCATTGTTATACCATATTAACAGTTTGTATAATCATATCTATGTTCTGCTAGAAACTCCCATGTTATTTTACGTGTTCATTATGCTCAATTAACCATGTGAATTTCGACCACTAAATCTATAAAATGTAAGTGTGAATCATGCATATCAGTACAGGTTTGGTATATACAGATTTTGGAGTGGATGGTATGATTGAATCAAGGATATCTTGGGTATCAAGCGGAGTGCAGCAAGTGTCTCGTGAACCTTTTTGAATAATTGAATAAAAAGTTGTAATCTTTTACAAAGCGCATAGCGATAAAATAGTCAATAGTTTCGCTTTTGGTGAAGTTTATGTGACTTTTGTTTTGTTTTTTTGAATATTTTTACTGATTGAAAGTTGAGGGAAAACTAAGAAATCAAAAGGGGAAACATGAGGAATCTATGGAAATTGACATTGGGTGGCAGTGGGGTTTAGAGATTGACCAATGGTGTTTTAAACCCTTTGCCTTTTATGCTAAGAAATGAGATTTTCATGGCTTTCTAGGAGTAGTTGAGGAGCTTCTTTAGGAAGAGTGTGAAATGGGTAATGCATGCTGAGTAAAGGTGGCTATACCAGGTAGGTCGGGTGGGTTGGGACAGGTCGGGCCGCCTTGACCCGAAGCCTTTTTCTCCAACTTACATGAAATTCTTGGTATATAGTTACTGTCTCTTTTCAAAGATAATTTATCGTTTGATGAAATGATTTAACACGTTTCATGCATAAAAAAAACACTATGGGTGGCTTCAAGCCAGGTTGAAATGTTTTTTTTACACATTTTATCTTAGTATACAAGTTGAACCGTTAAAGAAAACAAGTAACCTGGATCGCACCATTTATGCTGTGGATCAGTTGATTTTTGGTGAGTGGATGAATCATGAATGTCAATTTCAATTTTTAGTCTTTTGCAAAGGAAGTAGCTTTACTTGAGTTTCAAGATAAATGCTTGTTCACCTTTTATTTCTACTAGCATGATGTGCCATTTCGAAATCCAGTTATGTGGAAACATTTGGAATTTAATTGGTATGATAGTACTCACTGTGTTTGATAACCAACACATGTCACAAAGTATTTGTATAGGAAAGAGATTAATATAATGGAAGGCACCACATCTATCTTTTGAATGCATGAAGTGATCTTATTGCATCTATGATGTAACATAAAAAGATTTATATGTCTGGCTTGCCAAGATATAACTGCATTATTTTGTCGCTAGTCTATCTATGCATCAAGGTTTGAATGTGTATGTTTGTGGATTACATGTAGAGTCGCACTAGATTCAGACAGTACTCTCCTGGTAACCAGAATCAATGGTTTTTGTTCAACTTTGTACCAAATGAGTTGCTGCTTTGTTACTTGTGTTGTGTATAGACTACAGACCGTCTCAAACACGAGGAAGACGTTTATCTGTTTATAAATTTTTCTAGTGATTGTTTCTTTATATGGTGGCATGTAGAGTTAGAACCTAACCACGAAGTCAAAGTCGAATGACAGTTCACCAATGAAGTATTGTATTAAGTAGCTAAAATTTTAGTCAATAAAATTTCTATACTGATACGTACTTGTAGCAATTTTGTAAAGTTGACATGAATGCCAGTTTTGATGAAAAGATCAAAAGAACATAGTGAAAAGTAATCCAGTTTGGCTAAAATGCATACTGTGGAAAACGTAGAAAGGGGGGAGGGGGTGGTGAGTACGTCCCGTTTAAAAACTTAAATTTATCGTGTCAAATTAACGATCAAGTGTGATGCATTATGGTAAGTGACACCGGCGATAATGAATCTATAACAATAAAGATAAAGATAGTTGGAAGCATAAAATAAAACATATCACCACAACACAAATACAAGCACAATATAAATATAAACATAAAGCAATAAGTAAAAGAAAACACAAACCGGACACGATAATTTATAGTGGTTCGGCTACGAAGCTCCTCGTCGCCCTATTCCACTCCCTGAGAACCCGAGAGTTACTTCATTATGTCAACAAGCTCCCTTCTCGGCGGAGAAAACCTTACAAATGACAAAGTACAAGTTTTTATATTTAATGAAAGTGATATTAGGTTTGTACAGATCCTAATGCATGTGGTATAAATGTTTAAGGCGAGGAGATGGCAACTAAGAATGGACCTTAATCTCTACTATAAAGTATAAAGTGTATTTCTTTTCTTGAAACATGAAATTTGAATCTTCAAACTTAAATTATAGTTTGCCTAAATTATCTTTAAGCATCCTTTCAGTTTGACAACTTTTTAAAAGATAATTTAAATTATGTCTTTTCTTGATAATTCTAAACTTGAGAACTTTTAAAAAGGCACACTATATCATTTTAAAACATACGCTTTGTATTTTAAAAAACACACGCTTTGCATCAAGGGTTGAACCATAATCACGATTTTGCAAGAATAATTAATTGTCACTATACCACGTGGCTTTGCGAGGATATCTAGTTTATCATACTTGTCACTTTTTGTTATTGTGTGTATTGTACTTTCTTTTTTCTTATTATGTGTATTGAACATTCAAAAATTTTGATTATTGTGTGTATTTTGTAATCATTTTACCATTATTATTTTTAAATTTTAAAGGGTAAAATGATCATTTTACATGATTGAATAGTCACAAAATGCACAGAATAATTGAAAATTGAAAGTTCGATACACACAATAAAAAAAAAAGAGAGTTCAGTACATACAATAACAAAAAATAACAAATATGATACATTTTTAACTCATTAACCCTTTATAAAATACTCAACAAAATGAAACTAACGCTCGCTCCACATAAACTGTTGGTTATAAGTGCACTTGGAAGTTAGAACACGTGCGCTATGCTTCAGTTTGGTAAATTGATGTATTCTCTTAAAAGTAGTATGGTATAAGTTCACTACGATAATTTATTAAACAAGAAACTAATCATTTTACTCAATAAAAATTATAAATTAAAAGTAACATACACCGTTCGTCCTTGTGGTTTAGCCGAAATCACATCGCAAGTCCCTCGACTTTCATCTTTGTATGATGAATCCTTATAATGAAGTTTGGTAACACGATTCGTTCTTATCTCTAACACCATTCGTCCCTGTGGTTTGGTCGAAATCATATCGCAAGTCCCTCGACTGTTAAGGACAGGGATGTATAGTGTTACAAAACTTTATTATAAGGATTTATCATTCAAAAATGAAAATAGAGGGATTTGGGATGTGATTTCAGCCAAACCACAGGGATGAACAATGTAATTTACTCATAAATTAAGAGTAAATTACATGGTTTGTCCCTATGGTTTGTCCAAAATAACAACTTTCATCCTTCGAAGTTTAAAGTTGCATTGGTAGTCCCTAAGTATGTAAATAAATAACACACCTGGTCCCTATAGGGACCATTCATGTTATTCTTTGGAGGCGAAAATTTCACCTATAGGGACCATGTTTGTTATTTGTTTACATACTTAGAGACTATCAACGCAACTTTAAACTTTGAAGGATGAAAGTTGTTATTTTGGACAAACCACATGGACCAACCATGTAATTTACTCTAAATTAAATTAAGAACAATGCTAGAATCACAAAAAAAATTATAAAAAATATCCACATAACGATATTTTATGGAATTAGTGACATTCTCTCTTTAACATATCTACAAATAAACCTGTCATGTCGTTTTGTAGACATATTTTATAAATTTTTTGTGATGCTAGCATTTCTCTTAAAGCCCGTTTGGCTTAGAGGTTTGGATTGGTTTTTGAGTTTCAAAAGAAGATTGATAGTTTCACCGTAAGATTTGAGATTAAAATAAAAACGTGCACTGCCCTAAGACAAATGGGTTGGTTTCGTGACAAATGTGGATCACTGTATGTATTCTCTCTCTGCATCTCTTGTCTTATTATATTTTAGATTAATAAAACTAATTTTAATACTTTCACTAATTATTAAATAATATTTTTTTCTATTTAATTCTATTATTTTCTCTTACATCATTCTATTTTCCGTCTCTTACATTAATCCAAGTCTAAATCTAAATCTACATCAAACCCACCTATATGTTAAATGGGCCGGGTTCTGGTTTTTTTCCCATAATAACTTTGATATCAATTATCTCTCCCTACTTATTTAAACCGCCTCCAACATCTCCCCATCACAATATTCTTCTAGCCACAAAGAGAAAAATATAGATACTCTTTCTCCCAAATCTACTGCAATCAATTGCTCATCCTCCCATCTCAGATCCAACCGTACCAAAGTTTGATTTAGTCACCCCGAAAACCATAGGTAAGGTCCTTGTTTGAATCCTAGCCGAAAGCCTTACACCCATCATCCCTCACATATAGTAGGGTTTATTTATTTATTTTTATTATTATTATTATTTTCTCAAGGTTACCACTTGTCTTGTCGGTAACCACCTTTGCATGTCCGTGAAATCATGTTCTAGTACGAACTCTTATAAATCATAGAGATTAATATAACGTAAGTATGAACTATAATTACGTATTGAACCTGACGGCTAGGGTGTGAAGGAATTTTTCATTCCACACTGCTTTTTTTGCTTGGAGATGGTGCACTTACTACTTAATACAGTAATAGTAAAAGAAATTATTTGTAATGCACGTAGTTACATAAAAAGCCCTAATGAGATCGCCAAAAGATTAACCTATTGAATAAATTTGTGTTGTGTAGTTTTTATAAAGTTTTGTATGCAAGTCTAACACCATTGCAATATATATCTTGTATTCCTCATGAAATAACAACATATGTGCATAATCGGTGGTAAATGGAAATCTCGTAAATCTTTGATCGATTATGCTTTTTATGAATTAGTATGACACATCAATTCTATGATTACACAATGTCCTTCTACTAAGGAATAAGGATAGTCTCTCAAAAAGAACTTTCAGCTCATTCACATAAGCTTTTTGAGCTCGGTAATATTCGCTTGAGATTGAATAAAAAGAGAAACAATAAGGTCACTGAATCTCAAGCGAATATTACCGAGCTCAAAAAGCTTATGTGTGAATGAGCAGAAAGTTCTTTCCGAGAGACTATCCCTATTCATGAGTAGAAGCACATTGCGTAATCATGGAATTGATGTGTCATTTAAATTCATAAAAAGCATAATCGATCAAAGTTTGACGGGATTTCCATTTACCACCGATTATGCAACCTTAATATATGATATGTGTTGTTATTTCATGAGGAATACAAGTTTTTGCAAAGTGTTAGATTTGTATACAAAACCTTATAAGAACTACACAACACAAATTTGTTCAATAGATTGATTTTTTTTGGCAATCTCATTGGGGTTTTTATGTAAGTAGCTACCTGCACTACAAATAATTTTTTTTAGTATTATTAAGCAGTAGTAAGTTCACCATCTCCAAAAAATGGTGTGTGGAATGAAAAATTCATTCACTTACGTGTCAGGTTCGATACTTCATCAAAAGGTGGTTATAGTCCATCCTTTCATTGTGTTAATCTCTTTGATTTATAAGAGTTTCTACGAGAACATGGTTTCAAGTATGTTTGACATTAACGACATCTCAGATTTCACGTCTGATTTCTGTCTTGTATTATGAGGATATGATATCTACGGGCAGAAATGGACTATTAGATCTTTCAAATGGTCTAGCCCCTCACCCATGGATATCATACCTTCATCAAGCATCCATCAGAACCCACTTTATGCGCTCGTATGAAAAAGAAAGTAGGCCTGGACCTTATGAAGGATGATGTAAGTATTTCAACATAGTTAAGTATGAATAATATATTATTATGATTTTGTTGTTGTTGTTGTTGCTTTCATATTTTGTGATCTATCATGTATCATGGTATCTAACCTTCACTTATAGTCAAGTTTGGATACGAATATATGATACATTTCTGGGATTGAGTAACAACAACAACAACAACAACATACCCAATCCCGCCGGAGCAGGGTATGGGGGAGGTAGAACGTAGACAGATCCTACCCCTACCCCAGGAAACACCCGAGAGTAGAGAGACTGCTTCCAAAAAGACCTCCGGCAAGTGCAGGTGTACGGGTGATAGAGCAAAGCACAGAGAGCAAAAACGACAAGAAGCAGGCAATCACAAGCAGGCAAAACAAGCAAATGGAACAAATAGCCAAGGGGGCAAGGGTACACGGGCAAAAGCACACCAAACAAACAAAGAGCAAAGGCCCAAAGACAAGCAAACAAACCAAAGGAAGCAACACAGGGCAAAGCAAAGCACGGGGCCTAAAGCTAAGGCAAAGCAAAAGCAAGAAAACGCAGGCAAACCTAAAGGGCAACAAAGAGCAAGGCAAAGCAACGCCCGGGGCCTAAAACTAAGGCAGAGCAAAAACAAAGAACCAAACCGACGAGACTACCCACAAATCCTAATTCTATCTCTCCACGCCTTCCTATCTGAGATCATGTCCTCGGACAAGAGCAACTCCTTCATGTCGAGTTTAAGTCTATCCTCCCACCTGGGATTGAGTAGTTGCCACTAATTATCCTTCTGGATGTTTCTATTATCAATTCATATAAAATACTACTAGTATCAGTTTATTTTGAACATTTGTGTCACCAATTGCTTGAGAGAGTGTTTGGATATTTTTCTTAAAAGAATTACATGATAGTCAACATGATAGAGTTTGGATATGCTTCGGTTGCATGGGGTTACAATAATTATCTTTTATAGTGCATATCAATTATTTTGGCAAATTAATTTCAGTTGTCTAATAAATACTCTGTAATAGATAAATGACCGTTAATGAAAGATAATTGACATCATTCATTGTTGCAGTATACTGAAGAGGATCTTGACAGCACTTTTGTGTCAAAATTTGTTCCCGAGCTTCCTGGTGTGCCTTTAATATGCATAAGCCTATTTGGTGAGGACTCAAAGTTGTTCAAAATCTGTTGTCCCCGACTCACCTCACAGGCATAGCTTCAATTATCACGTTTATGCCAGAATGAGCAACCTAAAGTCTATATCCTGCCCATCGAATTCTCCATTAAAGGTAGCTCTCATTTTACAATAAACATTAATTCGTGCATTTAGAGTATTCTAACAATTAAGACAAACTTTACAACAGATGTGCCTTCTTTAGAGCCTGGTTATACTCTTTCAATCACCAAAAGGGAGAATGTAGTTGACCAGGTAGCACCCTCTCATACAACTCAATTATGAGAAAAAGGGAGCGTATTTGCAATAATGAGATTAAAGAATGAGTGAAATGGGAAAGCATGCTTAACCGATGTCTCTCGAAAGTTCTAAGGTAAGATTAAGCTATAACCATAATTTTTTTTTATTTATAAGGCAGAATTATTATAGCAAAAAAGAACATGAGATAAGTGTAGGACCAGAATATAAGTGATCAAAATGGCAACAAAACCTCCTTGCTAGCTGCTACCTCCCACCAGACCCATGCAGCCAAACACCCCTCTATATGCAGCAACAGCGACAGTCAAACACCCTGGATAGACCACAGAAATCATGTAGCCTCATTATTCACCGAACCACAAATATACGGCCCCTCCAACAACTTCTCCCACTGAAAATTCCATTTTCTAGAACTCCTGGAAATCCACTCATATTTTAGTTAGATGTCTTAAAAACCTCTTTAGCAGTTGTCATTTTTTGCTAAGGTTTAACTGAGAAGACCCACATCGAAACTAAGCTCCATTTCCATATGTCCTTAACATCTTGTTTAAAAATAATTTTAGTCACTAACGCCTCAAGATCTTTCATCTCACCTACTGACTACTGCCCTTCCGTGAGGAGACCTCACCCAGTCCCAAACCCACTCCTACATCCATTATTCCATCTACCTCTATTATAAACCGTAACTGTTACTTTGTTTGTGATTTGTCAACAGTAGCTGATGTGTTTAGAGTTAAAATGAAAATTCATTTAGATCACGATTTAGCTACAATCCGCACCTTGTAATTCGAATACAATATCTCTTGTATTTGAAAGATAATTTCTTTTTTTTCTTTTCTCACACTAATGCAAAGACCTTTATTTTGAAGGGTTATAATACAATTTTTTGAGACGGTATTAGACCGCGTTGAAAACCTTTCAAAAAAGACTGCGTTGAAAAAGACTGCACCAAATAATAGGGCCTTTATTTGGGGCGGTTAAGAACCGCAACAAAAGAAAACCCTTTATATGGAGGGGTTTGTTTTTAACCGCAACAAAAAGTAATATATTTTTATTAACAGAAAACTTATATTTATAAGTGAACCGTTCTATAAAATGAACCATGATTGCATTGAGAACCATTCCAAACAAGTTCTAAATAGATTTTTTTTTTTTTTTTTTTTCAATCGAATATCATACAGCAAATTAAGCTGCACACAAAATACAAAACACAAAACACAAACATAAATACCAAAAACAAAGCTTACACAAATGATACACAATTTCAACCAACTAAAACAAGTTTTATAACCCAACAAAGATCCATTACAAACTTGATATCCAAAACAATACAAGACCTAAATATCTTTTGGAATTGCATAAAACATAAAAGCCTAAACATTAAATTAACAACTTGGACAAACATAACAACCTAGACATGAGTTTGACAAACATAAAAACCTAAACATGAGTTGGACAAGTTGAAAACCTCAATTCCCTAAATAATATACTAGTAGAACTGCGGTGCGGAACTAAGAACCCGTTCGTCAATGTGCTTTTGTGCAATAGAACTCATATCCTCCAAAAGGTGAAACCAAATCATAAGAAAGAGTTAATCAATTAGTTTATCAAAGACATGATTTTATTTCAATAGACAAACTAGTATATAAATAATAACAAGTACTTACATTAACCGGAAAGTCTTGTTGTAACCTAAACATAAGCTCAAACATAGCTATCGACACGTAATAGCTGCATTCCCAATCACAATTTTGTTGGTGACACTAAATTCGAATACCAACTATAAATTACAAATCGGAACAAATAAATCAATTTGCACAAGTATATATATATAGGTAGAGGATGTACCTTAACCATAGTCCAATTTATATGCATCTTACACGTCTCGAAAAAACATCAGTGTAAGTTAAAATACCTTATGTACTCAAATGTCAATTTATGTTTACTAGAAATTCTTACCTTTCCACGATTGATATCAATTTATACACGCGGGGTTTTTCTAATGTCCCTATTGGAAGAATCCAATATTTATCCCATCTTTGTCAAAGGGTAAATTATGAATAACACCCAATGACAACTACAAGAAAGTTTAACATTTTAGTATAAACGAAATAGGTGTTATTGAAATCATATGACAAGCAAAGATCTCGCATGTACTCTTGCAAATTAATAAGGTGCAATGAGTATGGTTTTGTCTTGGTGTGCTGCAAGAGTTTGATGAATCTGATTCATTCTCATTGCAGCCGCCCATTGTTATCTTAGCACATTCTCCAATGGACGAGTGACGGGTTTAAGAACGCACATTTTTTTGCGACCCGAAAAACGTTATTCAACAGACCCATATAAATGTCTAAAATTAAAACAATAAACATGATAAATATCAATAAAAATGTATAATACTAGAACTTATGATATTGTAAAATAGTTAAAAAAGTTAATGAGCTTACATCGCCCACCAATGTATAATGGTACCATCAAGCCAATTATTTGTCATCCAGCTAACATTGACGAATATTCAACATAATAATAATAATAATAATAATAATAATAATAATAATAATAAAAGCTAGACATACTCCCTGGGTGCGACATAACAACAATCTGGTCTTCTCGTTCATGACATATTATGAACTTGGAGGCTAATCTGGATTTCTGTTGGCCTCCTCAGCAACAATATGCTATGCATTCCTCAATAGTGTTATTCCCGTTTCGTGTGGGAAGAGTTTTCTTTGAACCACTCCAAGCCGGAAACACTTCCATGCATTTCTCAGTTGTGTTATCCTCTTCTAGTATTGGAGGACTTTTTTTCGAACCACCCCAAAATGTTGTGGGTTGTGATGGCAACTCTTGGGGTGGTTCAACAAGAGTTCAACATTATGAGGCGGGGTTGTTCAATGCAGGTTCAACAAGAGTTGCCATCGGAAGCCACAACATCTTAGGGTGGTTCTAAGAAAAGTCCTCCAATACGAGAAGAGGATAACACAACTGAGAAATGTATGGAAGTGTTGCCGGCGTAGAGTTGTTCGAAGAAAACTCTTCCCATACGAAACAGAATAACACTATTGAGGAATGCATGGCATTGTTGCTGAGCAGGCCAACAAAATTCCATAGATTCATAGAATGTCGTGACCGAGAAGACCAGATCGTTGTTTTGTCGCACCTAGGGATTATTATTTTTTTAGTATGTTGAATATTTGTCACTGTTAGCTTGGATGACGAATACCTGGCTTGATGGTACCATTATATATTTGTGGGCGATGTAACCTCATTCACTTTTTAACTTGTTTACAATATCACAAGTATAGTATTATACACATTTATTAATTTTTATCATGTTTATTGTTTTAGTTCTAAACATTTATATGGGTCTGCTGAACGACATTTCTCGGGTCGCAAAAAATGTGCGTTCGTAAACTCGTCACTCGTCCATCAGAGAGTGTGCCAAGAAGACAATGGTGCGGCTGCAATGAATTACATTCATCAAACTTTTGCAGCACACCAAGACAAAACCATATTCATTGCACCTTATTTGCAAGAGTATGTGCCAGATCTTTGCTTGTCATATGGTTTTAATAACACATATTTTGTATATATTAAAATGTTAAACCTTTTTTGTAGTTGTCATTGGTTGTTATTCATAATTTTCCCTTTGACAAAGACGGGATACATATTGGATTCTTCCAATAGAGACATGAGAAACCCCACGTATGTATAAATTGACATCAATCATGAAAAGTAAGAATTTCTAGTAAACATAAATTGACAACCGAGTACGTAAAGTATTTCAACTTACACTATTGTTTTTTGGGGACTTGTAATATAAATTGGACTATGGTTAAGGTAAATCATCTACCTATATGTATATACTTGTGCAAATCGATTTATTTATTGCCTATTTGTAATTTATAATTGGTATTCGAATTTAGTGTCACCAACAAAAGTGTGATTGGGAATGCGGCTATTACGTGTCGATAGCTATGAGATCTGATGTTTAGGCTACAACAAGACTTTCCAGTTAATGTAAGTACTTGTCCGTATTTATATACTAGTTTGTCTATTAAAATAAAATCATGTCTTTGATTAACTCTTTCTTATGATTTGGTTTCAGCTTTGGGGGGATATGAGTTCTATTGCACAAAAACACATTGACGAATGGGTTCTTAGTTCCACACCGCAGTTCTACTCATATTATTTAGGGAATTGAGGTTTTTATTTTGTCCGATTCATGTTAAGCTTTTTATGTTTGTCAAACTCATGTCTAGGTTGTTATGTTTGTCCAAGTTGTTGAATGTTTAGACTTTTATGTTTTATGCAATTCCAAAATATGTTTAGATTTTGTATTGTTTTGGATATCAAGTTTGTAATGGATCTTTATTGGGCTATAAAACTTGTTTTAGTTGGTTGAAATTGTGTAAAATTTGTTCTTGTATTTATTTGTTTTTGATGTTTGATATTGGATTGAAACAAAAATAAATAAATTATTTTTCTATTTAGAACTTGTTTGGAGCAGTTCTCAACGCAAGCGTGGTTCATTTTATGAAATGGTTCACTTGTAAATATAAGGTTTTAATTTTGAAAATATATTACTTTTTGATTCAGTTAGAAAGCAAACCCCTCCAAGGATGGATTTTTTGTTGCGGCTGTTAACCGCCCCAAATAATGGCCCTATTATTTGGTGCAGTCTCTTTCAGCACCGTCTAGTACCGCTTTAAAAAATGTATTTTAACCCTTCTAAATAAAGTTCTTTGCATTAGTGTTAGCAGTATGGAAAAATGGTTTGGAAAGCGTCCACATCGCACACCTATCATACTGATACTAGGTTTGGAAATTCATGTAACTTTTGTATGTAGGATTCACATTGCAACACTGTTGGGATATGAAATATCAAAGTGCTTCTGTATGTCAAAGTACTGCTGCATGAAGAACAAAAGTCAAAGTACTGCTGAAGAACAAAAGTCAAAGTACTGCTGAAGAATAAAATCAAAGTACTGCTGATATGAAGATTGCTTAAAGTACTTCGAAGGATGCAAGGACTGATGTGCAATATTAGACAAGGATTAATGTGTAATATTAAGAGAATATTCTAGAATAAGTTAGGGATTATAACTTGTCGTTCAAGGATTACATGTTGTAAACCGACTTAAGGTTATCTATATAAAGAGCCTTAAGAGGTATTGGTCGAGAGAGTTTTAGAAGTTTTACAAGTCTTAGATAAGTTTAGAAGTCGATCAAAGTTAATAGTTAGGGATTGTTAGTGAATCTGTGTAACAAAGCAGGTTCTAAGTTTGGTTAATATAAAAGTTTTTCTTAAGCTTTGTGTTAGTAGATTCCGCATACTTTACAAGGTCAAAACAGTGTTTCAATATTAATAGTATTGAGTTTATTCAATATTGTTAAACCTTTACAAGCTACAAAGTAGTTTGATCAGAGTATATCGATCCAACAAGTGGTATCAGAGCTTGTGTTGGAAACTCTGAATTAAGAAGACAAACCTTTAAAACCTTTAAACCAACTTCACTACAAACCCTGTCAAGATGTCGACTGATGCTGCACCTGCTCCCTCAATAACTGCTGTTAGAATTCCTATTGTTAAGAAGGGAGAGTACAATCTATGGGCTATGAAGATGAGGCAGTATATTGCCATCACAGACCATGCCTTGTGGGATGTGATTGTCAATGGTAATATACAAGTTGAAGAACCAATTGAAGTACCTGGACAACCAACACCTCCAAAAATACATGTACCTGCTGCTACCAAAAGAAATCAAGACAAAGCTCTCAACATACTGCTTTCTGCTATTCCTGATGGTCACCTACTAAAGTTTCATGATGCCAAAGATGCCAAACAACTGTGGGCTGCAATAAAGAAGAAGTTTGGAGGTAATGATGCTTCCAAGAAGATGCATAGGAATTTGCTGAAGCAGCAATTTGAAACTTTCACAGTTGGTGAAAGAGAAGGTCTTGATTCTGCATATGAAAGATTTCAACATCTTTTAAGCATGTTAGAACTATATGATGCTGAGGTATCTGTTGAAGATGCAAATTTGAAGTTCTTAAGAAGTTTGCCATCAGCCTGGCATGTAGTTGCTACTATGATTAGAGGACAATCAGGGCTGGATACTATGGACTTTGATGATCTTTACAATAATCTGAAGGTGTATGAGCATGAGATGAATGGTTCTACAGGTTCAAGTACTCAGCAGAACATTGCTTTTGTCTCTTCTGAAAAGAGAAGCAGTACTTCTAACAAAGGTACTGCTTACCCTACTCAAAGTACTGTGAATGAAACACAGGTTCCTTGCACAACAATGGTCACCACCAATTCATCACAATCACTAACCCCCACCTCAGATGAAGTTCTATGTTCATTCTTTGCTCAACAAGCATCTATGCCTGTCACCTATCAAGAAGATGTATTGCAAATAGATGATGATGCTTTGGAAGAAATTGATATCAGATGGCAAGTTGCTATGCTCACTGCAAGTATAAAGAAGTATGTGAACAAGACTGGTAAAGGTATCAACTTCAGAGCTAAACAAGGCATAACATTTGACAAATCCAAGATTGAATGTTTCAATTGTCTAAGGACTGGTCACTTTGCAAGGGAGTGCAAATTTGCAAAATATCAAGCAAACAAGATGATTGAACCACCCAAGCCTGAAAGAAAGGAGATTCCAATTACTGAACCAAAACCAAAAGCTTTGGTTGCTCAAGAGAATCTGTCAGAGATTGATTGGTCCAATGAGTTTGATGAAGAACCTATTACTTATTCAATGGTTGCCTTGGAAGATTGGAGCACAGCATTTGATGAAGAGCCAGGATATGCTGCTTTGGAGTCAAGAGAAGAGTTAGGAAGCTTTGATTGGAGCATGGAGTTTGAAGAAGAAACAGTTCAGCTTGCTATGGTAGCTGCTTCACCAAGTCCATCCACCAAATCTGAGGTATGCTCTAAGTGTAATGATATGTATCAAAAGTTACTTACTGAGTATGTAGCTGAAAGAGATAAGTTTCAAAAGGCTAGGGCTGAGATAACAGGTTATCAATTAACTTTAGAGTCTATGGAAGCCAAAATCCTTACACATGAAAACAATGAAGTAGCATGGCTTGAAACATATAAACAACAAGATTACCTAGTTAAGTTGAATGAATGGAAACTAGGTTGCAAGGTGTCTGAACTAGAGAAAGTGACTGCTGAAAGGGATAAGTTGTTAGAAAAACTTGCTGTTTGGAATGAGGCAGGAGTGTCACATGTTCAATTTGTTGAAAAGCAAAGAACATCTAATATTAAGACATGCCTAGGTTATGATAGTAATGAAGGAATTCCATTTAAGAGCAAGGAAATAAATCTAACTGTTGAAACCTCCACTAGTGATGAAGAGTTCCTAAGTCTTGATGAAAACACTTCTAGTGATGAGGAATCCCCTAGTCAAAAACCTCCTGTATTTCAGAAAGAAAAGGGTTATAATGCAGTTCCTCACCCCCCAGGTAGCTTTCAACCACCTAGAAAAGATGTTGATTGTTATGGTGTAGATAATCTAGAGTTTAGGAAAAAGCTTATAAGTAAACTTAGTCCTGAAACTTTAGAAAAGTCTGTTGAAGCACCTAAGGTTGAAGAGATCAAGTTTCCAAAACAAGCAGTACCTTCAAACACTTTTCAAAGAACTGCTGATCACTCAGCAGTACCTCAAAGAAAATTCTTTCAAAATACTGCTAATTTTAGAAACACTTTTAGAAGGGGATTTGGGGATATTGGTCCAAAGGTCTGTTATGTTTGTTATAGTCCTAATCATTTGATTAAAGATTGCAATTATCATTCAGAATACCTTAGTAAATATCCTAAGACCAGAACTGCACAACCAAGTTATACAGAGAATAGGCCAAGAGGTAACAAACCAGTTTGGAATTATTCACATAGGGTTAACCACAGTAATTTCTCAAAAGACTTTAGGTACCCTCATCAGAAAAGGTCATACTCCAAACCATCAGTACCTTCACAAAGTACTGATAGAAAGGTCCCTAATGTTTCTAGCAAACACTCAAGTGTAAGACCTAGGAGTTACAGTCATTACAACCCTAGAAAGACTTACAACACAAGAAAAGATGCTAGGACACAGAACCCAACTCCTAAAGTCACAACAAAATGGGTTAAGAAAGAAAGTACTGCTGGAGTAGAACAAGTACTTTCAGAGGTTAAGGGTGAAAAAGGGAAAATTGATCATGAAAAACAAACTGTTTTGGAAACAAAAACCTTAATTCTTGATCATGCTTTCAAAGACAGTGGTGATTACATACTCAAAAATTTTGAGTATGTCACTCCACAAGGGGAACACAAGTCAGTAATGGCTTGGGTTCCTAAAAATAACTAACCATTTTCATATTAATGCAGGGCAACCCAGAGGAGGAGCTTAAAGATCATCTTATTGTAGATAGTGGTTGCTCTGGCAGTATGACAGGAGAAAAGGAGCTCTTGTCAGATTTTAAAGCTTATTATGGAGGAAAAGTTGCATTTGGGAATGATCCTGATGGAGGAAGAATTACTGGCAAAGGAACAATCAAAGCAGGAAACATTGATTTTGAAGATGTTAGATTTGTGAAGGAGCTCAAATTCAATCTTTTGTCAGTCTCTCAGATTTGTGATAAGAAGTATCCTGTGTTATTCTTTGACACAGAATGTCTCATACTTTCTCCTGATTTCAAGTTAGAAGACAGAAATTTGGTGTTACTGAGAGCACCAAGAACTAATGATGTGTATAGCATAGATTTGAAGAATGTGAATTCTGCTGAAAAAGCAACATGTTTGATTGCAAGAGCATCTATGGAAGAAGCACATCAATGGCACAGAAGACTGGGACATGTGAATTTCAAGAACATCAATAAGCTGGTCAGAGGAAATTTAGTTAGAGGTTTACCTTCTAAGACATTTAAGAATGATCACACATGTCTTGCTTGTAAGAAGGGTAAACAGCACAAGGCCTCTTGTAAAAAGATTGATGAGAAGACTATTAGAGAGCCTTTGGAATTGCTGCATATGGACTTGTTTGGACCTGTTTCAGTTGTCAGTCTGAACAAGAAGAAGTACTGTTTGGTTGTAACAGATGACTGCAGTAGATTTAGCTGGGTCTTTTTCTTATGTTTTAAAGATGAAACTTTTGATGCTATTCATGATCTAATTATAGCATTAGAAAATCAGTTAAGGCTCAAGGTAAGAGGCATTAGATGTGATAATGGGACTGAGTTCAAGAATCAGCTTATGGATGAATTTTGTGCTAAGAAAGGAATTAAAAGAGAGTTCAGTATTGCTAGAACTCCTCAACAAAATGGAGTTGCAGAAAGAAAGAATAGAACTCTGATAGAAGCAGCAAGAACAATGCTTGCAGACTCTCAACTACCAGTTCCATTTTGGGCTGAAGCTGTAAGTGCTGCTTGCTATGTGTTGAATAGAGTATCAGTGACTAAACCTCAAATGAAGACACCTTATGAGTTACTCATGGGGAAGAAGCCTAGTATCAAGTTTATGAAACCTTTTGGATGTCCACTAACCATTTTAAATACTGCTGATAATTTGGGCAAATTTGATGGGAAGTCAGATGAAGGATATTTATTGGGATATTGTACAAATAGCAAAGGATTCAGAGTGTACAATAAGGTCACCAAGAAGGTTCAAGAATGTCTTCATATTGATTTTTTGGAAGAACAAGAAAACTCTAAAGGTAAAGGTCCTGATTGGATGTTTGATCTTGATTTAATGTCTTCATCAATGAATTATGTACCTGTTAGGGAAGAAAATCAAGCTGCTCCCACTGATGATGAAGCACAGTACATTGTTCATGATGTTAATTTAAGATCTGAAGATGAGCCAAAAGATAATGCCAATGGTAAGAAGAAAAGTACTTCTGAGCCTAAAGGTACTGCTGTACCTAACAGTACTGTTGATCCTCATAGTACTGTTCCACCACAAATACCAGTATCTGCAGAAGATCAAGCCATTCAAGATGAACTTTCTAGAATGCTTTTTCAAGAAACAATGGCTAAGGCATATGATGATGAACAAAGGAGAGCCTATGAAGCAGAAAAGAAGAAAGAAAAGGAAACAACCAGCACTTCTAATCCATTTGAAAGTACTTTTCAACCTATGGATACTTCAAATTGGAAAAATATTGATCCAAATATGCCTGACTTAGAAGATACTGCTGATCCAAATACCATTACTTTAGAAGATACTGATGATGAATTGGATCAAGAAGGCATTTTCTCAGATTCTAATGAAGATCCAGATATCACTAATTTGGAAGATAATCTTGAAGTTCCACCAACTCCAACACTCAGAATTCATAAAACTCATCCTGCTACCAATATAATTGGACCCTCAACATCAGGGGTGCTCACAAGGACTAAGGCTAAGAATATGTCTCAACAACATACTTCTTTACTTAGTTTTATCTACAAGCAAAACAGGGTGAATCACAAGGATCAGAAGGTGTGTCTATTTGCTTGTTTTCTATCTCAGGAAGAGCCCAAGAATATTAAACAAGCACTAGCCAAAGAAAGCTGGGTGGAAGCTATGCAAGAAGAACTTCTACAGTTTAAACTTCAAGAAGTTTGGGTATTATGTGATCTACCTGATGGAAAGAAACTTATTGGAACTAAATGGGTTTTTAGAGTAAAAAGAGATGAAAGAGGAAATGTAATCAAGAACAAGGCAAGATTAGTGGCTCAAGGATATAGACAAGAAGAAGGAGTAGACTATGATGAAGTTTTTGCTCCTGTGGCAAGACTTGAAGCCATTAGGCTATTTTTGGCTTTTGCATCTTATATGGGATTCCCTGTATATCAGATGGATGTTAAAAGTGCTTTTCTATATGGCAAAATCACAGAAGAAGTTTATGTCAAACAGCCTCCTGGTTTTGAAGATCCTGCACATCCAAACAAAGTTTACAAGGTAATAAAAGCTCTTTATGGTCTTCATCAAGCTCCAAGGGCTTGGTATGAAAGGCTTTCCAACTTTTTACTACAACATGGTTACAGAAGAGGAGCTATTGACAAAACTTTGTTTATCAAGAGAGATAAGAAGGATATTATGCTTGTTCAAGTATATGTAGATGATATTATTTTTGGTGCTACCAAGCAATCTATGGTGAAGGAATTTGAAGATCTTATGCAGAAAGAATTTCAGATGAGTTCCATGGGAGAATTAACATTCTTCTTAGGCCTTCAAGTACAACAGTCAAGTAGTGGGATTTATATTTGTCAAGATAAGTATGTTGCAGATATTCTCAAAAGATTCACTTTTACAACTGTTAGGCCTACATCTACACCAGTGGATACTAACAAACCTTTGGGAAAAGATGAAGATGGAGAAGATGTTGATGTCACACTATACAGGTCTATGATTGGATGTCTTATGTATTTAACTGCATCAAGACCTGATATTACTTTTGCTGTGAGCTTATGTGCAAGACATCAGGTTAATCCTAAAGTATCTCATTTGAATGCTGTCAAGAGGATTTTCAGGTATCTTAGGCAACAACCTAAGTTGGGATTATGGTATCCTAGGGATTCACCTTTCCATCTCCATGCCTTCTCAGATAGTGACTATGCTGGAGATAACTATGATAGAAGGTCCACAACTGGAGGATGCCAGTACCTTGGAAGCAGATTAGTCTCATGGCAATGTAAGAAGCAAACAATTGCAGCAACTTCTTCTACAGAAGCAGAGTATGTAGCTGCTACAAGTTGTTGTGCACAAGTACTTTGGTTGCAAAATCAGCTTTTGGATTATGGGTTCAATTTCAAGAATACTCCAATCAACATTGATAATGAGAGTACAATCTGCATTGTTAAGAATCCAGTCTATCATTCTAAAACCAAACACATTCAGATTAGACATCACTTCATAAGAGATTGCTATGAACAAAGGCTTATTAATGTGGTTAAAGTTCATACTGATGATAATGTAGCAGATCTACTCACAAAAGGCTTTGATGTTTCAAGATTTACTTTCTTAGTTGTGAGTATTGGCATGATTAATATGTAAGCTATTTTTTAGGGGAGGCATAAGTAGTTCTTAGTTAGTCATTATTTAAGGGGAGGCTACATGTATCATACAAAGGAAAAGTTTTTGTTTATTCATTATTCAGAGGATTCACCAGTACCTACTCCCAATGATTATACTTCCACAGATGGGTTTCAAACATCTGGAGGAGATGAGGGAATGAAAGGTACTGAAGGGACTTCTGATTTAGCTAAGGAATTGGAGAAGCTCAAGTCTACTGTTACTGCTCAAGATGCAAAGATTAAACGTCTTAGAAAGAAGTTCATCAGATTGAAGAAATTTGTTTGGCCTCTTATTAAGCATTTTAGGCTTTTTGTAAAAGAAAAGAAACAGTCTCAGAAGCAACAATCTAAACAGAAGAAGTCTAAGTCTAAAAGGAAGCTTAGAAAGTCATCATTTATCAAATTGGGGAGGAATCAAGATGATAATTTGAATAAAGATGATGTTGAAGTTAATATTTCAGAAGATGCTCATTTGTGGAAATATCCAGAAAGTCTAAAGACTCTTATATCAGAAAGTTATGTTGAAGAAGATATGAATATTGCACAAGGGGATGAGCATATTGAGCAAGAGAAAGAGAATGAGCAAAAAGAGGATGAGCAAGAGATTGTTAAGCAAGATGAAGGTGTTCAAAGTACTGCTGCAGAAATTACAAGTTTGCAAGGTACTGTTGAGCAAGGTACTTCTTCCAGAGTTATTGATGAAAGTGAATTCACTGCAGCTGGACCTTCCATAATGAATTATGCAGATGAAGCTGGTCCTTCTACTTTTATACCAGAAGAAGAAAGAGAACATACTGCTAGTGATGATGAAACAATTGCTCAGGTTATGATGAATTTGAGAAAACCTACTGGAGGAATACATATATCTGAGCCGGCACAAAAGGATGATGAAAGCACTTCTGAATCAGAAAAACCAGATCCAAAAGATAAAGGGAAAGGTATAATGGTTCAGAAAGAATCAAAGAAGAAGCAGAAGAAATTTTCTATTGCTCATATTAGAGAATTAGAAACTGCAGGTGATTTAGAGCTTGCTAAAAAGCAACAAGCTGAATTTGATGCTGAATATTTGGAGGAAATCAGAAGGCCAATTACAAAGAAGCCAATGACTAAAGCTCAGGAAAGAAATTGGATGATGCAATTTTTAAGAAAGAAGGGATACAAGAACTTGCATAAACAAAGGTATCCAGAAATAAAAGCTTTATGGGACAAAGTACAAGAAGATATCAGAAGAGAAGTAGAAAACTTTGTGCCTATGGAAGTTGATAGAAAGAAGAAATTAGAAGATATAAGGAAGGAACAAGCTGAGCAAAGGAAATTGAAAAGAAAGAAATTAGCTGAGGATGAAAAATTGTCAAAAAGGCTGAAGCTAATTCATGAAGATACTGTTGATGAACTCAGAAATTATTTAAGAGTTGTTGATTTTGAGAACAAAAGAAGTGAAGAGTCTGGAACTAAGTCCAAGATAATTTCATTTTCTGTGGTAGAATCTAAAGAGGGAAATTATTTTATGATCCACAGGGAAGATGAAAGCTTCACAACATTCTATATGTTATGGGATTTGTTACACTGTATTACAAGGGAAGATCTGTATGATTTATATGTGCAAGTGCAGACTTACTATACAAAGAATGAAGCTTCAGAAGTAGGATTAGTTTTGCTTGGAGATTTATTTACCATCTGGGATACTGAAGAAACAAGTGTTGATACTCTCTGGAATGATCAAGAGAATTGGGAAATAACAAGATGGAGATTCTTTGAGTCATCAGGAGTTCATACATTAGAGATGGAAGATGGTACCATGATTCATATGTTGGCTGAGAGGAGATATCCATTGATCAGAGAAATAATGCTCAGAATGCTGGATCATGGAATGGAACTTGAAGAGGAATCTGAAGTAGCATTGGATGTTATAAAGCTATTTATCAGATGGGTTAAGTCTGAAGAGTAATATTGCATAATACTGGTATGATTTGTGTTGTAAAGTTAAAGTATTTTTCTAAGTACTGCAATAACAAACAGTATTTTATCAAAGTACTGCTTGCTGATATAAACCAGTATAAGTTCTTTAAAATGAAAATAGATGTTTTTGATAAAAAGGAAAGAGGATTTGAAAAGAAACACATGGTGTTAGTATTTATACTACACAACAAATGGTTATTGATTCACCATGTCTAATCCACATAAGAA
This sequence comes from Artemisia argyi, assembly GCA_030686995.1. Lineage (NCBI taxonomy): Eukaryota > Viridiplantae > Streptophyta > Magnoliopsida > Asterales > Asteraceae > Artemisia > Artemisia argyi. The sequence continues at coordinate 150,798,691 of CM060695.1, read as the reverse complement.
TCAACTAGTCCAAAGCAAACGGCTACTGGTAAAGACTTATCAAATCCGTTAATGGTTGATAGTTTACCAAAAACTATGTTATCAACTCACCATACATCTAAGTGATCAAGAGTTGGCTAGTCCATAGCAAACGGCTAATGGTAAAGACATATCAAATCCGTTAATAGCTGATGATTTGCTAAAAATCATAATTTTCAATGATTCACCTCTCACAGGTGTTAACACACTTGGAAGTGATGAGAATAGTATGAAACTTTTAAGATTTGATGATTCTTTGTACCTAAATGTTGCTGAGTTGCTGAAAAGATGCTATGGAAGATATGATGCTGATAAAGAGTACTTTGACAGATGACAGATAGAAGAAAAGGGATAAAGAAGCAACCTCACTGAATAATCAAAGATATGAAGATTAAAGATAACAAAGAAACTTGAAATTAAGCAAGTAAAGTTCAAGTTAGGGGAGGATTGTTGGGATATGAAATATCAAAGTGCTTCTGGATGTCAAAGTACTGCTGCATGAAGAACAAAAGTCAAAGTACTGCTGAAGAACAAAAGTCAAAGTACTGCTGAAGAATAAAGTCAAAGTACTGCTGATATGAAGATTGCTTAAAGTACTTCGAAGGATGCAAGGACTGATGTGCAATATTAGACAAGGATTAATGTGTAATATTAAGAGAATATTCTAGAATAAGTTAGGGATTATAACTTGTCGTTCAAGGATTACATGTTGTAAACCGACTTAAGGTTATCTATATAAAGAGCCTTAAGAGGTATTGGTCGAGAGAGTTTTAGAAGTTTTACAAGTCTTAGATAAGCTTAGAAGTCGATCAAAGTTAATAGTTAGGGATTGTTAGTGAATCTGTGTAACAAAGCAGGTTCTAAGTTTGGTTAATATAAAAGTTTTTCTTAAGCTTTGTGTTAGTAGATTCCACATACTTTACAAGGTCAAAACAGTGTTTCAATATTAATAGTATTGAGTTTATTCAATATTGTTAAACCTTTACAAGCTACAAAGTAGTTTGATCAGAGTATATCGATCCAACAAATACGCCCGGTTAATGTGAGTTGGTATACTTGCAGCGTGCACCATGGGAGAGTGCATGCCTTTTTAAAGATCTGAAGACATCCATCGTATGCCCTCGATTCGTCATTAGCTTTTCATTAACGCTTCAAGTAAAGAAATCTATCTAACCATCTATGATAGGGCCGCGTTTTAAGATTAGGATTTGAATTTGATGTAGCAGAGAGAAATTATATGATAAATATATAAAGTTATTGTTGTTTATAAAGTTACATATTATTATATATTTTAAAATTTAAAAATGATATAAGTTGAACACCGATAGTGCCAAAACCCACATAAAATTATGGTTTTGTAACCCAAAACCCTATCGATTGTGCTTAAGCTTTCTTTAATTGTAATAATCAACACTTAGTTAACATAAAATATTTCATTTGTTGTGGTTAACAGAACCCATAAAATTAATATAAATTAAACAGATAATGGCCAAGTGGGGTAAATTAAGGTGAGTGATTGCGATGTCAGGTGAGAGAGTGTGTAATCCTAGCTTTATAGTTGGGTATTGTAGATTCTCATATATTTTGATTTTCAGATATCTATATTATACTCCTTTCGTCTCAAAAGTATAGTTCATATATATATTTTTTTGATGTCTCAAAATAATTTTTCACTTTTCATTTTAAGTAAGAAAAAAATAATTTAGTGAGGAAATATTCTATTTGATTTTTGATTGGTTGAGATTTATAGTGGTCCCACTTTTATTAAACTTTGTGATTTTTGTCTTCTAACAATAATTTTGAAAATATAAAGGGTAAAAGTCATAAATACATAACGTACTTTTAATTTTGACTCATTATACATAATGTACTATTTTTATTGTCAAAATGCTTATTCAACTTTACGTGTTTTTTCATTACGCTTAACATTTTCCATTTATCCAGTTTTATCTGACGTGTAATTAATTTTTTTTTTAAATCTTTAATTCCAACGTGGAATGGGTTTGGTTCATTTACCGGGTATGATAACTCGTTTACAATTTTGACCCATAAAACGGGATTTATAACCCTAAAACTAAACAAATAAACGTTATAATTTTATCTACTACATTATCAAACCCTAGAAACCCTAATCGCAATTATAAACCCTAAAAATCTAATCACATTATCAAATTACCATAATGTCTTCATCCTCTACAAGTGTTCGCAGGAGAAGGGTGTTACCCACTCATTGTAATTGCAATAACCCTTTAATGAGGCGTGTATCTTTTTAATTAAATTGATAGTTGCATTTTAGTTAAAGTTAGCTTAAACTAGCATCATTATAGCTTAATACAACAAATTAGGAGTAGGATTAAGCTGTTCAAATTGGATTTGGTCAAACTAGTAAGTAGCATCAAAATAGTCAACTGTCATTAGCTTTTGTGGTTCCACAAGCTGCTGAACTTAGACTTAATTAGTGTAGAGAAAGGTAGTTAATCATAGAGTTTTTGTAGTTTCTAGCATCTCAGTATAGCACACTAGCCTTTGCCCCCTTAATTTTGTGCTTCTGAGCTTATTCAGTGAGCTTATTGCCTCTTCAAGTCAAGGCATTAGAAACAGATAAGCTGAATTGACCTTAAGCCTGTTTGTATTATTTCATCTTATTACCTGAGCTTATTTGAAGTTTCTGAGTAGATTTGAGAGAGTTTAAGTGATTTGCATAAGTCTTGAACTTCTGGCTTATTCAGTTTTGGTTGTGCTTAATCAATTGCTTATTCCCAACTACTAATTGTCTTTCTGATGCATTCTGAATTACTCTTGATCATAATTGAGTTTCATTGAGCTTTATTGAGTGTCTTAAATCTGTGTTGCAAGTTTCATACAGTTTGGTCACAAGTGCTTATTAATAAGCATTTGTGATAAGCTGTTTAGGGCTGAATAAGCATTTTTTTCAACTTATTTTTATTTCAAAATTTTTCTCCAAGCTTCTTTTATTATTTTAGAATTTCTGTAATTTTTTCAAATTTTTCTGAATTGATTTACTATTTTTCTTAATTTTTCTTAGTTTAAATTCATTTTAAATACTTTTTAATAAATAAAAATTAGAAAAAGCTTTAAAAAATCCAAAAATATTTTAGGAAATTCATTTCAGATATTTTAGATTTTTCAAAAATTAATTTGTAATTTTACTTTTATTATTACATTTTCTTTAATTTTTAATTCATTTAAAAATACAAAAATAGAAATTAAATCATAGAAAATAAATAAAAAGTCAAAAAAATATTTTTCTTTTTCTGAAAATTCTTTTTAGTTGAATAAGATTTTTAGAAAATTGTTTCAAATTTGTAGGATAATTTTTCATTAAAAGTTACGTTTTTAATTGTACGTTACGTTTAGAATCGCGTTTGAATTTTCATTTTTAGATTTTAATCAATAGTGCATTCATTGCTTGTACATCTTGCATTATTTGTGATTACTTGTCATTATTTGAGTTTCTCATTCACAAATTTTCACTATTACACTTTTCACGACACAATTTTCACGAATCGAATTTCTAAGATTCCATTCACACCTTCGTTGGGATACGACTCGGGAAATCCGTATTTCTTGCGGATTTCTTCGATACTATACTATATACTATAATTGATTTTTGAACATCACCGTACAAAGATTTTATTCTTCAAGATGGGTTTCTCTTTCGTGGAAACCAGTTGTGCATTCCAGATTGTTTACTCCGATTAGAAATCATAAAAGAAGCTCATGAATGTGGACTTAGTGGTCATTTTGGTCGAGATAAGACGGCTGCTCTACTTAAGGATCCTTTTTGTTGGCCAAAAATGATGAAAGATGTGAACCAATACATCTTGAGATGTCGCACATGCCATCTGGCAAAATCAAATTCACATAATACCGGCCTCTACACGCCACTACTCGTCCCTATTTCTCCCTGGGAAGATGTGAGCATGGACTTTGTCGTTGGGCTACCAAAAACTCAACGAAAAAATGATTCAGTCATGGTGGTAGTTGATCGTTTTTCTAAAATGGCACATTTTATTCCTTGTTCTAAGATGATGGACACAACCAATGTTGCTGACTTATATTTTAAGGAAGTAGTGAGGTTGCATGGTGTTCCTAAGACAATTACTAGTGATCGGGATCCGAAGTTTGTCGGGCATTTTTGGAGAACCCTTTGGCGAAAATTGGGTACAAAGTTACAGTTTAGTTCCGCGTATCACCCACAAACGGACGGCCAAACAGAAGCGGTGAACCGAAGTCTTGGAAATTTATTAAGGTGCCTTGTGGGTGAAAATATAAGAAAGTGGGATCTTGTGTTACCTCAAGCTGAATTTGCTTACAATCGTTCCTGTAGCCAAAATACCGGCAAGAGCCCATTTGAAATTGTGTGTAGATGCAATCCCTCAAGTCCACTTGATCTTGTACCAGTGCCCATTACTTCGAATTATAGTAATGATGCTGATGTGAGAGCAAAGAAGATCAAAGAACTACATGAACAAGTGAAAGGGAAGATTGAAAAGCAAAATCAAAAGTACGCAAAGCAAGTAAACAAACACAGAAAGCTGGCAAGTTTCAAAGTAGGTGATTTTGTGTGGATCCACATGAGTAAAGAACGTTTCCCACCTGGTCAGAACGCCAAACTTAAGCAAAGAGGAGATGGCCCATTCAGAATTGTTCAATGTATGGGGGACAATGCTTACAAGGTAGAGTTGCCCGGACATTACGGTGTCTCAGCTACTTTCAACGTTAAAGACTTGTCTCCATTTCATGGAGAAAATGAGTTGAACTCGAGGACGAGTTTTTTTTTCAACAAGGGGGAATGACACCGTTAGCATCGAGAACTCGTACCATGGATTTGAAAATAGCAGTGGGCCTGATGAGACTAAAATGGGTCGTTTTAGGCTACTGACAACCCGTTAGTGTCTTGGCCATAACTTCCTGCTTGGAAGTTCTATCACAAAGTCAGCAACTTTTAGTTTTCTTTTGTTTTAAATAAGTTTGGAAGTTTTGTTTGAATAATAAAAGTAGTGGTAGATGAAAGGGAGTGAGTCTAATATTATTTAGTGTTTCTAAGCCTTTAAATTGTGGAACAATATTGATGTATGGAAGATTATGAAATATAATAAACTCCCTTTTGAGTGTCTTCCATTTGTGAGTTGAATTTAGTTCCTCCAAGTGATCAAAATTGTTGTGTTGCTGATTCCTTGTGCTCATCTCTGTCGATCTGTATCAATAAGTGCACGAAGAGGAGCGACCTCTAAGTACCAGAAGTGAAAGGGGTACAAGGCACGTACAGCCAGTCACTAAGCCGAATCATATAATATCACATCAAACACATACCTAGGATGCATCCATACACTCCTTGAAACAGAATACATATACAAGTACGAGACGACTATGCATATATATAACAGAATAGCCATAAGTGCACATAATCATATAATCATAACAGAAGGGAATGCTGGGGACTAATCACACCGCCCCAGATAGTGTCATGCCATCGGTGCCTCGATGACACGACCATGGTACCTCCGTGACTAGACTAAAAACTCAGGCATCAAACATAATATATCAAAACAAATAAGCAAATCTATCCATAATCATAACAAAGCTCCCAGAGCATAACAGAACAGAATCTCATATCAAAGAGATAGTAATCAGATCTTCATAATAGAATGGATAGCAAACAGAATCCTATCAAAGGATAACATCAGACGGATCATCACAATATATCAAACAAAAGGAATCATAGCAAAGGCTCATATCAAATGAATCATATCATAGCAATTGAATCAAAGTCAAGGATCAAAAAGTCATGATATCAGAACCCTTACTGAGAAAGGGTAGAATATGTACCTTAAACCGCAAGTGCACACACATCATAAATATCGGAAGTTACTCATTTTTCAGCGAATCTACACGAATTAATGATCGGCTTATTAATAATAACTTATTTTAAATCAGGTTACTCATTTTAGTCGGCTTTCCATTTTTAGTGACTTTTTATTTTTAGTATGTTTCTAGAATTAGTAACTTTTAAGTTGAATAACTTACTACAAAAACCAGCAAGTGACAACCATGTAAAGCAACATTGGCAAGATGTAATTTACCCATGTATTATCTTAATCAGTTATATGCTTTAATAATATTTAGGTTAAAATAATGTACTTGTGCCAATTAATACTAGCTCTCATAATATTTTGATACATATATTGAATGAGTTATATGTTTACACATCGACATCAGTTATACACAAGATCCTCACTTTTATTGTTTCCCATCTTCAAATATAGTAACATGGTTTACTTTAGAACATGCGTGATTATAAACAGATACAGATATAGTTCGACCATAAAATGGAGCATGCATAGGTTCGAACGCACACCCCATCTTCATATATAGTAACCAGTTTTACATAAAATCGGTTCGGTTTGAAATTGATTTTAGGAGGAAAAATGTTCGGTTTAAACCAATAACCGGTTCAGTTTAAACCATAAACGGTTTGGTTGAAACTGGTTGACAACAAACAATGCAAACTGGTTTCTAAACCGGTGGTTTGGTTTTCCCTAAACCGGTTTTCCAAAAATCGGTTTTTTGAAAAACCGGTTTTCGGTTTTTTTTTCCCGGATCAGATCAGTTTTCTCCTTTTTATTCAAAAATTGACTTAGACCGGGTAAAATTTTCATTTTTCAAGACGTTAACATGGCCACTCAAGAGTTGTTTGCATCTTGTATTAGTTGAAATTGAGATATTTTGCATTTTAGTTAAGATAGTCAGAAGCCTTTTGTCCTCAGGCCAACATATTTGCTTATAGTATTTGTTGGTAGATGTTTGAAAACATATTCGATCAAGTTTTATTGAAGAATTTTATAGGACCGTGGTGCTTAGCTGGCATCAATATTTATAAATCCTTGTTGTTTGGGTTAGTTTATTGAGGGAATATTTTGTTTTAAATTACACTTAAAAGAATAGTATGCGTGTGTTACCATGAAAGTGATATTTTTCTTAGGTAAACTGCAAAAATGGTCACTAACCTATCGCGAAAGTGCAAAAAAGTCACCGAGTCATAAAGGCATGCAAAAAGCCACTAATGTTACAGATAAGTGCAAAAAAGCCACCGAGAGCCAAATCCCGTTAGTTTCATCGTTAAGTGCCAAGTCACTGAGGGTAGTATCGTTATTTTACTTTGCCCAGGTACTATGTATACATGTTATTACACTATAGATTTAAGGACTAAATTTGCAATCGAAGTTTTTACTTTTTACACACGATCCAGTAATTAAATATGACCGTTTCATCACATTATTTCACACTTTCCAATATCTGGTAAAAATATGGTCTTGATTTGTGATTGTGGGAAACAAGCAACAATTAAAACAAGTTGGACAAATAGGAACCCATGACGACAATTCTATTGTTGTTCGTCATGTGGGTTTATTGGATGGACGGATCCTCCAATGTGTTGCTGAGTAGTCGCTGTGATTCATGGCCTGTTGAGGGCGAGGAATGAGCTTGAAGAAGAGTTAGAGGAGCAGTTGAGGTTGATGAGGGAGAAGGATCAGCAGTTAAAGAAGCTCAACAAGTTTTTTCTTTTAAGTTGGGTCTTTTTTTTCATTGTCCTTAATATTGGTTTAGGTTGGTATGGAGGTGATGTGATATCTTTCTGGGTTGTATCATCACAGGGTTAAAGGTCATCCGTGGTTTTTATTGACCTTATCATGTTAATAAAAAGTTTTGATTTTGGCATTTTAGTGGGATAATCGTAGTTGCTTGTTATTATAAGAAGACCAATGTAGTCAATAATGTTCCTTTTACTTGCTGAATAATTATGCAGCAAATTTGTTTTCTCGTTCTTTATCAACTTTGACTTACAAAAGTCAAAACAAGTTTGGGTCATTCGATATACTTAAATTGTATGATGTTGGGTCATTCAATATAGATAAGTATATGATGCTGTCAAACCACAAAGTCTTAGAATTGTGCAAAGCATTATGCAGCAAATGATGATGGTAAACCTAAATGAAAACAAATACCATTCCTAATTAATCAAAGTCTAAAAACAAATCACGTACAAATTATTGTCTAGAAGACAGAAACTCAGTTACATAATCTATACACCCATTGTGTTAAAACACAGAAACAAATAACCAAATAAGTTTATTGCACCATCACAATTGTGTTGACTCACTTGGCGATGTTGGCTTTTCACTTAATCCTCTTATTCCTTTGACCTCCACCATTCACTGTTGATTGTGATACCTCACTTGCTTGTGTTCCAACTTGATGACTTGGCCCTGCTGCTACCTCATTTCCTTGTGTTCCAACTGGCTGGATTGGCCCTGCTCTCACCTCTGTTGCAGAAGATCCCACTGGCTGAGTAGTTCTTTCTAGTACCTCATCTAGTACTCCTTCCTTTCTTGTTCTCCCTTGGTTGTCTCTTCGACCCGTACAAGCTCTCTTATTGTGAACCTTCCCACCACATGCACCACATTTGACTGTCTTCCCCTCTTTGACAGCTTCCCATTTGTCACCATTGATTTTTTCATAACATGTTCAGCAATTTCATCCTTTGACACCCTTCTCTTCTTCTGTGGTCTTCCAATTGGAACATGGTGGTGAGGTGGCCTTCGACTGCTAAGAATAGTGCATTTGGGCCAAAAGGGTGGACCAGCAATTCCTTCAATCTTGTATTGATACATCTCCTTCCATGTGGTTAACCAATAACATTGGGACACATAATCCTCTGGGATCGCAATTGATTCCTCGGTGATCTTAGCCATGTCATTGATAGCCGCAACAACATGTTTACATGGAATACCAATGAGTTCCCATCTCTTACATGTGGATTCCCTTCTTGTCATATTCACAACACATTGGTCACCCCAAGCTCCTGTACACTAGTATGTCTCCCCCCCTTATCAAGCTTTTTCGAACTTTAATATAAATATATTTCCGTTATAAATTCATATGACTAAGTAGGGATAATTTGAGTATTAAATTAATTATAAGGACTTACTTTGTAAATAATTGAACATGTATTCTAGAAGGTCATTTAAACCTAATTAATCCAAACGTTTTGTATTCTACCCTTTGTATTCTTCAAACTTCTTGGACCGTCGACTGTTATGTGTTATCATTTGTGTAAAACACTAGTGAGTTTGGCTATTATGCTTTAAGTTTGTTTTACTTTATAAATATATTTATTGATGAGCTTGGCTATTAGATACAATATTTTTATATATATTCAAGCTTTTCAAGTCGAGCTCAAGCTTTAATCGAATTTTTCAAGCCAAGCTCAAGCCTGGATGATTAAAGCTCGTCAAGCTATCAAGCCAAGCTCAAGCCTAACTTATAAATTTCAAGCCAAGATCAAGCCCTGTTAAGCTCGAGCTCAAAGATCTAGGAGATTTGTTTCTCTTAATCAGAATCTAAAAGAGCAAGTAGCAAAATTGAAGTCAGCAGATCTTATAAGAAGCATCCCGACCACAAGAGAAAAAGAAGAATGAAGAAGCCATCTATTGAAAAGTTCCAAAGACTTGGGATAGCCTCATACACTGCAATGAAGTACAAGCCACCAAGTCTTTTTATCCAAAAAATCGAAAGATAGGATCAAAAGCAGTATTTCAACCAGGAGCATCACCAATGGACATTCATGATTACTTTGTTCACGGACTATTAGATACGATATATACTGATGGAGAAAGCATAAGAGAATTTCAAGAATTTCTAGTAAGAATTCAGAAAATCATCAAAACATAGAACAATCTTTTCGCAAAGATACAACCTTTGTATTTTAGCATGCACTCGAGTTTCCCAATCTTTGACAGAGACCACAAGCTTTTAGTACCATCAATTACTTTAGCATAACTAGGAGTCAGTAGCGGATACCCGCCAAAGGACGAGATAAAACCAGAAACTCCATCCATGGAAACCTTTGTATCAGCACTCGCAGGAGTCTCTTTTTGCATCATTAAGACTCAGCACAGGACGAGGACAAAAAGCAGACATTAAAATTAATTATTTTGGAAACAATATGTTAATTTATTCAAACTATTCAGGAAATATCAGCGAAGAACAACAAAAAGTTTTAGTAGATTTTGAAGAACCATTTGAAAGCTTTATTGGGCCGCTCTCATCACTCCTAGAAGATTTCAAAATTTTACTATATCAGCATCTATCGAAGTTATCAAGACACGTCTGTGAATACTGTTCAAAAACACAGATGCAAGAATGAAGGCAAAGAATCAAGAATTATTAAAGAGGCAAGAAGACACAAGAATAGAGACAAAAGACCAAGAATCTTTTATCCAGCGTGATAAAAGTAATGCGCCAGCTGTTAAATTATTATTTCTACTTTTTCAACTCTTTCTTTAATTTCGTGTGATGTAAGTTTGTCTATTAGTAATAATGTAAGATAAATAATGTAAGGCCTGTCGGCCATCCAATATTGCGGTAGGAGTAAATTATTAGTGTACAATAATGTAAGGTGTGAACTATTCCACCTACTTTATCTCTGTATAAATAGAGGCATTGCCTCACTAATGAAAGTATGCGAATTTAGAGTTAAACATTCATGTTTACATTGAGAATGAAAATCTCTCTCGTATTTGTTGAAGCTAGTGGTGTTATCAGGTCGGGTTAAGTCGGGTTTTGAATTTTTTTTAAAGTGACCCGCAACCCGACCCGATTAAGAATCGGGTTATTGGGTTCGGGTGGGATTCGGGTCAGGTGATTTGGGTTATCGGGTGACCCGATTAACTAACAGTAAGTAGTACTACGTAAAAAACATCAATAGTAGACAGGGTCCCTAACATGCATCAAATATCAATCTAACAATAACAATATAGAGTAGTACACAGGTCCCTTTACTACGTTCTAGCAGAACTAGGAGTCCCTTTTAGTACCATCAATCTAACAATAACAAGACAGGGTCCCTTTTAGTACCATCAATTACTCTAGCAGAACTAGGAGTCAACAGCGGATACCCGCCAAAGGACGAAATAAAACCAGAAACTCCATCCATGGAAAACTTTGTAGCAGCACTCACAGGAGTCTTTTTTGCATCATTAAGACTCGGTACAGGATGAGGACAAAAAGCAGAAACTAAAATTAATTATTTTGGAAACAATGTGTTAATTTATTTAAACTAATTAGGAAAGATCAACGAAGAACAACAAAAAGTTTTAGCAGATTTTGAAGAACCATTTAAAAGCTTTACTGGGTCGCTCTCATCACTCCAAGAAGATTTCAAAAGTTCACTATGTTAGCATCTATCCAAGGTATCAAGACACGTCTGTGAATAATGTTCAGAAACACAGATGCAAGAATGAAGGCAAAAAATCAAGAATTATTAAAGACACAAGAATGAAGACAAAAGACCAAGAATCTTTTATCCCGCGTGATAAAAGTAATGCGCTGTTGGGAATTTTGCTGAAGGTTACTGCTGATGGTTTTTGCTGAAGAGTTGGATTCTGCTGAAGTAGTAATTCTGCGGAAGTAGAAATTTTGCGTAGTTTGTTTCTGCGGATATAGATATTCCGTGTATTTTGTTATCTAGTTAGGATATGCATGAAGTTTTATTAGGAAGTGATAATGCATATCTCTTTAAGTTTATAGAAGATACGTTTCTTGTGAAACGGTTTAGGGTTCCTTGTCTATAAAAGGAACACATTATTATGTATTATGTACACGTTTTTTGAAAAGCAAGTTTTAGTATTATTCAAAGATCCATAGAGGATCAAAGTATTCTTAGTAATATGTGTTCATACTTGTGTTTAATTTCCGCTTTAGAATACAAGTAATAGAGACTTTCTATTAGTGTGTTTGTGATTACATAAACACTACTAACGATCCACGATTGCTCAAAGATCTATCAAGGTCTAAGGTTCAACAAGTGGTATCAGAGCCTCGGGAGAGTCTCTGTGATACTAAGAACATTTTTCTTACACCCTCACAACCAAAACAACCAAAACAATGCCTGGATCAGACGATGAGTAAGAAGTTACTCAAAATCAAAACACCACATCTTTCCAACAACTAACTCTCACAAACAGCAATGCAAAATTTCCATACCTTAAGAAGGAGGAGTACGAATTGTGGGCTATGAAGATGCAAAATTGGATCACCAATATTGACTGGAATCTTTGGGAAGTTGTCCGTAAGGGTAACAGTTTGAAGAAATACGTCAAAGATGCTGATGGGGTTGTTACCATAGTTGGTCCTAAAACTGCTGAAGAAATACTAGCTGTTCAGAGAGAGAATAAAGTTAGAACTATTCTCCTTCAGGCTATACCAGATGATCACATGGGTGACTTTCACTACATGGAGGACGCTAAGGACATCTGGATGGCAATCAAGGCTAGGTTTGGTGGGAACGATGAGTCAAAGAGGATGAAGAAATCCATGCTAAAACAGCAGTTTCAAGAATTCCAAATCTCTGAGGAAGAAGGCATCCACAAGGGTTATGACAGGTTCCATAGGATTTTGAGTCTATTAAATCAGCTGAAGGCCAGGCCAGACAATGAGGATTGCAATGCAAAGTTCTTACGATCTTTACCACCATCTTGGTTGCAAGTAAGCATTGCACTCAAAGCTAAAGGTAGATTGGATATGCTCTCTTTTGATGATCTCTACAACAGACTTAAAACTCTTGAGCCTGATGTCAGAAGTCCCATTCGTACATCCACTCACTCAGCTTTTGTTAGCACCTCATCCAATCTGATGACTCATGCCTCAAGCCCATTTTCCTCAGCATCATCTTCCCACATCACTACTAAATCAAATTCTCAACCACAATCCAGTGGTGTATTGGAAGATGTACTTCACTCCTTGGTTGCTGATTTTGAAAATTAGCAGCAACTAGCTTATGAGGATTTTGAAAAGTTGGATCCACTGGATATGGAAGAGATGAACTTGAAGTGGTAGGTGGCCATGCTTTCAGTGAACATAAAGAGGTTTGAGAATAAGTCTGGGAGAAAGTTTGGTTTCAAGGGAAGAGATCCAGCTAGGTTTGACAGAAGAAAGGTCAAGTGCTATACTTGTGGTCAGATGGGTCACTTCTCAAGAGAATGCAAGGATAGGAAGGCTGGTGATGAGGTTAGATATTCTACCTATCAGCAGAGTCAAGTGGAAGTTGGAACCTCCAAAGCTGGATCTTCCAAAGCTTTGGTCACTCTGGATGACCATGTCAACTGGACGGTTCATGAGCCTGTTAATGATAAAGCTTCTGGTTCTGAGCAGATTACTATGCTGGCAAGCTGTACTACAGAGGATCAGCATGATCAAGTTGCCTTGATGGGCATCTCTCAGGTACATAACTGTGTTTTTGGTTGTAGTGAAAGATATAATGAACTTAAGGAAGCTTATGATGAATTGAAACCTAAATATAATGAATGCTATGTAGAAGTTGAGGCTTATAAACAGGCTTTAAAAACTTTAGAAAGACAAAAAATTTGGTTTCAAAAGAATCAGCTTGCTTATGATGAAAAGATAAGGGTGTTAGAAAGTGATTAGAATGTACTAGAATTGATTTAAAGCGTACTGAGAAAGAAAAAGCTAATGTAGTTTCAGAAAACCAAGTGCTGAAAGAGAAACTAGATGAGGAAGTAGCTAGACATAAAACATGGTTAATATCATGTGACAATTTAGCTAGCTTACTCTATGGTAGTCAATCTGAAAACTCTGGAATAGGTTTAGGTTTTAAGAAGTATGTTGGTTTAGAAGCTAGGAATGATCTGGGTAAATCAACACCAGCAGGATTAGCTAATTATGTAAAAGAAGGAAGCTTACATGTTGTATCTAGACCTATTAGAGGAGAACATATACCCACTGACCTTTCCATCTCTATAGACTTTGATGGATCACACCATCTATATGGCAAAAAGTCAAGTGACTTGCCAGACCCTGATTCTAAATCTACTGACTTTGTCTCTTGTTCTGACAGTGACAAGTCCTCTAACCAAGGGTCTACTATATATACCAGTTGTGATTCAAGTGAAAAGTCAGACCTCACCCAAGACAACACCCAAGACTCCCTGCAAGCCTGTTAGAGTTACTGCTGATTCAAAGACAGTTTCCTCTGAAGACTTGTCATTTAATTCTTTGCAAAACAATGTTTTTAATTCTGTCAAAAACAATTCTATTAATGTTTGTGGTTTGAATGCTTTTGCATGTAATGGAACATCTTTCACTTTGAATAAATCTTCTAAAAAGAAGAAATGCTTTGTTTGTGGAAGTAAATTTCATTTAATTAAGGATTGTAATTTTCATGAGCAAAGAATAAGTGTATGTGCTAGTCAAAAGAAACCTAGACCAATGTGGAAAAATGTTAATAATATACCATCTTTTGTTCCACAAGCAACTCATAAAACCAGCACACATAATTCTGCTGATAAACCTTCTCCATCTGCTTGGAGAAGATCTGTTGCTAGACCATATGTGAGACCAACTAGTTCTTATTTTCAAAATGGTTGTTGGCCTAGATATTTTGACTCAATGTATGTTGGAAGAGGATATTGGGATACTGCTGTGAAGCCCTCAGCAGGTTGTTCTTGCACTAAAAAGAGACCTAATTTTCAAAGAAAGCCCAAGAACAATGGTGGATCTTATACATCTACATGGCATAACTCTTATGATCCACAAGGCAGGCTCAAGTCAGTAATGACTTGAGTCTCCAATGTGTACTAACATTTTGTATATATTTTTTTGTTGTTGTTGTAGGATCATCCTCTGAAAAGTAAAGAATTAGGAATAGTAGATAGTGGTTGTTCCAGGAGCATGTCAGGAAACAAGGATAAGATGCATGATTTTGTACCCATAGAAGGAGGAGGCAATGTGACTTTTGGTGGAGGAGATGGTAGAATCACTGGGAAAGGCACCATCAGAACACCTCTATTGGATTTTGAGAATGTATACTATGTGAAGGAACTACAACATTTCAACTTGTTCTCAGTATCACAAATTTGTGACACCAAGAACAAAGTCTTCTTCTCTAAGGATGAATGTCTTGTGCTCTCTAAAGACTTCAAACTTCCAGAAGATACAACCATTCTGCTAAGAGTTCCTAGAAACTACAATTTGTACACATTCAACTTGAATGATGTCCAACCTGAAGGTGATCTAACATGTTTGGTGGCTAAAGCATCCCTGGATGAGTCTACAAGGTGGCATAGAAGGATGGCTCATGTGAATTTCAAGACCATTAACAAGTTGTCTAAACTTGGTCTTGTTCATGGACTTCCTTCAAAAGTCTTCACCAATGAACATAATTGTGTTGCCTGTAACAAAGGAAAGCAACACAGAGCCTCATACAAAGCCATTACAGCTGTGAGCACTATCTCAGAACCTCTTCAATTGCTACACATGGATCTTTTTGGTCCAACTCAAATCAGAAGTATTGATCATAAGTACTTCTGCCTGGTAATCATTGATGACTATAGCAGGTTTTGTTGGGTATTCTTTTTGAAAACTAAAGATGAAACATCTCCAATTTTAAAAGAATTTATTACCCTTATTGAAAACCAGCTAAACAAAAAGGTTAAAGGTATTAGGTGTGATAATAGGACAGAGTTCAAAAATGTTGTATTAATAGAACTTTGTCAGTCTAAAGGGATAAAAAGGGACTATAGCAATCCAAGAACCCCACAACAAAATGGGGTTGCTGAAAGAAAGAATAGGACCTTAATAGAGGCAGCAAGATCTGTTGGGAATTATACTAACAGTTACCACGGCTAGTGAAGATGTTACAACTGCAGAAGATTGTACTTGCAGTGGAAACTCATTACCACTGCAAGAACATATATTACCACTACTTATTAGATAACTGTTAGGAAACGCGTCTAGATAAATATAGAATAGATCTTGTGTATATCTTATTCTATTAGCATTATACTTATCTTGTAGAAGAGGACTCCTTGTGCTATAAAAGGAGATCCTAGGTTAAAGGTTAGATAGTTAGTTGTCATATACGTTTCTAGAGCTTCAAGGTGTAACCCTAGTGATATCAAGATCACTCGTATTATTATCATTAATAATATTGGAGCTAATAGTTTGTTTACATACATTGTTCTTATTTATATATAACTGTCTTACTCACAATCAAACTTCTAAGTGTTACTAAGTAGATTCCGCATACTTAGTGATATAATTCAAAGTATCAATCTAACACAAGTTCAAGGTGTTTAGATCCATCAAGATCCATGCTTGCAGACTCTAAATTACCCACTATGTTTTGGACTGAAGCAGTAAACACTGCTTGTTATGTTTTGAACAGGGTATCCATTACTAGACCTCATTTCAAGACACCTTATGAACTTCTCACTGGGAAAGTTCCTGATATTCATTACCTCAAACCTTTTGGTTGTCAAGTGACCATTTTGAACACTAGTGATTCACTGGGAAAATTTGATGAGAAAGCTGATGAGGGGTATATTGTGGGTTATTCAACTCATAGTAAGGCTTATAGGGTTTACAATTTAAATGCTAAAAAGATTGAGGAGACTCTTAACCTGAGATACCTAGAAGATAAACCTAATGTTCAAGGACAAGGTCATGTTTGGTATTTTGTCCTGGATTACTTAACTAATTACTTGGGCTATACTAGATATGTTACTAACCAGTCTGTAGGTACACAAGAGTCTCCCACTAACAATGAAGGTACCCTGGATGATGACTCAGATAGTGAGTCTGAGCAAGATGAACAAACCATTGTTGTACCTTCTTTTCCTCCTAACCCATTTGTAGGTGATAAATCTAAAGAAACTTCTGATCAAAATGAAGATGAGTCACATTATGCAGAGGACCTTGCTAGACTCAAGAAGCAAGAGCATGCAGCCACTCAAGAAGCTGAGAGGCTTGGTGTGGAGTTTGCAAGAGATACTAAGGCACTACTCAGACAATCAGCACAAGCAGTCAGTGGAAACCAGGATTCTGCTAACAGTTCTACTGACAGTTCTCCTGTTTCTCCTGACATCATCAAATCTGCTGACAGTCCTACTACACAATCTCCCATACCTACTAGTGTGTCCACAGACTTTGGAGAACCATATTCACTATTTCCAAGTCCTTCTGATCTTGGTCATCACCAACCCAAAGCTGGTATCTTCACCTCCTCTTCCTATGACAGTGATTTTGGACCCACAGTGAACAATCTTGACACCACAATTAATGTCAACCCCATTGCAACAAAAAGGATCAACATTGCTCATCCTCAATCAAAGATTATTGGAGATCCACAAGCACCTGTTCGAACTAGAAGTACTGTGAAAAGTACTAAGTATGTTGAAATTGCTTTTATTTCCTATTCTCAAATCAACAAAGGGACAATCATACAGACTTTAAGCACTGTCTGTTTGCTTGCTTTCTTTCTCAAATGGAACCAACCAGTGTTTCTCAAGCTCTTGAAGATTCAAGTTGGCTTGAAACAATGCAAGAAGAGATGCTACAATTTAAGAATCAGCAGGTTTAGATACTGGTACCTCTACCTAATGGGAAAATTGCAATTGGGACAAAAAGGATTTTGAAGAACAAAAGAGATACAAGGGGTATTGTGGTAAAAAACAAAGCAAGATTAGTGGCTCAGGGGTTCAGGCAAGAGGAAGGAATTGATTATGATGAAGTTTTTGCACCAGTGGCTAGAGTTGAGGCCATTAGAATCTTCTTGGCCTATGCATCTTATATGGGTTTCATGGTATATCAGATGGATGTAAAAGGTGCTTTTCTGTATGGTGAAATTGAAGAAGAGGTATATGTCACTCAATCCAAAGGTTTTGAAGACCCAGATAATCCAAAACATGTATACAAGGTTGTAAAAGCTCTGTATGGACTACATCAGGCACCAAGAGCTTGGTATGCTAGGCTTTCTGCATTTCTGATAAAGCATGGTTACAGAAGAGGTGCCATTGACAAAACACTCTTTCTAAAGAAAAATTCCAGAGATATCATTCTTGTGCAAGTTTATGTGGATGACATCATCTTTGGCTTTACTAAAGAAGAATGGTGTAGGGAGTTTGAGGAATTGATGAAGGGAGAGTTTCAGATGAGTGCTATGGGGGAGCTTACTTTCTTTTTGGGTTTACAAGTTAAGCAGAAACCTGATGGTATATTTATCAGTCAGGATAAATATGTGAGAGACATGTTGAAGAAGTTTGATATGGAAAATGTCAGAACTGCTACTACACCTTATGAAGCTCCAAAACCAAAGAACAATCTTGAACCAGATCCTGCTGTGAATGTTCATCTATACAGATCCATGATTGGTTCATTGATGTATTTGACAGCTTGAAGGCCTGACATTACATTTGCTGTGAGTGCTTGTTCTAGACACCAGGTCACTCCACTTACTTCCCACTTGAATGCAGTCAAAAAGATCTTCAAGTACCTCAAAGGCCAACCCAATTTAGGTCTTTGGTACCCAAAAAAGTCTCCTTTTAGGTTGGAGGCATATAGTGATAGTGATTATGCTGGTGCAAATATGGATAGGAGATCCACAACTGGAGGTTGCCAATTCTTGGAAGAAGATTGATTTCTTGGCAATGCAAGAAACAAACTATTGTTGCTACCTCAACTACTGAAGCATAGTATGTTGTTGCTGCAAATTGTTGTGGATAGGTTCTATGGATACAAAATCAATTGATGGATTATGGGTTTAATTTCATGAACACCACAATCTTTATTGATAATCAAAGTACCATATGCATAGTTAAAAATCCAGTTTTTCATAATAGAACAAAGCATATTGAGATCAGGCACCACTTTATAAGAGATGCATATGAAAAACATTTAATAAAAGTGGTTAATATTCACACAGATGATAATGTGGCAGATTTATTGACTAAAGCTTTTGATGGACCTAGGTTTCAACACTTAGTTGTCCATATTGGGATGCTTAACCCTTAACTGCCAAGTTTGAGGGGAGGCATATGCCTCAGGGGAGGATTGTAGTTGTAAAATTTGTAGATTATTGTTTATGTTTTTTGTTTGCTAACACTAACCAACTAATGTTCTTGTAAGTTTTGGTTTGGTTTGTTTGCTACTTTGTGTCTGTTTTGCAGAATGCCCTTATGAGTAGTTGCTGATCTTTAGTTGAAGTTCACCAAGATTGTTTAAATGGGAAAGTGGTCATGTAAGCTTAAAGCTTGTTTCTACTGAAGTGTACTACAATTGATACTCATTGTTTCTACTGAAGTAAAGTTCAAGTTATGTTCATTGAGAAAAGTTGTTTATTCATTCATGAAACAATTTACAGCTTACAATCAACTTCAAATGAAATACAAGATCATCCCTATACAAAATCTACCAAACATATTCTAGCCCCTATCATCTATTATAAAAGCTGGTGGATATGCATGACTAGTACAATGAAGAAGCTGAAGATGAAAATGGAAAGGATGGATTGATGAAAACGACGATGATGCTCAAGAACCTAGTTTTATATCTTTGGTCCCTGGCAACATCAAACCACCTTCTACTCCACCTTCCCTTTTCCCTTTCTGTTCACCTCTGCCTCCTTGCCCTTTCCCCTGCTTCCATGGTATGAAGCACCAGATCCTGGAGCTGGAAGACCAATCACCACTTCCCGTGATTTTGGAAGTGAAGGGTTAGACTTCCTTGGCCTTGGTTGGGATCTCTCTGGTGTGGAAGGAGGGATAAATGATGGATCTTTATCTTCATCCTCCGAAGATTCCTCATCAGAGGTAGAAAAAAAAGAGACATATACTCTATCCGCAGGAATGGGGGCTTCGCTTGGTTCCCCCACATCATGTTTTGTCCATGGTTGAGCACTGGGTGGAAAGTAAGTGCTCCAACCATCACTTGATGATGATGATGAGGTGGAGGAGGTTAGATCAATGATTTCTGGTTTGGAAGACATATTATTGGTGGCTAATTGTGGTATTGTTGAGAAATTAGGGTTTTGATGTTAATTGGGGGTAATTGATATATGTGAAGTGTGATTTGGGATTATTTTATATGCGAAGTCAAGGATTAATGGTAATTAATGCGAGTTGGGTGGCAGAGTAAAACTCAAGATATTTACTGAAGATATTTTTACACTTGAGTTGATTATGCTGATTGACTTTCTGTCAGCAGATTGACCATCATTTTTGCTGAAGGGTTAATTTTGAAATTTATTGGAGTTACTTTACACGTCAGAACTGGTCAACGATTTGTTCCGATATTCTTGACCATGATTGGGTAACTTCCATTTATAACCTATTTCGCATATCTTCGCCCAAAAATAACTAATTCCCTCATCAACCAATTTAAACCCATTTCCCATTTGCTTAATTCATAACTGTTTCTCATAAATTCTTCGAATGGAACCACTTCAATTTAAGAAAGATCATAATAAGGTTGCCTTTCTGAGTAAGACAAAAGACCATGAACTGTATGATCTAATGGTGGAGTTTTTGACGCGTTCCAAGATTCATTATGCTCTAACACATTCTCCAAATGTGATATATGAATCACTGGTGAAACAATTTTGGGCATCTGCTACAAAAAGGTCTGACACAGAGGTTGGAGCCACTATTGATGGAACTGAGTACGTGGTGACTGAATCTTTGATTAGGACATAGCTTCGTTTGGATGATGAGAATGGTGTCTATCACTCCAACACTGAAGTGATACTTGCTGGGTTATGAGAAGCTGGTTATCAAAGTACTGACACCAGTAAGTGGCTTAAGAATCAATTTTGCCCCAAGTGGAGGTTCTTGGTGCACACGTTGCTCCAATGTATCAGCAACAAGTCTGGTGGCTGGGATCAATTCTCTGCCCAATTGGGTTGTGGTATTGTATGTCTTTCAAAGGGTTTAACTTATAATTTTTCTAAGTTCATTTTTGATAATCTGTTAGAAAACATTGAGAAGAAAAAGTATAAGTTTCTAATGTACCCTAGGTTTCTTCAAATGATTTTAGGCATTACAACCCAAGACAGTGTCCATATCCCCATAGGGGGTCTTAGTGCTAAATTGTTTGCTTCTATGAAAACAAATTATGTTGGGGCACATCACCCTCTGTTAGCTGCTATGTTACCACATGGTAATGATGATACAGGTGAGGGTGATGCTACTGGTGATATACCCTCTCCAAATGCTGCTGATGATGGTAATCCATCATCTTCTGGTGTTGCTGCTGATGGTAATCCATCAGTTGTCAATGATGGAGGTCCCTCTACAACTGCTAAAGCATTAAATGTTTCTTCTGACCAGCCTCCACCTTCCCCCTTACCTCTGTCACTTAGTTCTTTTCCATCACCTTCTCATGTTGCTCCTGATGAGCTTGTTCCTGAGGTTGAGGAGACAATTCAGTCTCTTGGTACCCAAGCACCTACACCTCTTGAACCTGAGATTACTAGACTGACCACACCTAGTCCTGTTCGAGAGCCAATTGATGAAAGCTCCCCCATTTTTGAACATGTGCCTGTTTCTCCTGAAAGGCCCAATGAAGCTCCCATTACCACTGAGCAATCTGCTGTTAGAGCTGAGGACCCTATTACTCTCACCTCTGTATATGAATTGCTCAACAGGTATGTTAAAAAGGTTGATGGTCTTCAAAAGGAGCTTGCAGACACCAAATCCTCACTTGGTGGTAAGATTGAGTTGTTGACTAAGAGGGTTCAGGAGTTAGAAGCTCAACTTGGGTAGCAAGGGAAAAGAAAGTTTGTGGTTGATTCTGATGAAGTACATGAGGATAGGCATTTGGATCCACTTGAGTTCTTGGCTGAAGTTGCTCAACAGACTCATGCTTCTTCTCCCAACGCTGCTGAATCTTCAAAACAAAAGAAGCCTATTCAGTTTAGCAGAAGAAAGAGAAGACAGTATTTGAAAAAGAATTCCACTGAATCTTCTAAGGTATCAAATGTTGATGATGTTCAAAAGACAGATGCTGGTGATTATATTCAGGCTAATGAACCATTAATTGATGTTGCTGCTGAGAAGGTCACTGTTGGGGTTCACTCATTAGTGGATACTTTCTTTGTTGCTGGTAAAGAGTATGTGGTTTCACCTAGCATTAATCCATCTGTTCCAGAACATACATCTCATGAAGACACATCTGCAACTCCCTACACAAGAGGATCTGCTGATACTACTATTGATTCAGGTGTTCAAGATTTACCTGCTGATCCTCTGGAGGAGTTAGTCATTCCTCAGGATGCTTCTGCTGACATTACTAGAGTTTGTGATGATGATCTTGTCTCAGAAGAAGAAAAGCTTGAGCAAGAAAGACTTTTGAAGGAATGGGCAGATAAGAAGAAAAGTACAGATTTGGCAAAGGCATTACAAGCTAAATATTACTCAGAGTTCCAATCGGCTACAAACAAGTATATTTCTACTTTGCCTCTTGCAAGACAAAGAGAATTGGATGCTGCAGTTCCAAATTTTGATGAAGCTGATTGGATGCATATTGGGAGGCAAGTGGTTTCTAATCATGGTCTAGCTAAAGAGATTCTTGGAGATGATGTCAATGAAGTTGATTATGCTCCTAGAATGGTTAAGCTCATGAAACTCAGGAGGAAAGATGAAGCTGAAAGGATTGCCAAAGCAAAGAGGGATAAACCTCTTACCCAAGCACAACAAAGGAATTTTATGAGGGAATTTGTGAAGAATCAAAGCAGTGCACTGTATAATCATTCTTGGACTAAGAAACAAGTTTGGTCTTTCTCAGATGAACAATTAGTTTATCATTATAATAGAATCAAGACTAGATTACAAAAGGATGGACTTCTTACTCCTAATCTTGTTTCTACTCTACTTTCTACTGATACAGAACCACCTTCTAAGAAACTAAAGATGGATGAAGTTGATTATGCTAATGTGTCTGCTACCTCTTTATCTCACTCTGCTGATGCACCTTTGCCTATTGTGTCTATTTCTGCTGATCCAACTACTGCTGTTGCTCCATCTGTTATTGACAAAGGTAAAGCAAAAGTTGTAGCAGAAGATATTCCTTCTAAAAAGAGGACCAGAAGACAAATGGAGGAGGATAGATTGGGTGAAGAGGCTGCCAAGAGATTGCATGATGATCAACTAGCTGAATTGGCAAGATTTCATGAGATCAAAGTTAGAGAAGTTGAGTTTGCAGCTGTTAGGGCTAAACAAGTTAGGATGGATATGGATGCAAAAGCAGAATCTGTTTCACTTGACCAACCTTCTGCTGAGGTTTCTGATGATATTCCACTAGTTCCTTATCAGTGGAAACACATGTCAGAGGATGTATCTGCTGAAGAACCTTCTTCTCCTCATTCTTCTATATACATTCCTGGTAGAAGGGCCAAAAGAATGGCTAGAATGAAGGTCACACAATCTCCTCATGTGCATAGGGTGGTAGATGTTGATGCTGCTGATTCTTCTTTTCTTAAAGAAGGATCTCCTGATGATTACCCAGAGGGTTTTAGGGATGTTTTGGTTAGATGGGAGCTGTCTAGTAATGGACAGTTTAATACTATTTATAGGCTTGATAGAACATCTCTGTCCTTCACATTTCTCCAAGAAATTTTGCATCTTGTGGATCATCAGGATTTACTCACTCTTTATGATTTGGTTACCAAGCATTATGCTATTCATACTCCTGAAGGTGCAGGATTATATCTTTTGGGGGATCTTCAAGTGCTCATGGATTTTGATTCTCCCAATGGTTCTGGTTATGCTGTCTGGAAGAACAATCAGAGGTGGAAAGTATTAAAATGGAAATTTTATCCTCTTCCTTATGTTCATGTCTTGGAGACTACATATGGTATAAGGGTAATTATGTTTATTGATAAGGATTATCCTCTGACTGTGCCTCTTATGGAGAAAATGCTTCTACATAAGTTGGAGATTCCTCCTGATCCAGTTGGGAATGCTAAATTATTTGCTGAATCTTTGATTCGTTTGTTCAAAACCAGGATCAGGGTGGCCAAAGCTGCTTGATGGTATTTTGTTGTATTTTGTTATTCTTAAAAAAAAAAAAAAAAAAAAAAAAAAAAAAAAAAAAAAAAAAAAACGTAACAGATTTGTATAGTGTTTTGTATGTTGTATGCAGGTTTTGGTGTTGGTTATTTACACACCTTATCTGGTTATCAACTTAGCTTGATGTTGACTATTCCATCAAAAAGTTGGCTAGTCCAAAGGGTACAACTTTGGTAAAGACAAGTCAAATCTGTTGATAGCTGTAATAGTTTGCTAAAAACTATTGGGTACTCAACTCACCCATGCTTAACAGCTGAGAGTTGTATGGTTGTCAATTGACCATGGATTTTTCCTTATGGATTCCCAATAATTGGCTAGCCCACAAGTGTATTGCTTGTGGTAAAGGCAGTGGAAAACCATATTTGGTATTCAATTTCCAAGGTGATTTACTCACTAGAATAATTAACTAATCCTGAGCAAACGGCTACAGGTAAAGACAACTCAAATCCGTTTATAGCTGATGATTTGCTAAAAATCATATGGTTATCAGTGTACCATAGTTTTCGAACTTAAACATTTGGCTACTCCAGTAGTGATGGCTATTGGTAAAGAGACATCAAATCCATTATTTTCAATGATTCACCTTTCACAGGAGTTAACACACCTGGATGTGATGAGAATAGTATGAAACTAATATGTTTTGATGTACATTTTGTCATTTGTTGCTGCAAAGACCTGAACGTTTAATGTTTGCCATTCATAGAGATGTGGCTATTTTGATTCTTTGCTGCTGATGTTCGAATTCAATCCTCTTGGTCTGCAAATTTAAAGATCTATCAAGAATCTTGAACTTAACCATGTCAAATTCAAGATTAGGGGAGTATTGTTGGGAATTCTGCTGAAGGTTACTGCTGATGGTTTCTGCTGAAGAGTTGGATTCTGCTGAAGTAGTAATTCTGCGGAAGTAGAAATTTCGCGTAGTTTGTTTATGCGGATATAGATATTCCTTGTATTTTGTTATCTAGTTAGGATATGCATGAAGTTTTATTAGGAAGTGATAATGCATATCTCTTTAAGTTTATAGAAGATACGTTTCTTGTGAAACGGTTTAGGGTTCCTTGTCTATAAAAGGAACACATTATTATGTATTATGTACACGTTTTTTGAAAAGCAAGTTTTAGTATTATTCAAAGATCCATAGAGGATCAAAGTATTCTTAGTAATCTGTGTTCATACTTGTGTTTAATTTCCGCTTTAGAATACAAGTAACAGAGACTTTCTATTAGTGTGTTTATGATTACATAAATATTACTAACGATCCACGAGTGCTCAAAGATCTATCAAGGTCTAAGGTTCAACAACCTTTTTGGCTATGGTCAACCGTAACCGGACTATCTTTTTGGCTATGGTCAATACTAACCGGACTATCTTTTTGGCTATGGTCAACACTAACCGGACTATCTTTTTGGCTATGGTCAACAGAAACAAGACTACCTTTGTAGCTATAGTTAACACTAACCGGACTATTTGTTTGGCTATGCTCAATACTAACAGGACTATCTGTTTGCATATGATCAACATGTGTATCTATGATCAACAAGGGTTCAATTTCTAGCACCTCAGTAGATTCTACGAAAGCATTGACTTCTAAAGGTGGTTTCCTGACTTCAATTAAACCCTCTACCACATGCTTTTTAACAATGTTTTCTAAGAACAATTTTTTTGAGCAATATGGCACAATAGCAAGAGATGCATTCTTCTTTGAAGCATCCACTTGAGAAATAATTATCCTAATTGACTTTGGTGATATATCATCAACATCTAAACTTGTCTTACCGTTTTCAACATAAACTTCTATCATCTTATGTTCTTCAACAACATCTTTCAATATTTCTAAATTCGCAGCCTCACTTAAGCTATACAAACCATCGTCTAAATTACTATCAGGCTTAACAAAGTAATAGTAATTTTTTTTTACTTAGGTCGTATCCCAATTCATACATAAGAACATCCAACTCTTCAACTGACACACTATCAACGTTAACCAAATCAACTAAACTTTCCATACCTCCATCGTATATTCTACCAGGCCAGTATTTAAAAACACCATTGTGAGGAACCCTCATGCTAAACATATTAGATCTATATCAACAGACCAAAGGACATTATCAAACCTTAATAACAAATTGAAATATACCCCAATTAGAAATTCCAACGATTATAGCAGCAAAACGTACCGTATTTTTTCTTAGCCTAGTTGCACAGAACGGTATCAGCAACTCAATAACCTAGATCTCTTCTTACTTTCCATAGAGTAAAATCCATGTTTTGAAATTACCAAAAATTTCATAGTAACATGCAATGAGGGTTTGTGAATTGTGATAATTATTGTAACGAAAGTTTTGGGACGAATAAAAGAGGCCGTCTATGTGTTTATGGGACGGGAAGATGGATATGACATGTGGAAGTAATACGGAGTTGCTATATCGTAATTACATAAAAAGGATATTACCCTTGTGCTAAAAACAAAATGTAACGGCAGAAAACGGCGTTGACCGACGAAAAACGGGTCAAAGGACGCAATCGGCCTCAAAAAACTTGAGGAGGGACGCACGGAGACGTTTTTCAAAAGTTAAAGTTCATGGCGATGTTTCGTGGAAAGTTTAGGGACCAACAGTGTATTTTTGTCAAAAATTTTTGGTACTAGGGGTAAGTGCATGTGTACTTTCGGGTCAAATCAAGAATTCTCCCTTTTTGCTATTAGGCTAGTGACAGTAACGATCGACGATCGATTGGTTGAGTCGATCGATTGTCGATCACCTTAGTGTGGGTCTTTTTCTCAATCGATCGCTGGACGATTTTTTTTGATATGGGTCGCAGGCAAGACCGAGTTTTAATTTGTGTTGTGTGTGTTTTATTTTAATTAAAAAAAATATTTGTGAGGTATGTTTTTTGTAGTGTAAGTCGCCCTCACTAGGGCATCCAATCGCTGGAGAGAGAAAGCTGATGTGGCAGAGAAAAATAGGGGGATTGAATCCCCTTACTGTGTCCAGCCTAACACTGTGCTCTTGAGTTATTTCATTAAAGAAAACGGAAGGAAATGAAAGTAAAATACTTTCCTCTCATATTTGGGCGGAAATGGAAGTAAGACAAATTTATCCAAATAACACTAACTTTACTTTCAGTTTTCGTCCATCTTCTTTAATGAAATAATTCGAGAACACAATGTGGGAGTAAACCTTTTCACTTTCCTTTCCTTTTCTTTAATGAAATAACTCGAGAATTTACCGTTAGGGCGTAATAATTACGGAAACGGAAAATGAACAATTGCAAACCGACAACATTTCAGCCAATCAGAATCTGCCTTTTGGTCGAGTAAGGAACTGTGCATGTTACTTTTTCTCCGCTAATTAAAAAAACAACCAATGGGGTTTAGTATATTTTATAATGTGGGCCGTTTTTGCCAAACTATAAATAACGCTAAAAGAGTGTGAACTCAGTTGACACCAGTTCCACTTCACTTCCACTTCAAAGTCAAAACCCCCGTTCCACTGTTTGCAAAAACCAACACTATCACTCAAAATCAAAGTAACTATTTGGTTTCGATTAGTTAAGTTTTGATTTCGATCTGTTAAGGTTTCATTTAATCAAGCGGATCGTTGATCGAATCAGAGCTCGTTTAGTTGAGGTAATCATACGGTATCAATCGGACCTTCATTCACAGCTTGAATCTGTTACGATTTCTGTTAATTGTTAGTTTTGATCGGTTAATTTTGTGATAGTGTATGCTTGAGTTGACTATTTGACTTAGGGTTTGGTAGGTGTAATGCGATTTTAGCTGATGTGATTGTGTATATAATTGTTTTAACTTGAACAATGTTATAAATTTTGATATACGTGTGTTACATTATGCTATTTTGGTCATTGTGTAGTTTATGAAAATATTATTTGGAAATGATTTGAGTTTGTAAAACGCTAGTTTGAGGTTGATTGGATATATCGTTTGTGTATGTATTTACTCTAGTTGTATGTGAGAGGGTTGGTTTAAAACTCGAATCAAATTAGAGATTGATGTTTAGCTGTTTTAAACTGAAACTCTAGCAACAACCATTACTTAACTAACAGGCCGGTCCTGAGCTATGTGATGCCCTGGGCGAGACGAGAGAAAAATGCCCCTATCAAATGTAAATAAATAACATAGTATTTTTATAAACCTTTATAATAACATAGTATTTTCGTATATAGATTGATCAAAAAATTAATTCGACATCTTTATAGCTAAAAGACTCCCTCAGTAAGAACCCACGGATTATCCTTTATTCTACGAATAGATAATAACCAAAAATCAGAAGAAGGCGTTTGATTTTATAAACCTTATTTTGCATTGTGTGTGAACCTTTTCAAGTTTATAAAATGTTCCACAATTACAAAAGTATTAAATTATGAAAATGTTAAGATTTCAGACCTTTTTATTCAATATAGACATAATACATGAACTCAGTTAAAACAAAATATAAAGATTTTCATTTGTCTTAAACATTTTCTTAAAACTCCTATTGTGTATGCACTAAGCAATATTAGATTGAGATACTAAATGAAACGTATATATTGTGAATGGATAACTCATGTAGAAATTCGTATATGGTGTTTAGGGTGGGCAGAGTATTTTGTATATATATAATAGATGAAGGGTTTAACTTGTAAGTAGTTTAGTTTTATTCAAATAAAATAATATAAAATCACAAAGTATCAAAAGAGAATGTTGAAAAAGTCAAAAATTAAAGCATCTTCTCCCTCTTTCCCTTTATCTTTTTCACCCTCCATGGCTGACTCTGGTTCTTCTTCTTCCATGAAAATACCTCAATTTTTATTCTTTCTTTCATGTATATACATCAAAACTTATGATGCCCCTTATGTATTTGATGCCCTGGGCGGTCGCCCAGCTCGCCCATGCCCAGGGCCGGGCCTGTTAACTAAAATAAAACAAGTACCCTTAAACTACATCGTTTAATCTCTAACAAGAGCTTGTCAAGTTGCAGCTTTCCACTAAAATTGATATCAGCGTCCAATGGGTCAACTGTAATGTCTTTTTTGGAAGAGTTACACAAAGATGGATCCACAAGATACGGGTGATAACAACACTGCAGAAAATAATTAATTAAGCTAAAGAGCATTAACCATTGTGAACTCTAGAAAAAGAAAATTTTCAAATAAAAAAACACCTTTCGAGTCTGGATTAGAATGTCATGAAGTGAAGTGTTGGGTCTTTAAACTATAATAGAGTTGCTCCATGTTGGATTATAACAATGAACAATATTTTTCCACCTGAATAGAAGATACATGAACCGGGACCCAATACTCTTTAAATTCACGAGGGATGAAGTTGCACTTAAATGCAACTTAAGGCGATAATCTTTCTTTCAGTGTGTGAGCATTGTCATTAATTTCCATGTCACCATCCGTACGTATCTCTTTACATTTAGAATCAAGAAATGAAAGAATATTGTTGTAGCTTTGCCTAATGTCCTGAAACAATAAACTGAAGTTAGCTACTTAAGAGAAAAGAAAAAAACTTTGAGTGGCATAACGGGCTGATGAGGCAGATTTGTAATAGGGGCGGTTTGGGTTGACCCGTGAACACGTTTTGTCAAATTGTCTGACAAGTAATTAGTGCTCTAATTATCACAACCATTATATTTTTTTTTTGACACGTGGAGCTTTTGTCACACTTGAAAGTGTGGAGCTTTTATAATTTGTCACACTTAAAAATAATTTGTCACACTTAAAAGTGTGGAGTTTCTTAAATTGTTCACGCTTTGAACTGTTAAGGTTACTTGAAGTTGTTAGACGCGTGAAAACTGTCCACACTTGATAATGTGAACTTTGTTCCGATTTTTTCACAATTTAAAATGTGACGAAACAAACATTTCTCTACACCAACTGGTGTGAAGTGTATGATATATATTTTACGCGATAAGTGTGGCGAATCATAATATTTTTTGTAACACCGGATATCTCCACACAATGGTAAAGTGTGGAGTACAAAATTGTACACACTTTAAAAGGTGACGATGCAGCCAACAAAGTGTGTAATTTGGCATGCTTTTTTGTAGTGAATTTACACATCTTATACTTTATTAAAAAAATAAAAACACTACACTCACAAACACACTTAAAGTAATGCATGGTGAAGACCCAACATGTGTGGTTTGAGTGAGGTGGTATTTCCTTGCATGGTGAAAACCAAATACATGATTTCCTTTTAAGTTCAATGTTTTTTATGTTTTCAAATAAATCTTTTCTACTGATGGATGTACTCATCTATTATTGTGATGAAAGTCAAAGTCAAAGTTTGAAAAGGCTTTAGTGACTACTTTGTCGTCGCTAAACAGAGGCGGACCCATGGCATAGGTAGGTGGTTCCCGGGAACCACCTTACAGATCCAAGTTATTTAGAGCGATGTGTTAGGTTATTTTGGGACTGTTAATGGTAATGAACAGATATATCTTAATGGTAATAAAGTGGTGTAACTGATGTGTATTGGATTAAATTGATGCTACTATTACATAAGTTTACATGGATATATATACAGGACACAAAGGCTTAGACACTAAGCTAAGTTACCCTAATGGGCTCGGCCCAACCCTACTACAGATTCTAACATTCCCCCTCAAGCTGAGCATATATGTTAATCATGCTCAGTTTGTTACAAATAGAATTAATACGAGTTCTAGGGAGTGCTTTTGTAAGGACATCTGCTAATTGATTTTCGGTCCTAACATGAGGAGTTGTGATTGTCCCATCTTCTAACTTCTCACGAGTGAAATAACAGTCAACTTCAATATGCTTGGTCCTTTCATGAAACACTGGATTTGTTGCAATGTAGATAGCTGCCTGGTTATCACACATCTTCATTGGTTTAGATTAAGGAAACCTAATCTCACCAAATAAATCACGTAGCTATACAAGCTCACAAGTCGTTTGTACCATAGCTCTATATTCGGCCTCTGAACTTGATCGGGACACAACATTTTGTTTCTTACTCTTCCAAGAGACTAGGTTGCCTCCCACAAAAACACAATACCCCGTTGTAGAGCGCGAAGTATTTGGACATCCAGCGTAATCGGCATCCGTGAACCCTTCTGCTATGCTATGTGGTGCCCATGATTAACATATAAGATACCAAGTCTTGGTGTACCCTTCACATATCCAAGAATTTGAGTAACAGCATCCCAATTTGACGTTCTAGGAGATAACAAAACTGACTTACAACACTAACCGGAAATGCAATATCAGGACAAGTGATGTAAAAATTGGCCATGGCGGCCGATATGGCGGCGCCATGGTGGTTGGAGGTGGTCCACCGCCACGATATTTCTCATATCGGTCTAACTTATCAGTTTTGGTCAAAATCGGTCAAAATCTTTCAAAAATCGGAGCTTGGCGGTCAAAATCTGTCAAAAATCGGCCTTGGCGGTGATCGGTCAACGACGGTCAATGCCGGTCAACTTCAGATCTAGGGTTCCCTCCCCTCCCCGATTCACGTCAATTTTCATAAAAATTATATACTTAGTATATTTTCTACATATACTTGGTATATTTTGTGTTACATATATTGCATTTCAAATATATAAATAATTTTTTTTATAATTTATGGTCTCTGCCGAGAAATCGATATATCGCCGCCAAGACCGATATGGCGCTTGGCGGGGGTTGATCGCCACGGTACTGCCGAGCGATATTTTCAACCTTGATCAGGACGAGTAGTAATGAGGTAGTTTAACTTCCCAACTATTCGCCTATATTTCTCATGATTTTGTAGCAATCTTCCATCTTCAGACTTTAGTTTCAACTTTGGTATCATAGGCTCATCACACGGCTTTGCCTCAATTTGACTTGCATCATCTAGCAATTCTAGACAATATTTCCTCTTAGAAAGACATACCCTTGCTACTACGAGACACTCCAATTCCCAAGAAGTACTTGAGCGATCCTAAGTCCTTTGTTTGAAAGCAAGTACCAATAAATGATTTTAAGTTCTTTATCCCATCTTTATCACTGCCTGTAATCACTATATCATTGACATAGACCACAAGCAAAATGCAACCTGCGTCGGATGATGAATAAAAGACATAATGATCATAAACACTCCTTTGTAAGCCAAACTTAATTAATGCATTACTAAATTTTCCAAACGAAGCACGCGGAGACTGTTTCAAGCCATACAAAGCTTTCTTAAGTTTACACACTCTTCCAGAGCAACAAACACCGGAGGTTGCTCCATATATAGTTCTTCGTGTAAGTCACCGTGTAAGAAGGCATTCTTCATATCTAGTTGTTGAAGTACCCAATCGTAAGTTGCAGCCAAAGAAATAAACAGACGAATAGAAGATATCTTGGCAACCGGTGAGAAAGTATCTGAGTAATCAATGCCATATGTCTGTGCCTAACCCTTAGCCACCAAACGAGCCTTCAATTGAGCAACAGAACCATGAGGATTCATTTTAACACCAAACACCCATTTACAGCCTATTGGCTTCTTGTGAACCGGTAAATCTACTAAAGTCCATGTACCATTATGATCAAGGGCATTCATTTCTTCAATCATAGCAACAGTCTTCGGAACTAATATCGAGTCTAAGTTTGCAGCAAACGCACGAGATGAGGTAGACAACCCATCGTAAGAAATAAATGCAGAAACCGGATACGTACAAGTACGCTTACCTTTCCGAAGTGCAATAGGTAGATCTTGCATAAGGTGGTGCATTAGAATCGCTATGTGCCTCACTAGGTGCAGTAATGGGTATATCATTAGGTACATTGTTTGATGCATCATTTGGTGCATCAATTGGTGCATCTTCTAACTGAGAGGATGGTTCACGAACTGATGTCACTCGAGGTCGCCTAGTATACACTTTAATAGGCCAAGTAACACGGGAATAGTCATCAACAAAGGTCACAAAATACGGGAATAGTCAACAAAGGTCACAATTGGTGCATCTTCTAACTGAGAGGATGGTTCAGCAACAAATGAGCATAAGTGTAAATATTTCAGATCGATTCTTTATTAGATAAAGCCAAGTAACACAGGAATAGTCATCAACAAAGTTCATAAAATACTTAAAACCAGATTTGGATGTAACAGGAAATGGACCGCACACATCTGAATGGACCAACTAAAATGGGGATGTTGCCCGCTTATTTACTCGAGGGCTTAAATGAACACGCTGGTGCTTAGCAAACTCACAAGAATCACACTTAAGAGATGATAAATGTGAAAAATTTAGGACATAATTTCTTCGAACTCTGAAGAGATGGGTGGCCAAGACGACAATGTGCTTCAAATGGAGATGATGAGCTATGTCCAACTAAGGATTTTGAAATCTCTGGTTCAAACACGTACAGACCATCAGATTTTCTCCCTCTACCAATGACCCGCATTTTCTTGAGATCTTTGAAGATACAATAACGAGGGTAGAACTTTACACTACACTGCAAATTGCTTGTTATTTTACTGACAGAACAAATAATAGGTTAAATGAAAATTTAGGAAGATTTAACACCGACGATAATGATATAGAAGGGCTAAGATTGACAATGCCTGATCCAAGGACTTTTGTTATAGACCCATCAGCAATTGTGACATGAGAAGAGGAAGCATGTGCATTAAAATCGAATAAAATATTTGGGTTACCTGTCATGTGATATGAAGCACCAGAATCAATAATCTATTTATTTGCTGATGAGAATAAGCAATTACCCGATTCAGCAAAATACACATATGACCCTCTATGTTTCTTCTTCGCATAATACCCGAATGCCAAAGTGATGAACATCATAACTCGAAGTCGTATCATACGAGTCATCAATAAGCAAATGACCAAAAGTGGTCGAAGAATAAAATCTAAATTCAAACAACACAATAACGAAACCCCGTATCATAACCCCAAATCATCAACATAACAAATATCAAAATTGATTTCATCATAATATCAAATACCTAAATCCCAAAGGCAGAATTAAATCTCAAACACACATCCAAATTCAGTGATCTCACTGATATATCAAATTCAGACAAGAAAGCTAACCGTCACAAGATTCAGATTTAATACAAAAGTCTAAAATAAACTTGATCTCACCGGGATAAAACTGAAGTTGGAAGATGAAACAAGTATGAAATCCTCCCACGAAGATGACCGAAACAAATGGTTGTCAATCGTTTGTTGAATGAACTCCTTTGGTACAAACACAAATGAACCCTAATTTTCTGATTCTTAATAACCTGTCTCCGTCTCTGATACTATGTTAATGGTAATGAACAGATATATCTTAATGGTAATGAAGTGCTGTAACTTATGTGTATTGGATTAAATTAATGCTACTATTACATAAGTTTACATGGATATATATACGGGACACATTGGCTTAGACACTAAGCTAAGTTACCCTAATGGGCTCAGCCCAACCCTACTACAGATTCTAACAGGGACCCACCTTGAAAAACTACCGGGAACCACCTTAGAGTTCGAACGAGTGTATAATGGTGACAAACTATTCGAAACAAGGAGATTTAACGGGGGAAACAGTTATGGTTGTGAGAAGATTTATATAGGCTTGTTAATGGAGATGGAGGGAAGTGGGTGGTGTACGAGAAAGAAGAAGTAGAAGTTAAAAAGAGAAGATAATGTAAGAAAGAAAATGTAATATGTATATTGTCACGTGATGACAACAGGTTTAGAAAAAAGTAAAAACATTATTTTTAGTTATCCAAAATTTTTGAAACCTCAATTGTTTTGTTTATTTTCTTTAATACTGCAACACTTTTAAAAAACTTTTTGTTCGTCTATCTAAAATAATGAAGCTTAGCTGCTAATTGATATGTTATCATAATTTTATAATATAATGATTAGTATGAACAAAGTTTGATCAAAACTTGTAACCGGGTGGATTAGATGATCTTGTAATAGTTGGATTCAAAGCTTTGTATGGGAAAACAAGTTAATTTGAACACAATGTGCAAATTTTTTTATGTTTTATAACAATGCAGTTATGTAAATTGTACCCGACCTGATTAATTATGCTAAATTGTTCCCGACCCGATTAGTTATGTTGAATTGTAGCAACCTGATTCGTTGATTGATTGACACATGATATTATTGTCTTCAAGCCAAGGAACCACCTTCATTTAGCTGCTAGGTCCGCCACTGTCGCTAAAGTCTTTTCAGAGTCAAAGGTTGAAAATCGATTATTTTGTCGTTTAGTGGACTTTTAGCCACGACTATATAGTCGTGGCTAAAAGTTGCCCGTGGCTAAAATCCCCGGTTCTTTTAGTTCGCAGTGTGGCATGCACCTTTATTTGTTGTCCAACTATTTTATTCTTCTTTCTAAAGCAAAATAACATTAAAGTGGTATAAAAAGTAGCCTGGATATGAAGACAGCTCTTTAATCTAAAAAATGTACACATCAACAAGAAGACTAGCAAAAGAAAATTATACCTACATTAGAATTGTATTTAGTACAAACTAATATATGTATCCATAAACTTGATTACTTGAATACCGAAATTAAAACTTCTTTCTACTGTTCTCTACAAGCGTGATCATCAACTCTACAAACTAGTATTATACTCATGTGGTGTTCTTGTTGCATTGTGATCCCTTTTGATTGTTGTTATATATAAAGATTCTTCCTTCCTAAAAGAAGTGTTATACTCATGTAGTGCATTGAGTATGTACATGAAAAGAGAGAAAACATGTATGTGTGGTGGTAAATAAGGAAACGGGTAAGAGAGAGTGAACAAATGTGTGGTGATCAATCTGCTTAAATACTATTCGTCAACTTTTCAAACTAGAATAACATTTAACAATTAAAATCACTGTTGCTATCCAGGACTATCATTGTCGATATATTTGTAGCACGTGTTTGGTACAAGCTATTGGTTCCACTGTTGTGATATTTTGTAGTAAACCGATCTCATTTCCTAAGCTATGTGTGTGTGTGTGTGTGTGTGATTTGTGTAGCTGAATGTTACTTATTATGCATAACTGTATGTGTAGTTTTTTGGTGGATTTAGTGATTGATAGTTAAGACATTGTGCTTGGTTGATGAAATTGTGTGTTTGTGATTGATACTTAATACATTGTGCTAGTAATTGTTAGTAATATGATGAAAGTAGTTGATGTGGGTAAACTCTAAAATTATTTTTTCATTTATCTGCTTGGTGAGACAGCTCAGATCAACTTGAAAGATTTATAAGTGCTTTCGTTATCTTTGTTTCAAAAACTCAGCAGTTCCAACTTCCAACAACATAGGTTATCGATGATGCTATAAAATAGACTTTAATTAGTTCATATATATGGACTTAAATAGATTATGGCGAGTTGTAGTGTTGTATAAGGGTACGAGGATGAGAAGGAAGATTTTGTAGAAGGATTCAGCATGTTCAATTCCTTGTTAGACGTACAAGAAAAGTATAATTTCAATAGCTTTCTTGTTTGTGTCTCTGTGTTTTCGTACTTCATTAGGTACACGATGTTGAGTGTGGATTTATATTTGACATTAGGAGAATATCTTTTTAATCATAGTTTAACTAGTTTTGTAGGTATGTCAACTCATAAACGTTTATATGGTCCTTGGATGATGATCAAGTACTTTAAGCAAAGCTCATTGTTAAACGTGACTTAATCCCCTAAGGACTCTTTGGCATATTTTGTTTTTGGATAGGCGTTAGTTTGTTTTGTATTTGAGTCGGTTTATATTAGTTGTAGTGTTTGAGTTTTGTTAGGATTAGGATTAGCGTGCCAATTCCTCGCACTTAAAAGTGTGAACAATTACTTATAATTCCTGGCACATAGAAGCATGAACAATTACCTCAAAATCTTCGCATTTAGAATTGCGAAGAACTACCCTAGCATCCTCACACTAAGAATACTGAATATTATCTCAATATCTTCACACTCAAAAGGTGAAATATCTTGTTACACCCAATTTGTTCACACTATCGCACGTGGCATATGTGAACTTCATAATATTATGCTCTTATGAGTGTATAAATACGCTTTACAAAGTGAGTATTATTAGCAACTTTGTTGTAGTAAAGGATTTCTTGTGTCTTTGATGTGCAATTGTTTATTCACTTACAGATCTGCTCCCAGTTGCAGTTCAATTAGAAACTTATGGAGTCGATCATAAAAGGACAAGTACACATTTCACTAAATGATTTGAATTTAGCCACCAACAACTTCAGTGATAAAAATTTCATCGGCCAGGGTGGGTATGGGAAGGTATACATTGGCAATCTCTCTGTGTCTGGCCAGCAGAAAACGGTAGCTATAAAGCGGTTAGAATGTACATCCGGACAAGGGGAACATGAGTTCATGATGGAAATTCAAATGCTTTCATGCTACAGACACAAAAATATCATCCCTTTTATTGGCTATTGTGATGATAAAGGAGAAAAAATCTTAGTTTATGAGCATGCAAAATATGGAAGCCTTGACAAATATGTAAGTGGAAGTGAACTCTCCTGGATACAACGTCTACAAATAGCCCTTGGCGCAGCCCGTGGTATTAGTTACCTTCATAATGATGTGGGTCCCCAACATAGGGTTCTGCATCGTGATATTAAGAGTTCAAACATTCTCCTCAACGAGAATTGGGAGGCCATGATATCAGATTTTGGATTGTCGAAAATTGGCCCTGCAAATGTTGATTACACTTTCCTTGTCTCAGTTCCTTGTGGCACAATGGGATATGTTGATCCACAGTATGTCAAAACTGGTGTTTTAACAAAAGAATCTGATGTGTATTCGTTTGGGGTGGTGTTACTTGAGATCTTGTGCGGAAGGCTGACTATTGTTAACCAATATGAAGATGAGCGTCGGTCTCTAGCTTCATTGGCCCAGCAGTATTTTGAGCAAAACAGATTACATGATATTATACACCCCAATCTCAAGAATGAAATGAAAGAAGATTCATTAGATATTTATTCGATGCTTGCATATGAATGCTTGAAAGACAAGCGAAGTGAACGCCCAACAATGGCTTTGATAGTAAGACAACTTGAGAAGGCATTGAAAGTGCAAGTAAGTTTTGGGTGAAAATTGCATATCTCTAACTCTCTGCATATTTTACCTCCAAAAATTGGGTTAAGTTCATATAATAGCAACGTGCTTTCAATAGTGTACAGATATCATACATGAACTTTAAAAAATACAAATGTCTTACATGTACTTTCAAAATTCATTCTATTATCATCGCAGACTTAACCCCCAAAAGTTCTAAATATTCTTTGATGAAAGGCATGTAGCAAAGCAGCTGGGTTAATTCGGGTTGGAACATGGGGAAGGCGAAGTGAAGACTGGTCTTTTCAACTTGAGAAAGATCATAAATTGCAGAAGATAACCATTGAACATGGTGATATAATACGCTCCCTTATGTTCACCAGTGAATCTTGTGGCGTTTTGCAAATGTCTAGCAAGGTTGGTGTTAAGGCCAGTGGAGAAATAATTTCCGAGGTGAATATATCTTTAGTAAACCAATCTTAATAAATATCTTTAAACCTTTCCGTAACTGGACTTTCTATTTGTTTTGGCCTACGTACCCAGGTCTCGCTTGATAGTGATGAGGAAATAGTAGGAATTAATGGAACAATTGGTACTCAAGAAGGTTATTTATCAATCTCATCACTATCTTTTGAAACAACAAAGAGGACGCATGGACCTTTTGGTCAGGTAAAGGGGACTGTTTTCTCGTTACCCTGGAAAGATGGATCATTAGCTGGGTTTTATGGCCTTGCTACCGATCATTTTGAAAGCATCGGTATCTATGCCAGAGCTTCTAAGGAAATTATTAAGGTTGGAACGTGGGGAAGGGATGGAAATGTCGCTCCACGTGCCCGTCCACAAAATGACTGGTCTTTCGAATTGGAAAGAAATCATCATTTGAAGAAGATAACTGTGGGTCATGGCGATTTAATAAATTCTCTCATGTTCACTACAGAATATAGAGGGGTGTTATACACTTCAAAATTGGCTGGTGGTTGGAATGGAGTAGAAAAGACTTCTGAGGTGAGTGTTTTTACTCGAACAAAAATTAGTCTTTAGATTAGATGTCATCGTTTTCATTTACATTTCATGATCTAATATCCCATGTCACTCAGGTTATATTTGACTGGAACGAGGAACTACGTGGCATCAACGGAACAATTGGGATATCGAGGGGTAATGATCCTGGTCACACAGCAGTATCCTCCATATCGTTTGTTACAGACAAACGAACCAATGGACCTTTCGGTAATGCTAGAGGGACACCCTTTACATTACTATTTGATGAAGGTTCGTTTGCAGGATTTTATGGCCTTTGTGGCTGGTACCTCGATAGCATAGGTGTGTATCTGAAGGCTACTGCATAAACGCTTCTATTGGATTCTCACAACCGATATTCCACAAGCTTATTTAACCAATAACCTTTTATTGTTACTCTAGAAAGTTTTTCTGATATGTGCCTTCAAAATATGTTGAGGAAGACCAAAGACATATTTCATTTTGTTATTCAACTTGGACGTTAGTGTTTATGTGCATGCATAATTTTAGGTTAGTATGTTAGTTTTGCGAATAAAAATTAATGTAGTATGTCCGGATTTGAACACGAGACTTCGGGATTGCACACATTACGTATGAGTTTTAATGATTAATAATTGAGAGAATTGCAAAAATCGTTCCTAAAGTTTGGCCAAATTGCACGTTTCGTCCCGGAAGTTTGGAAAGTGCAAGGATCATCCCTGTGGGAAACTTTTGGGGCAAATTTGGCCTACATCAAATGACTAAAATACCCTTGTCTCTATATTACTTTTCAGATTCTTACATAAATGGTCCCTATGCGTCGCCAGGTTTTACTAATTTAGTCATAACTTTTTTTTTAAAATTTATTTATTTAACTATTAATATTAGTGATATTTTTTTTATAAGTTTTTTTTCGTCCGTTTTTCTTACGTTTTTGTTCGTTTTTCCCACGTCTTTTCCGTTTTTGTCCATTTTTCTTACGTTTTTGTCCGTTTTTCTCACGTTTTTTCCGTTTTTGTCCGTTTTTCTTACGTTTTTGTCCGTTCTTACGTTTTTTTTTCGTTTTCATACGTTTTTGTCCGTTTTTCTTATGTTTTTTTCATTTTCATACGTTTTTGTCCGTTTTTCTTACGTTTTTGTCCGTTCTTCTTACGTTTTTGTCGGTTTTTATTAAGTTTTTGTCCGTTCTTCTTACGTTTTTTTCCATTTTCATACGGTTTTGTCCATTTTTCTCACATTTTTTTTTCGTTTTTGTCCGTTTTTCTTACTTTTTTTCCATTTTCATACGTTTTTGTCCGTTCTTCTTACGTTTTTTCCGTTCTCATACATTTTTTTCCGTTTTTGTCCGTTTTTCTTACATTTTCATTCATTTTTCTCATGTTTTTCCGTTTTCATACGAAAAAAAAATTCAAAAAATTTTGAAAAAAATTTTCGAAAGATAATTATCGAAAAAAAAAACATTTTCCTTTAGAAAAATTTAAAAAAATGGAAACAAATTTCGAATTTTTAAAAAAAATTTCGAAAATATGTTTTTTGGAATTATAAAATTCAAAAACATTTTTTTGAATTTTTTTCCAAAAACCTTTTTTTTTATTTTTGTTTTTCTAATTTTTTTTTTGAATTTTTTTTGGGAAATTTTTTGGTGGTGATGGACAGTGTAAACACGGTCAAAAAAGTGGAAAAACGGAAGAAAAACGTTTGAAAACGAAAAAAATGTTAAAAGAACGGACAAAAATGTAAGAAAATCCGACAAAAACATATGAAAAGGGAAAAAACGTAAGAAAAATGTATGAAAACGTAAAAAATGTAAGAAGAGCGGATAAAAACGGAAGAAAAACGGACAAAAACGTAAGAAAACCGGACAAAACTTACGAAAATGGAAAAAACGTAAGAAAAACGGACAAAAACGAAAATAACGTGTGAAAAACGGACAAAAACTTGTGAAAACGGAGAAAATGTAAGAAGAACGAACAAAAACGTAAGAAAAACGGACAAAAACGTATGAAAATAGAAAAAACATAAGAAAAACGGACAAAAACGAAAAAAAACGTGAGAAAAACGAACAAAAACGTATGTAAACTAAAAAAACGTAAGAAGAACGAACAAAAACGTAAGAAAAACGGACAAAACGTATGATAATATAAAAAACATAACAAAAATGGACAAAAATGAAAAAAAAAACGTGAGAAAAACGGA
The DNA here is from genome assembly GCA_030686995.1 of Artemisia argyi. Classification (NCBI taxonomy): domain Eukaryota; kingdom Viridiplantae; phylum Streptophyta; class Magnoliopsida; order Asterales; family Asteraceae; genus Artemisia; species Artemisia argyi. The sequence goes on along the minus strand of CM060695.1, from coordinate 150,757,533 downwards.
CAAAAACGAAAAAAACGTAAGAAGAACAGGCAATAACCTAAGAAAAATGGACAAAAACGTATGAAAACGGAAAAAACGTAAGAAGAACTGACAAACACGTAAAAAAAACAGAAAAAAGTGAAAAAAAACGGACAAAAACGTAAGAAAAACGGACAAAAACGGACGAAAAACGGAAAAAAAAACGTGGGAAAAACGAACAAAAACGTAAAAAAATGGACAAAAACGTATAAAAAAATATTACTAATATTAATAGTTAAATAAATAAATTTGTTTAAAAAAAAGTTAGGACTAAATTAGTAAGACCTGGCGACACAGAGGGACCATTTATGTAAGAATCTGAAAAGTAATATAGAGACAAGGGTATTTTAGTCATTTGATGTAGGCCAGGGACGAAATTTGCCTCAAAAGTTTCTCACAGGGACGATCCTTGCACTTTTCAAACTTCCGGGATGAAACGTGCAATTTGGCCAAACTTTAGGGACGATTTTTGCAATTCTCTCTTAATAATTATTATATTAAGTTATGAATAATCATTAATTTCACAAATAAAACACGTAACGGTCGTTAGTACTTAACGGAAAATTGACTGACGGTCGTTAGGCAAAAAGGAGAAGGACTAGAATGAAAATAGGGACCAAGAAGGATCCGGAAGTGACCCCTTGGGCTATGTTCAGCCGACACACTCTTTAGGGAGGTTAGGGTTTGTTGTCTTGTGCTCCAAGATTTGAAAAGTATAAATACAAGGCCTCTTGTATTCATTCTTTCATATCTTGATTCCTAGCAATCTTAACTTTCTTTCTTCTCTTTCTTGAGCCTAGTCGATCAACTACACGCTTATAGTGTTCCTACGCGATCTTCTAAGTTCAAACATTAGTGTTTGGATTGTTTGTGATATGATTAATAAATTCTAACAGTGGCATCATGAGCCATTAATAGTATGTAATTAATTACCGAAACACATAAAATTGGATCTTAATTGATTATTACATGTTATGGATTCCGAGGGTTTTAAAAATTGTAAACCCTAATTTTTTTAATAGTGGGTCGATTACCCATATTTTAGTTATTAGGCTTTGATTTTGTAAAACTTGTAGAAACCCTAAGATGCATGTAATTTTTTATATGATAATTAGTGGATATTTGTTATATGCTATTAATTGATATGCGATCCTAGACTTGATTATTGTTATAATAAGTGCAATGTGGGAATCTATGACAAATCAATGCATGTTTTGTCATGGATCATGATGATTTTAATGGTTACGTGAATTACATGTTAATTATGCGATTTAATTTAATTAATCAGGGTTTTAGTAATAAAATTGTTATATTAAATCAATTATGTGTGTTATTGTATATATTCATCGTAGGACTTACGCAACCAATTATTGGTGTATGTGGTCCATTGGTACCTAGGTCGAAAACCAATGGGAGTCTTAGATCGATATATGCATGTTTATTGATTTATTTAGCATGTTCATTATTTATGTCATTTATTTGTTTTATTAATTGCGTATTTGTTTATATATGTTTATGACATGATAGTAAGCAAAAGGGTAATTTTTTAATAGAAACTATAAATTGGACTAAATAATGGTGTAATTTATTTTGAGCTGTAAAATCTTGAACTTTTAATTGATTGATCGCGACTGTACTAATAATGGTCGAAACGACGGACTTGAATTGACAAACTGTGTGGTGGGTTTCAGTGGAAACGGGTTCTTTAGAGCTTCGCGCCTCCCTTGTTTCTGCGTGTAACACCCCCTAAATTTGGTTAATGACAGCGGAAGACTTAACGGGGTATTATGTAGTGGATCGTCGTCATAATCATAGAAAGCGTTTTAAATGCATTTTTATCATTCATTCAAATTCAAATATTCCAAGTACATAAATCGTTTTCAAAGTTGATCATATCATTATAGATATGTTTTATTAAAGCGAGTGATAAAAAGCGTTTATTTAAACCCGTGTCAGGGTAAATGCCCTTCTCCGTGCCTTGAGTTTCCATGCCTTAGTTACTTAAGATAAACATGCTAAAAGTCAACAAAAGTTGAGTGATATTTATAGGTTTAAGTTTATAAATTGAACACAAGGTATAGGTGTTAATTGCATCGAATTACAATTAATAAAAAGTTAAAATCAAGTTTTTATTGCATTAAGCTCATGACACGCAACGATTGACAGGCATCAAGAATGATGTATAATATAACAGTGTGCCCTCAGGATAAGTCTTTGCCAATAACCTATAAGTTTGTTTAAATAAAGTGCGCTTGGTGGCTCATCCTAGCGAAACCAAACGGGGTTTGTCAGTCCCAAATAGATCTATTCACAACTATTTACGTTCACTCGCAAGTGATTAAGGTTCATGATAGAGGGGCTTTTGGCAATAGCTACTTAAGAAATAATAACATCAGGCGTAGCATACTAAAAAGCTTGTGTTCATGTTTGTAGCATGTATCTCCCCACAAAAGAGTTTAAAAAGTTTAAGAGTGCGCTACGAACTCACCTTGGTTGCACAGTAGTGGTAGTATCGTAATTCAAACGATGTATGGAAATGGCTTCAACACACGACCTAGATAAAATATGGCAAGTTTTAGTGTTTGATAGTCTAAGTTTGTTTTATCGCGAATACTGGTTATTACGATGTGTCGTTTGTTTAGTTAACTTGTAGTATTTAAACATGCGTGTTTAAATGCCTGAAGTTAAAGAACAAAGTTATATTTATCAATATAACTCGTGAGTATGTTTTCATTTGAAGAAGTACCAGTAGGTAATAACTAGATCGTCGAAGATAAATGAGGTTGATGATTGATAAAACAATTTTGTGTTTTAAGTTTTGGTTAATCGTTCATATATATATATATATATATATATATATATATATATATATATATATATATATATATATATATATATATATATATATATATATGGGTTTTTCTAATGTGTGCCCTGGGGGCACACGTTAAGAACACCAAAAGGACAATGGGACCCACGAAAAAGTACATCCGGACCCACTGGGTCCGGATGTACTTTTTCGTGGGTCCCATTGTCCTTTTGGTGTTCTTAACGTGTGCCCCCAGGGCACACATTAGAAAAACTCTATATATATATGTATATATATATATATATATATATATATATATATATATATATATATATATATATATATATATATATATTATGAAGTGTAACAATATACGCCAAAGTATAATGGAAGTTGGTGTAAAAGATCGTTTAAGCTATTCTAGGATTAGTAATATTGATCTACACAGTGGAATAAGAATAAGAACACAATCAATACTACTAACAAGGTTTTCTTTATTAAATATAAATAAACTACTATTACTAATACTACTACTACACGCTCTATGCGTTTCTAGACTCTCATTGGAGAGACTCTATTAATTGGTTGCTGTAACCTAGACGCCTACCCTCTTTATATAATAGAGGAAGGTTACAAACCCTAGCTTACTAAGAAAGCTAGCTAACTATTACATATTAGGCCCTCATTGTTTCTTCTTTCTTCATTCTTGCTCGTGGGTTTTGTAATCTTCAAATATGTAATTCCCTACAATCTTCCCCTATTTGATATTACAAAACAATCTGCATGAAGAAACAATGCTAAAACATGTCATCACAAATAATAAGCTGCATATCATAAATCTTCTTCCCCTTTTTGTAATCATCTAATAGGGGTCTTGTGCATCTCGTATACGCTTCCCCTCAAGTGATGCATGTAGATGATAAGTATATAATCAATAAGCTTCCCCTTAAAAGTATACAAATCATCTTCATGAATCTCGGACTTTAATTGGCTTGAAATAGAAGGTATCAATGAAACATCCAAGTGCAGTAACATCCTCCTCGCTCATGTAACTGTTGCCTCAGCCGGCGATCTACCTCAATCCTTCTTGCATCTCACAAAAAGGTCGAACTTGTTACATAATCGATTAAAAAGCTAATGCATCCAAGGTCTTCACAATATCCTTATCTGATTTAGTGTGAACAAGACAAGTTTATTACACCTTGATTATGTGTGTGGTCCCAGCCATCGCACAACATAACCGCCCATTGATCCATCTCAAACCAAATCAAAATATAATAATGTGTGTGGTCCCGGCCATCGCACGACCTTATTAAGTTATGTACTAAATGACCTGTAAACACCAAACCAAAGCAATAAGTAACCAAGCCATAAGCATCACATCGTCCAATCCAAGGGCATCTGTGGACCTAGAATACTATATCAGATATATCGGTTAAGTAGCAAAAACCGAATTAACCAGCGGGATCCGATCAACAGGAACCATTATCACCAGGAACCGACCAGCATGAACCAAATAATAACTATTTTTTTTTAATAAGCAGCAAAAAATTATGAGATCAGCAGTATCAAGTGAAGGCAGCAGAATCCGAGCAGCAGGAACCGATCAACAGGAACCGATTAGTAGGAACCAAAGTCATCATCAGCAGAAACGATTAAGTGTAGCAGTAGAAAATATCCAAACGTGCAGCAGCAGAATTAACCAAAACTTCACACCAGCAGTAACGTTCCAAGGACCAGTAGTATAAATAATCTTGAAAGTAGCAGTAATATATATTGGCAATATACGCTTCAATCAATAAGTCACAACCTACGTGATCAATTAGTACGAGATACATAAATACCAGATCCACTTGCCAATTTACACCCAATCAATAACAGCAGCAACATTCAATACCTCTCACAATAATAATTAACAATTCATTACCGCTGATAAATGAATATCTCCAACCAAAATATTGTACATCAGCCAATCATGAATAAATACTTCGTTGACTCACATTGAATACACAAATCGACACATGATAATACATCACCAATCATGTACAAGATGCCGACCCTTGTTACATGCAGAAAACGACAACCTCACATCTTCTCAACTTATATATTAGACCAACCAATTAAATATCCTTGTCGTTAAATAATAGTAAATCAATCAGTCAATCAATAAACTTTCAACAGCATATACCTTGAACCATTGAATCAGTACGATGTAACATGCAAATCAGTCCCACATCCTTAATATAACGATCGCCTATTTAATTTCGACCAATTTTACTCCTTAAATAAATACACGACCCATGTGAGAGTACCAGAAAACAATCATTGACCCACTATCATGAAATCCCATTAAACAAATTTTATACACCACATGTTGTACTGACCCACGATTGCAATTTACAGAGTATTATATATGATATAGTAGAATTAGCCAAGCACAATACGACAAGAACAATTTAATTCTTTGACCCTTGAATTGTATTAGTACTTGGTACGAGGTTACCTGGAGAAACGAATCTGAATGAAGACATCAATTTGCACCAAACGACAAACCATCAAAACCTTTTAAACCAGATCTGCTCTTCTTCGACAACAATTTTCTTCGAATATAAACTCTCTTCAAATCCGCTATTCTGCAACAATGAAAACCTTGTAGATTCCTAGATATCGAGAGCCACCCTCTCTGATACCAATTGTAAGAGATCGTTTAAGCTCTTCTAGGATTAATAATCTTGATATACGCAGTGGAATAAGAACAAGAACACAATCAATACTAGTAAAAAGGTTTTCTTTATTAAATATAAATAAACTAGCTCCAGGCCCGCCCGTTGGGCGGCTACCTTTTAGATATCGTCAAGATAAAAATTATTAAAGTTTTTAAGATAATTGTAACATCACGTATGGCAATAAAAATATTATTGAAAAAATTGAAACCATACATATAAACAAACTTCATAATCTATGAAGCATCTCTTGATACACAACGTTTGTTAAGATGACGACCATAATTTATCTGTTAAAGTCGATTTATCAAATATTCTCCATACACTTCGGCAGCTGTATAACCATATAGATTCTTTAGGTTCCGCTAAAAGCTCAATTTGAGTTCGCCCATAAGCTTTCTGTAGCTCGGTTCCTGCAGGACTCCCATCAAGTAAATATGTCTAAAAAAATTATGGATTTATCATCTTAAATATAACTTTAAACCAAATATAGCTTTATATAATCGTCGCCAAAATATTATCCAATGTTTAAAATCAATGTTGATTACTTGATTTGTCAATGTTTAAATTATTTAAGGTCAAAGTATTTAGACGCGGATAAATAGGTACGAAGTCACTAAGGAAATTGATTAGCAAATAAATGTATAATACTAATCACATTCTAATTTGATTAGTATCCGACTCTTCAAGGCAATAAATGTATAAAAACGCACATCCAAAGTCCTAACACCCCCTTTGATGGTGATATTGTAGTTATGCAAAAAAAAAGTCTTCCCATCCCGAAAAGATTGTAACCCTTTTTATTTGCGCAAGTGCTATGAAATACGGAATACTTTTCTACTTTTTGAGAAGCTTTGGATCTGAATTACCAATTAATTATCATCATCCCATACTCTTTGTGCTGCAAATTTCTTGAAAAGTTCTCTTTTTAATCATCACTAACAATTGCTTATAGTCAAAAGTCTCAAATATGTATTTTTTTAAAGCAGGTTTACTAGAGATTGCAACATTTAAGAGTTGAGAAAGTCTAGAATATCATACCAGCAGGTAATATGGTTGCAATCCATGCATGAATTCTATCATCCTCTTAAATATCACCTGTAATGGTCACATATAAATAATGCTTTACCTCTAATTGATGAACAAAAATAATATAACAATATAGCTCAAAAGAGAACCGGTTGATAGTGTATTTTAATTGCATAACAACCACCAAGATAATATTGGAAGTTTTGATTACTACTGAAGTAAGCAAATGGTGTATAGATATTTGGCTCAAGGTGTTTATGGTAAAGCAAGTCTTGCCCGTCTCAATGCATACACATTTTATAGCCATTCTGACCCACCCATCCATTTTGTCACTTTCAAAATAAAAAGATCTTCTTTACCTGAACAACTTCGGTTCCACCATCTTGATTAAGCGTCAAGATGAACCTGCAATGATAGAAAAAGATTCAGTTCAACCCACCCAATAAGCCGTCCATCATAGAAAAATTATAGTCTAAAAGAAATGTGGTGTGTGTTATCTACAATCCTAAGGCCTTAAAAGATTCAATTCAACGTTGTAGATTTATTTTCTACATACGGTTAATAAGACCCGCACCGATCCATTTCAATAAGAGTCATCAAGCTTTACATCTGTTATATTGACTTGAGAAAGAACCTTTTTACCAGTGTTGTAAGTAATAGACATTTATCAAGATACCTTTTGGAATTTTACTCAAACCAAATCCAATAAGAAATGCACCAGCCACGACATATGCATTTAACTTGCCATCGCAATACCCATTATACCTCCATCTTTGACAACCATTATACAGGTATTAAAAAAACTAAATAATTCACATATTTACATTATAGAAATATGAAACCTATATGTACTATTAAAAAGAAAATAAAACACATTTATCTAGGAAAAATCTATGCTCAGTTCCTAAAGCTAAGATATGCCATTCATATGCTAATTTCTACATTAATCTATTACCATCAGATCTTCCTAAAGGGTAGGAGAACAACTCCCCTCAAATATCCATTACCCAAAAGTAATGTGAGTGTGTTGTTTTAAGTTGTGCACCTTGCATTTATATAAATTCATCTAAATCCTAAATGCCATTCAAAACGACGCTATTTATACCATGACCATTATACTGGAACAAATGGTGCTCAATAAATACACAACACTTAATTAAATTATGGTGCCAAAGAAGAGGAGATTAGCTCACCTAATAAGACGATGTATTCAACTATTCTTAGAAAGAGTTATAGTTACTTAAAACAACCTTGTGGCCTCCTGCAACAGAAAAACATGAGTCATTGTGTTAAATATGGGATTTTTAGTATAAAAGTTACATATACTGTTAAGAAAATGTTACTTAGGTTAATACCAGACTTTCTAGTGCAAGTTAAACCGAAAAGCTTCAGCATACGTTCTTTCCTGGCGATCAATAAAACAAAGGTTAGTAACACTTCATTATGCTACAACACAGTCACTTTCTGGGTTTCTCCCACATACTTCAATGACTGTTAACTATATTTGCAATAACGTTGAGATGCAGAGGTTGTTTTTTTGGACCAACATAAACCAAGTTAGACTAAAGTACAATACATACTATAAAAGCCTTTCTTTAGGTAAACTTTTTTTTAAATCCAAGAGTCTCACAAAATAATCCCTTGGTTCTTTGTAAAAATCCTTTACTAACTTCCTGCATCATCGTACAAACAAACGGACACATTACAATAGGTCATTTTATGTTTTATCGATCGAGAACATGCCAGTTCAGTATAGGTATTACAATGAAACTTGAAACACTGACACAAAACCTGGGCCTAAAACAAAATGATAAGTGACTTAAAGATGAAATAGACGGATCCTAAATGCGGATTTAAAAACCAATATTAAGTCTTTTTCACCTTTTTATTGACACAATTTGACGGTTCAACTTTTGTCTTACCTCATTTTCGCCATTAAATTCTTCATCTATGAACTTTAGTTTCGGTTCATCTCTTGTTTCCTACAACTTCACTTTCAGAAAATCAAGTGACACTTCCACATATTATTAGCAAAAATTCTTCGTCTATCAATACTACCAAATGGGCCTTTCGGCTGTAACCGAAAAATATAGAATAAAAATGAGCGTGTTTAGAATATTATTGTTGTTTTAGTTTTAATTACATTATTTATTGTTAGTACTACATACTTAATAAAATTGCATTTGTAAATAAATGGTTTAGGAGGTTTATGCATTAAAATGACATAGTGCCTGACTTAGCAATGCACTGACCCATTTCAAATTGCTTATTCTAAAATAAGTTTGATATGAAAGATCCAAGATTTCTTTCCCTATCATGTACAAAAGTAAAACTGGTTTTGACCCACCACCCAATACAATGTAAATATAACATGTATTAGTGTTTTTGTGTATATATAAAAGATGTCAACCTAACCCGACATTTCTTTTAACAGAAAGATAAACACCCCTTTTAGACAGAAACCTCCATACACCCATTAGACCTACATCCAAACACTCTTCTTTTAGTCAGCAACAACCAAACATGTTCAATATGTAATTTATCATCTTATCATGTGATATTGCAGCCCCTGATCGTTTTAAACATATTAGTGGAGCTATATTATTGATATAACCTCGTAAAAAAAATTAATGGCAAATAACAAAAAATTTATTACTGTATGTAATATACGAACATACCAAAGGGGGGAGCAAATGGATATGGCCACTTGCAATATCAAGAACCAAATAAAAATAATAATATGGCCACTTGCAATATCAAGAATCGTGCAGATGAAGGATATGCACATAAGAAACGGTACAACGATTTTGTTAACTAATGAAGGATATGTAAGTGCATTTGTATATCTATGTATAATGTAGGAAGAAACTATTATATCACATAACTCATGACGAGGAAACTATGATATGATAATGTAGGAAGAAACATACATCTAATGATTGAAATGTATAGATTAGTGAATTCTTTGTACTAAATAAAATTACTATTTGAGCTGTAAACTCCATAGTTTACTCGAATTAAAATATTATTTTAAAGGTATTCCATAAGTTACAATGATCATTCTAACATATAAAATCAAGATCTCAGCTAACCATATAGACACACAATGGACAATTGACTGAAAGATGACAAATATACATGCCCACAATGCCAAATAAAAGAAGGGGAACCGCTGTTTAAAGATTTTTGTGTGTGTGTTATATTTCCTTCATATTATAATTATTCTTTCAAAAATCTATAAGATGGTGCTTCACAAACTAAAAGGTATACGAAACCAACCTTGATGGTAGCAATGTTCTGAAAGGCTCAAGGCGCACTAAGGCGCAAAGGGGGTCAAAGAGCCTTGAGTCGAGGCGCAAATCAAGGCGCGGGATTCATAAATATGAGGCGCACTATACATTTAGGTTTTTTTATAACATATGTGAAAACTTATGCAGCTTAAATAACATAAAAATATCAATATTTAATGCATAATACCACTTAATGGTTATTACATCTAACAAAGCTTGCATTTTAACCCAAAATATCAAGCAAGTAACATACCAAAATCTATGAACTACCCTAAATCTCTGAATATACATTACAATATACGAGTTTATGACTTATAAAATTTAACAAACAAATTAACATGTATCTCTATCAACTATCAACAGCAAAAAATCTATAGTTGTACGTTTGGTAACACTTAACACTAAAGAAACAACATTTGTATCTGTTAATAAGCTACTATTCTTAGACATTAGATTACAAAAAATATATATTTCTTTGTTGATTGTGTGTTTTAGTTATTTTCTAAAATATCAGGGTTATTAGATACTTTATAACTTAAAGGGCCCAATATATATAATATGTAAGCCCAAAATGTATCTTACTACTAAGAAAAAAAGGCCAAAACCCCGTTACATCTTCTAGGTGCAAAAATCCCCAAGGCGCAAAAGCGCAAAAATCCCCAAGGCGCTACGATTTTTACGGGATTCATGCATGTCGTGAGCCTCGATCTGAAAAAATCTCAAAGGCTGGAGCCTCGTGGGATTTAGGGAGTAGGCGCGCCTTAGGCGCACTTTTTAAAACATTGGATGGTAGTTTATGCCTCCGCAACTACCTCCATAGAAATGATAGCAGCTTGATGAGGTGTCATGCTCGACATCTACTCCAACTCCAGCAATTAGCAAGAAGCGGCACAACAATAAAAAAAATAACATAACACCACAAACATTTGAGAAAAAACATCTTGAGATAAAACACAGCCTAAATAGACCCATTTCTAACTAAATGGGCGCAATGACCATATATATCTAGGTGGAATTATGAATCCAACATGGAGTAAGATGGAGTTATTACAACCGATGTTAAAATAAGGACCAGATCACAATGGTAGGCCTAGGTTCATACCTCAAAATACTCAGGCAGGAAATCAAGATTTTTAACCAATAAGCTTCATAAACGACACCCAAATGTGTTCAAGAAAATAGTCTGCAAAAATCAAAAACAAAAAACAGTAACCAATAAATTTCCTATCTCACAACTTTCCCACTTATCATTTACAATATAATCGACACTAACCTAGATAAATGATAAAGCCTAAATCAATAATCGACAACAATAATTTATAGTTAAACATAAACATATAAGAATATTAATATACAATGAAATTAAAAACACTAACCTGGATAAATGATAAAGCACAAATCCAACTACTAAACATTGTTTTACCATGATTAAATCGATTCTCCAAAAGAACAAATATTTATCCATTTATAAGTCGATTTTAGGGTTGGTATACTATGATGATAGATTGATTTTAGTTATTTCAATTTGAGGTTAATAGAAGGGTCCGGATTATTGGGGGGTTTTGAGTACCAAATTTAGGGTTAATGATTGATTAATTGTAGTGATTTCAATTTGGGGAGAATGAAATCATTGTTGAGATCCGGTTAGAGGAAATAAATTGGGGATCAAAAATAGGGATTCCATGTATTGATTTGTGAATAATCAATGGGTTTGAATTATTTGGAGAGATTTTTGGGAGCCATTAACCGTATCAAAAAATTAATTAGGCCATGGGATTTTGACTAAAGGAGTAATTGGGCGGGATGTATAATGATCGGATGGTGGAGGGATTTTTGGGGAGTAGTGGGACACGTGTTTTTACCTAATTAAATGTGGGAAGATGAGATTTGAACAAACCCTCCTTTATATGGAGTGGTGATACTATTACTACTACTACTAAACGCTCTATGCGTTTTCTAGACTCTCATTGAAGAGACTATGTATGAATTGAGATGATAGTAACCTAGACGCCTACCTCTTTATATAATAGAGGGAGGTTACAAACCCTAGCTTACTAATAAAGCTAACTATTACATATTAAGCCCTCATTGTTTCTTCTTTCTTCATTCTTGCTCGTGGGTTTTGTAATTTTCAAATCTGTAATTCCCTACAATTGGTGTGAAAAATCCGAAGGTTGGTAGGTGGCAAAAAATGACTTGGTTTTAGATAATGTCTTAATGTTGAAGTGTGTGTGTGTGTGTCTATATATATATATATATATATATATATATATATATATATATATATATATATATATATATATATATATATATATATATATATATATTTGCGTTCATGTGGTGACCGACTTTAAAATAAAAACAATAGGAACCAATCAAAATTTGACATATGTCATTTATTATTAAAAGAAAACTAAAATTGAAACTACACAATTAATAAACCCAAAAGGGTATAATAGGTATTTTAGACTTTTCAAGTACACAATTAAATACGAGTAAAAGGGTATCCATGGCTACTCTCTTTTCCACAAAACCAGATCCACAAGAAAAGATGGCAAACCCATATCATTCTTAATTATTGTTAAATGAGGGTTTTGCATAAGAACTTTAATTATTGTTAATTTTGCAGCTTTCTGGTACCACATTCTGCAATGCCTTTTACTGGATTGATCCAGAGTTGACAAATGAATGGTACAAGACTCAGCTTTTTCAGATTAATGAACAAGATGCTGACGGTGACTTCCGCCGTGCGGATAGTTAGCATTCCAATCTCGGCTGGTATAACAGCTTCTGTCCCATAGACAAGAGAGAATAGTGTATCTCCAGTGCTGGTTTTTATTGTTGTGCGGTGCGCCCATAAAACATGCGACAATTCATCCACCCACCTTCCTTTGTGTTTGTCAAGTCGCGCTTTTATTCCTTCGCCCAGACTACGATTTGTGCGCTCAACCAAACCGTTGGTTTGTGGGTGTTTAACTGACGCAAAGTGTTGTGTAATGTTTAATTACGCGCACCAGTCTTTGAATGGGTTGTCACAGAATTGTTTTCCGTTGTCCAAGATAATTTCTCCGGGTAGGCCAAAGCGACATACAATGTTGTCCCAAACGAAGCGCTTGACTTGGTTTCCTGTGATGCTTGCCACTGCTTTTGCCTCGATCCATTTAGTAAAATAATCTATGGCCACTATGAGGAATTTTAGCCCTCCCACTGCAACTGGAAAGGGGCCTGCGATGTCAATGCCCTATTTATAGAATGGCCAAGGTGAGGTGATGGGGGTTAGCTCTTGTTGTGGTCGGCGCGTGATTGGCCTGTAGACTTGGCAATCGATGCACTTCTTTATCATGTCGCGCGCATCGCGGTGCATAGAAGGCCAATAGTATCCTGACCGTAAGGCTCGCGCCACAACGGACTGTGGTCCTGAGTGCGTGCTGCATGACCCAGCGTGGATTCCTCAGAGTACGCAATCTGCCTGAAGAGGTCCAACACACCGAAGCCATGGTTGTAGGAATGAACGTCGATATAGGATACCGTCCCGAAGTTCAAACCTCTGCGCTGTGCGCCGTATCCATCGAGCGTCTTTCTGTTCTTTGGGTAATATTCCCTTGCTTATGAATTCTATGATAGGTGTCATCCAAGTAGGATTCTCTTCTTCTATCACTGTGGATATTTCAATCTCAGAGATGGATTTATTCTTCAAGGTTTCCACCAATACCTGTTTTGACAGGTGCGCAAAGCTTGTGGATGCGATCTTACTTAGCGCATCTGCTTTTCTGTTTTCTCCTCTAGGAACTTGTTTGATCGTGAACCTGTCGAAATTCTAGGTTATGGACTTGGTCTTGTCGAGGTATTGGATCATGTGTTCCTCCTTAGCCACATACTCGCCCAATATGTGATTTGCCACTAGTCTGGAATCGACATTTGCCTCTAGCTTGCGTACACCCATTTGAGTTGCTATGCGTAAACTAGCAAGTAGGGCCTCATATTCTGCTTCATTGTTTGTGGCTGTGAATTCAAAACGTAATGCATAAGTGAATTCCGTTCCATCTGGGTTAGTGAGGATAAGGCCTGCGTCTGATCCATCCTCGCATGAAGATCCGTTCGTGAATAGAACCCATGGTTCTTGTAGCGTTACCTCGCCTTTTGTAGGTGGAGTATCAGTATCTGGCTTCTCGCTGATGAAGTCTGCCAATATCTGTCCTTTAATCGCAGTGCGTGGTCTATAAGAGATGTTATGCTCGCTCAATAACACACTCCATTTTTGTAGCCGTCCCGATGCGTCAGGTTTAGAGATAACTTGCTTGATTGGTTGGTCCGTAATTACAGAAATTGGGTGCGCTTGGAAGTATCTGCGCAATCTTTTAGCTGCGAAGACTAGAGCTAGGACCTGTTTTTCCATGGCAGTATAGTTAGTCTCTGTCTTTTTGAGTGCTTTGCTTACAAAGTATATTGGTGTTTGAACGGAGTTCTTATCTGTCAATAGCACCACACTGACTGCTCCGTGAGTTCCAGATAAGTACATGATTAATTCTTCCCCTGGCCGGGGTGCGACAAGCTTGGAAAGTGCTGCTAGATGTTGCTTGAGCCGTCGAAAAGCTTCTTCCGCTTCCGCAGTCCACCGAAAGTCTCCCTTTTTTGTGCACTTCGTGAGTGTCTTGAAGAGGGAGAGTGACTTATCTGCTGACTTGGACAAGAATCGATTTAGTCCAGCTAATTTGCCGTTTAATGACTGGACTTCTTTTAGTGTGCGTGGTGAAGGGAGTTCAATGACAGCTTTTGTCTTTTCTGGGCAGGGCTTAATGCCATCAGGTTCTATCAAATACCCAAGAAACATACCCTCGGTAGCGCCAAAGGTATACTTCTTGGGATTTAACTTCATGTTGATCCTTTCCAGTGTCTTGAATGTTTCCTCGATGTCACGCACCAATTCTTCCTCCGTATGACTCTTGATAACAATGTCATCGACATAAACTTCCAGGTTGCGACCTACTTGCTTTACAAACGTATTGTCCGCCAAACGCTGATATGTTACTCCCGCATTATTTAGACCAAAAGGCATTTTTGTATAGCAATAGACCCCTTGACTTATGTGGAAGGCTGTTTTCTCTTCGTCTTCCTCAGCCATCTAAATTTGATGGTACCCTTTGTATGCGTCTAGGAAAGGGGTATCCACACAGAGATTCTACCTTCCAGTCTATTTCTGGTAGCGGGTAGTGATGCGTGGGAATTGCACCAGGCTTTACCTCTCGAGGGATCTCGAGAAGCTTACAACCCCCACCAGGCAGTGTACCTGATCGTTGTAGTATAGTATAGTGACAAGTACCGGGGGATTGATCGTTGAACTTGGGAATAGTGTCGCTAGGATTAGAAAACCTAAGAACTAGGTCTAGAGATGAGGGATGATTCTTTTTGTATTTTTATATTTTTTTTATGAAAGCAAGTAAAAATCGCGGTTTTTGAAGGAGTGGGCGGAATTAGTTACTAGTTAACTAACCCAATAACTAAGATGCAATCAAAATAAAATAACAAAAATGAAAATAAACTAAATTAAACTAGTGGTGTGAGCAATATATGGGAGAATTGTATTTACTTAGATTTCACTGCTCCCTAGATATCTTTTACAGGTTAATTACTTGTTAAAGTTGCGTGGATAACGGATTGTATTCCTTAATACCATTCATGGGGTGGCGTACTTACTTCCCCAATCCTATAAGCGCCTACTTCACTCCTATGTCGAGCCGGCTAAGAAGCTCCTAACATGGGATCACTAGAATTTGCTTATGCATTAAATACAACCATTAAAACCTAGTACACATCGGTTCATGTTTCTTAAGACGTTCAAGCAAGTTACACAATGGATATCTGCCAGTTTTCTTAAGCCTAACATTGAAATCATTCATCCATTACAACTATAAACAAGCAATCAACCTATAATTAACATCTAGGTTTCATTACATCTAAGCAAACACATGAAAGATCTAGCCTAGCATGTTGAAATCAAGATAAGCATAAGATATATTCAAACAACACATAGACATATTGATTGAATTGAAAGAGGACTTATCTTAATTGAACATGAAAGGTTTCATGGGGTGAAAATACTGTTACAAACGACCTAGGGTTTATTAGGTTCGACCCTAGTATTCTCCACACAAGTTCCTCTCTTAATGAATGAAAAATAGAAAAGTATTTATAGATTTTGTGAGGTGACGGCGTCAAGAGTAAATGTCTGACGCCGTCATCTCGCCGTCAATAAACTCCTCGGATTGCCTAGATCTGGGTTTGACGCCGTCACGTGTAATTCATCTTCAGGCCGTCACCAAAATAACTCTTGACGCCCTTCTCTTGACGCCTTCTGGTTTTCACTGGGTCGTCATGGATTTTACTCCTGACGCCGTCACATTTCCCTTCTTGACGCCGTCAGGTACTGTTCTCAGCATGGAAAATTAAGTCTTTGCCGTTTTCTTCACTTTTATGCTCCAAAAACGTCCAAAATGCTTCCTTTTCCAGAATTCACTCCCAAAGTACCTAAAATCACAAAAGTAACAATTTAGGGCAATATTTGATCAAATAAATTCAATTCCGGGCTTAAATGACCCCCTAAAATCGGTTCATTTTTTGCCTCATCATATACCCTTACACTTGAGATTTGCTTGTCCTCAAGCAAATGCGCTTTTATTCTAATCAAAATACAAGTTAGGGGTCATTTAACACTAATAAAAAAGTAATTAAAACAAATAATCGTTCCACTAAAGACCAAAGACAAGCACGGAGGTCATACACTAGCACCTCACAAATAGTGTTTAGATACTCACATCTCTCGGGTGTAATAAAGTAATATCACAATATGGAAATGGAAAACATCTCTCACTACCTGTCATAGCAAAATAGATTACCAGGCTTTACCTCTCGAGGGATCTCGAGAAGCTTACAACCCCCACCAGGCAGTGTACCTGATCGTTGTAGTATAGTATAGTGACAAGTACCGGGGGATTGATCGTTTAGCTAGGAATAGTGTAGCTAGGATTAGAAAACCTAAATACTAGTTCTAAAGATGAGGGATGATTATTTTTGTATTTTTATATTTTTTAGAAAGCAAGTAAAAATCTCGGGTTTTAAGGATTTGGGCGGAATTAGTTGCTAGTCAACTAACCCAATACTAAAGATGAAATTAAAATAAAATACTAAAAATGAAAATAAAACTAAATTAAACTAAGGTTGTGAGCAATAAGTGGAGAAAATGTGTTTACTTAGATTTCACTACTCCCTAGATATCTTTTACACGTTAATTACTTGTTATAGTTGCGTGGATGACGGATTGTATTCCTTAATATCATTCATGGGGTGGCGCACTTAACTCCCCAATCCTATGAGTGCCTACTTCACTCCTATGTCGAGCCGGCTAAGAAGCTCCTAACATGGGATCATTAGAATTTACTCATGCATTAAATACAACCAATAAAACCTAGTGCACATCAGTTCATGTTTCCTAAGACGTTCAAGCATGTTACCATTTGGAGATCTGCCAGTTTTCTTAAGCCTAACATCGAAATCATTTATCCAAAACAACCATAAACAATTAATTAACACATAATCAACATCTAGGTTTCATTAGATCTAAGCAAACACAAGATAAATCTAGCCTAGCATGGTGGAATTAAGACAAGCAAAAGATATAGACAACCAACACATAGACATATTGATTGAATTAGAAGAACACTTATCTCAATTACACTTGTAAGGTTTCAAGGGCTGAAAACCCTTGAAAAACCTGTAAAATTCATAATAGGTTCGGCCTTAGGGTTTCTCCAAAGCTTCTCTTTTTTTATGAATGAAAATTAGAAAACTATATATAGAAAATTGAGGCTGACGGCGTCAAGACCAAATGGGTGACGCTGTCATCTCGCAGCCAAAAGAATTCTCGGACTGCGTTGATCTACATCTGACGCCGTCATGTATTAGATTCTTTCAGGCCGTCACGTGTTTAACTCTTGACGCTCTTCCATGTGACGCCTTCATGTCTGCACTGGGCCGTCATGCAATTTACTCTTGACGCCGTCACCTACTGTTCCCAGCAAGGAAAATTAAGACTTTGGCGTTTTCTTCACTTTTATGCTCCAAAAACGTCCGAATTGCTTCCTTTTCCAGATTTTACTCCCAAAGTACCTGAAATCACAAAAGGAACGATTTAGGGCAATATTTGATCAAATAAATTCAATTCCGGGCTTAAATGACCCCCTAAAAGTGGTTCATTTTTCGCCTCATGATATACCCTTACACTTGAGATTTGCTTGTCCTCAAGCAAATGCGCTTTTATTCTAATCAAAATACAAGTTAGGGGTCATTTAACACTAATATAAAAGTAATTACAACAAATAATCATTCCACTAAAGACCAAAGACAAGCACGGAGGTCATACACTAGCACCACACAAATAGTGTTTAGATACTCACATCTCTCGGGTGTAATAAAGTATAAATTACAATATGGAAACGGAAGATATCTCTCACTACCTGTCATAGCAAAATAGATTATCATAGGCTTGGGAAAAGATCAAACCTCCACCACATGGCGTAAGTACCTAGGATAAACTATCAAAGAGGTCTTTTAAAGGGTTGTAACATTAGGTGTAGGGATATGAAATACACGGTTTTGTTGGATATAGGCAGTCTTTACTGGTGGCGAGTTAATCATCTTGGTCAATTACATGTACAATGTGGCGTTGCTAAGCCAAGACTAGACTCAACTTAAGTTAATAAATGAAAATAACAAAAACATAAAATAAACATAGAATGAAACGGGATGGTAGTCCGTATGTTTTTTCTCTTTTTTTTTTTTTTTTTTTTTTTTTTTTTTTTTTTTCTCTTTTTCTTGTTTTTTCGATTTTTTTTTTTTTTTTTTTTTTTTTTTTTTTTTTTTTTTTTTTTTTTGCATACACTCTTACCCTACCATCCAAAATAATACATCACAGGGAATGAAAATTCCCCTTACTCTTGAATTTTTACATACTTTACAATAAACTAATCTAATGACTCAAATTAAGAAAATCAAAACACTTGGAGTACTTTTAAGATTAACGCACATATGGGGGTAATAAATGATTTACTTCCCCATTACTCCATAAAATAAGTACTTTACCCATGAGTCCCAATCGTACCAAAACAATATGTACAAGGATATGACTCGACTTAGCAACCATGTAATCAATTAGAAAGTTAACTTAGGGTTTAACAAATAACAATAATGCACTAAAAATGAGCGCATACACGGAAGGCTAAGGCGATTTGGGTGTACATTTAAGTGGGGTGTAACAAATTCTTCCTTTAAGTAAGATGCTTAAAGTTAGAAACGAAAAGATAGGCTCAGAGGGGTGTACTAGGGGTATCGTGTACTAAAAATGAGTACAACGCTAAGGGTGTGGGAAAAATTAGTTGACTTAACTAGCCAAGTAATATGACTTAAATGGTCAAGTAATTATAATACGGGTTTAACACAAGGGTGATCCTACTGCCTCTTATCATGTAGTAAATCCTACTACATGAATGTAGTCTCACTAGCGGTCTCGGGATGCATCACTAAAGCAAGTTCTAGAATCTAAATGCTACCGTTACACTCATAAGCACTAATAGTAAATGCTTTTCCTATCAAATCTAAAGGCGAACCTCACATATTTGGGTGGAAAATTTTTCTGAATGATACAGTTATGTGCTAGTCATACAATCTCCTATCCAGTAGACGCTTGCTATGGCTAAAGTTTCACTCCTAAATGTTGTAAAAAAATTTAAATTTGGCGCTAAAATTACACTAACAAGTATTTCTCATAGTTTTATTACACATCTACCATTAAACAAACAAACTCAAGCGAAAGTGTATCTGTAAGGTATCATCATTTTACCCTCACCTTACACTTAGGATGAACATTGTCCCCAATGTTCAAGTAAAGGATGTAAAAGTGAAAAAGTAAAAGGAATGAAATCAAATACTCCCCTGATTCGCTCGGTATGGATAATAAGGTGGCCAGGTTAGATCTTCCTCCAAGAAAATGAACAATCAAAGCTTCTCTTCCAGAATATAAATCATCTTCTTGTCATACATAACCTGTAAATCCTGAGAAAACAAACAAAGCAACCTCGCATAAAATCGGCGGCAATCTATATAAGTTACTAAATCCTAGAAAACAAAGTAAGATATAATGCTTGTGGAATGAAGTTTGCAGATTTCCTGGAGATTATAAAACTTAATAATTCAACAAAAACTTTAAGACTCCGTTAGAAAAACAAAACCGGTAAAATTTCCAGGTTTTTACACGTGACGCCGTCAAGAGTAATCTTGTGACGCCGTCAGAAGTGACCTGCAGAAATTCTTATGTTAAGTTTCCGGAAAATTTCTGGAAAAACTTGGTCCTACTTCCTGGAAAATCCTGCAAAACTTCATTATGACTCAATACAAGCATTTGACTCTAACAAATAAGAATATACATGTTCATTTAAATATTGTGGAGAATCATGATCGGGTTGTTTCTTAAAACATATTTGGGGTCTCCCCTTACACTTATTTTTTGCAAAAATACCTTTAGGTGGAGTTAAGACTAGGCCAAAACAACAAAGTAAAGTATTTCCACTTTTTAGTTTAGAAACATGATCTACCAATCAATAAAAACAAAACATGCATACGGAAGCAAATAACAAACAAACAAAATAAAATCACACAAAACATGGGTTGCCTCCCAAGAAGCGCTTTTCTTTATTTACGAGTCTTGTAGCTAGACTCAAGGTCATGGGTTACTACGTGACCTCATCATTGGTTTCACTCTCTGATTGTAAATATTCTTTGTAGAAACCAATCACCTTTTTCTCAATCGCTCCTATAATCCTATGGGCAAATTCCTTATCAACTTTATACTTTGGTCCTAGAGCCAAGCAATCTTTGTAGAAAAGACTCCTCTTTTCCCATACATAATCCATGCCCTTTTTCTTATCCTCTTCATTGATGTCCTCAAAAGCACCAACGTTATCCTTATCAAATCGGGATATAAAGCGAAATTCTTTCATTCTATTAGGCATCCTATAAGTGATCCTATCGGAGTTACTTGCAAATCGGATTGTCCCTTCTATCTCATCATATTCTAACTTGGACTCCTCAACAAACGATTTACCAAACACGACATTGGACAATCGACAATCAATAACATTAGCAAGATCTTCTACAATCATAAAGTCGGTGATAAAAGTGAAATTCCCAACAAAGACATGTAAACCTTTAACTCTCCCGACAAAGTTACAAACTCCACCGGGTATTTGGGATCTCTTCTAGGTTCAAGTCTTGTTTTCACTATATCATTATAAACATTTGAGGACATAATGTTGATTGGGGATTTAAAGTCAATGTAAGCATTGTTAACGTGTCTATACCCAATCATACATGGTATCTTAGCATTCTTAGGATCGCCTCTCTTTATCTTAGGTTCGATTATAGTGAAAGGAGATCGCGGGTTATCAATAAGATTATTATAATATGCAATCTCCTCCTTAGTGGGGTATATATTAAAATAATCATTTAGCTTCGGATCTATTTCCCCCTCTTCAAGTTCCTCAACGACATTCACAAAATCATTAGGCCATAGGTCCTCATTTGAATACAAGGCGGTCGCTTGGTCACTAAATGCATGTTCGAGCTCAACCTTAATCAACCTATTAAGCTCCCTAAGTTCCCTAATCTCACTCTCAATTTGTTCACGTAACACAGCCACTTCTCTAGGGGAAAGGTGCGGATTCGCGTTTTCCATAATGGTCAACAGAATAGTCAATGAATTTAATTTACAAACAAAGGCACGAAGAAAAAGATAGACTAAAGAGAACCTAAAAATAAAAATAAAATCTTACTAGAAAGGAAACTAGCAAGTAGACCTAACAAAAAGAAATTCTAACCAAGACAATAACTATTCCCCGGGCTGCGGCGCCAAAAACTTGATGCGTAGGGATTGCACCAGGCTTTACCTCTCGAGGGATCTCGAGAAGCTTACAACCCCCACCAGGCAGTGTACCTGATCGTTGTAGTATAGTATAGTGACAAGTACCGGGGGATTGATCGTTCAGCTAGGAATAGTGTCGCTAGGATTAGAAAACCAAAATACTAGTTCTAAAGATGAGGGATGATTATTTTTGTATTTTTATATTTTTTAGAAAGCAAGTAAAAATCTCGGGTTTTAAGGATTTGGGCGGAATTATTTGCTAGTCAACTAACCCAATACTAAAGATGCAATCAAAATAAAATACTAAAAATAAAAATAAAACTAAATTAAACTAAGTTTGTGAGCAATAAGTGGGGAAAATGTGTTTACTTAGATTTCACTACTCCCTAGATATCTTTTACACGTTAATTACTTGTTATAGTTGCGTGGATGACGGATTGTATTCCTTAATACCATTCATGGGGTGGCGCACTTAACTCCCCAATCCTATGAGTGCCTACTTCACTCCTATGTCAAGCCGGCTAAGAAGCTCCTAACATGGGATCATTAGAATTTACTCATGCATTAAATACAAACAATAAAACCTAGTGCACATCAGTTCATGTTTCCTAAGACGTTCAAGGATGTTACCATTTGGAGATCTGCCAGTTTTCTTAAGCCTAACATCGAAATCATTCGTCCAAAACAACCATAAACAAGTAATCAACACATAATCAACATCTAGGTTTCATTAGATCTAAGAAAACACAAGATAAATATAGCCTAGCATGGTGGAATTAAGACAAGCACAAGATATAGACAACCAACACATAGACATATTGATTGAATTAGAAGAACACTTATCTCAATTACACTTGTAAGGTTTCAAGGGATGAAAAACCTGTAAAATTCGTAATAGGTTCGGCCTTAGGGTTTCTCCAAAACTTCTCTTTTTTTATGAATGAAAATTAGAAAACTATATATAGAAAATTGAGGCTGACGGCGTCAAGACCAAATGGGTGACGCCATCATCTCGCCGCCAAAAGAATTCTCGGACTGCCTTGATCTACATCTGACGCCATCATGTATTAGGTTCTTCCAGGCCGTCACGTGTTTAACTCTTGACGCTCTTCCATGTGACGCCTTCATGTCTGCACTGGGCCGTCATGCAATTTACTCTTGACGCCGTCAGGATGTTACTCTTGACGCCGTCACGTACTGTTCCCAGCAAGGAAAATTAAGACTTTGGCGTTTTTTTCACTTTTATGCTCCAAAAATGTCCGAATTGCTTCCTTTTCCAGATTTCACTCCCAAAGTACCTAAAATCACAAAAGGAATGATTTAGGGCAATATTTGATCAAATAAATTCAATTCCGGGCTTAAATGACCCCCTAAAAGTGGTTCATTTTTCGCCTCATCATTTTTATTTTCTTTCTTTTTTTTTTTTTTTTTTTTTTTTTTTTTTTTTTGCATACACGTTTACCCTACCATCCAAAATAATACATCATAGGGAATGTACATTCCCCTTACACTTGAATTTTTACATACTTTACAATAAACCAATCTATTGACTCGAATCAAGATAATCAAAACACTTGGAGTACTTTTAAGATTAAAATACATATGGGGGTAATAATATGATGTTCTTCCCTATTACTCCATAAAATAAGTACTTTACACATGAGTCCCAATCGTCCCAAAACAATATGTACAAGGATATGACTCGACTTAGCAACCATGTAATCAATTAGATAATTAACTAAGGGTTTAACAAATAACAATAATGCACTAAAGATGAGTGCATACACGGAAGGCTAAGGCGATTTGGGTGTACATTTAAGTGGGGTGTAACAAATTCTTCCTTTAAGTAAAATGCTTAAAGTTAGAAACGAAAAGATAGGCTCAGAGGGGTGGTCTAGAGGTTTCGTGTACTAAAAATGAGTACAACGCTAAGGTGTGGGAAAAATTAGTTGACTTAACTAGCCAAGTAATATGACTTAAATGGTCAAGTAATTATGATACAGGTTTAACACAAGGGGATCCTAATGCCTCTTATCATGTAGTAAATCCTACCACACGAATGTAGTCTCACTAGCGGTCTCGGGATGCATCACTAAAGCAAGTTCTAGAATCTAAATGCTACCGGTACATTCATAAGCACTAATAATGAATGCTTTTCCTATCAAATCTAAAGGCGAACATCACATATTTAGGTGGAAAATTTTTCTGAATGGTACGGTTTTGTGCTAGTCATACAATCTCCTATCCATGAGACGCTTGCTATGGCTAAAGTTTCACTCCTAAATGTTGTAAGAAAATTTAAATTTGGCGCTAAAATTACACTAACAAGTATTTCTCATAGTTTTATTACACATCTACTATCAAACAAACAAACTTAAGCGAAAGTGTATCTGTAAGGTATCATCATTTTACCCTCCCCTTACACTTAGGATGAACATTGTCCCCAATGTTCAAGTAAAGAATGTAAAAGTGAAATAAGTAAAAAGAATTAAATCAAATACTCCCCTGATTCGCTCGGTATGGATAATAAGGTGGCCAGGTTAGATCTTCCTCCAAGAAAATGAACAATCAAACCTTCCCTTCCAGAATATAAATCATCTTCTTGTCATATATAACCTGTTAAACCTGAGAAAACAGACAAGGCAACCTCGCGTAAAATCGGCGGCAATCTATATATCCTAACAAATCCTAGAAAACAAAGTAAGATATAATGCTTGTGGAATGATGTTTATAGATCTCCTGGAGATTATAAAACTAAAGATTTAACAAAACTGGTAAAATTTCCAGAATTTTACACGTGACGCCGTCAGGTGTTACTTCCTGACGCCGTCAGAAGTGACCTGCAGAAATTCTTATGTTAAGTTTCCGGAAAATTTTTTGAAAAACTTCGTCCTACTTCCTGGAAAATCCTGCAAATCATCATTATGACTCGATACAAGCATTTGACTCTAACAAATACGAATATACATGTTCACTTAATATTGTGGAGAATCATGATCGAGTTTGTTTCTTAAAAACATATTTGGGGTTTCCCCTTACACTTATCTTTTGCGAAATACCTTTGGATGAAGTTAAGACTAAGCCAAACAACAAAATAAAGTATTTTCACCATATTAGTTTGAAACATGATCTACCAACAATAAAAATAAAGCATGCATACGGAAACAAATAACAATCAAACAAAAATAAAAATCACACAAAACATGGGTTGCCTCCCAAGAAGCGCTTTTCTTTATTTACGAGTCTTGTAGCTAGATTCAAGGTCATGGGTTACTACGTGACCTCATCCCTTGAGATGATGTACCCCATGTAGTTGTGATCATTACTATCGTGGTGGTGGTGTCTCAATCTTTCGATACTTGCAATCACCTCTCCTCCTCCTTTACTTCTCAAGTTAGCCATCCCATCATGGCTTATGTTTTCAATTGTGAAAGGCCCATACCACCAGGGACTCGGTTTATCGGGAGGTATCGTTATCTCCAAGTGTCTTAAGAGTACTAAGTTCCCTTTCTCGAATGGTGCATGGCCCCTCGTTGGTTGACTATGTTCGAACTTGACATGAACTTCATTGCTTTTGCTTCTTTCATGTTCAACCTCCTTGTAGCTTTTGATTCTTGCCTCCCATGCAAGTATTTTCTCCTGAACATGAATAGGTGATGTGTCAATGTTGTTTTTGAGCCTTCTCCCCATCAAACTCTTTTGCCCATATTGCGGGGTCATGGGAAAGCTAATCTTTCTTTTTCCTGATTTAAGCTCAATTTTCCTATCTTCATACTTAATGACAGCTCTTGCGGTGGTGAGGAATGGTGCCCCAAGGATTATTGGCATGCATCCATCTCCCTTATCATCGATGATCATAAAATCAATGGGATACATGAATCCTGCGACATTGACCAACACATCTTCTGCGATTCCCAAGGGGTACACATAAGAGTGTCCAGCGAAGGATAGCCTAACACGAGTGGGGGCTGGCATTTTTAACGTTAGTTGGGTGTAGATAGTTAGGGGCATAAGATTTACTTCCGATCCTTGGTCGGCTAAAGCGTATAGATATTTCAAATTCCCGATGCTGGCTGGTATCTCAAAGTTCCCACACGCCATCTGCTTAGTAGCCACTTTTTGTACCAATAGTTTTTTGAATATCGGTCCCCCAGGTAATGTATCATACTCGTCTTTTCCCTATTCCTCCTTCTCTGAACCCTGTTTGGACGATTGGTTTCACCCGTCACCCTTTATCTAATTTGTTATAGTACTTTCGTTTATATCATGTTTCAGGTAGTAACTTAAGGATTTGGATTTTGGCGGTTCTTCTGCGGTTTGTTCACTAGGGGTTTCTACTTTCTCATTATCCGTGTGGACAATGGTGATAGAATTAACAAATCGGGTAGGGGGGTGACGCTTTCTTTCCTCAGTAACATCCTTTCGGGGGTTTTCTGGTTGGCATACTCCTCCATCAGGCTCATCAACTCATTTATTTTCTCTTGTATCTCCTCTTTTTGTTTATAAACTACTTCCTCGAACCTAGCAAGCCGCTCTGAATGAGTTGCCATGTATTCTCTCTTTCTGGCTTCAAATTCTGGGCTAAGTTTCTCGGGAGGGGAATAAGGTGGGGCATAGTTTTGAAAAGTCTCAACATTCTCTCTAGAGGGCGACTCTGATAACGGCGTTGAAGTCATTTTCGAGACAGAATTGACAGTAGCCCGTTTAGGACTTAAGGGTCTCTTTTGCCTTTCCTCAAAATAGTCAACTTTTGCCTCAAGTTTGCAAAGGAGTTCATCAGAGATTTGATTAGTCCTTCTAGGTATCGAGATTGCGTTGATGGCTGCTTTTATAGTATGGTTAAACTCCCATAACTCTTGATTATCGGCGACAAGCTCTTCAATAATTGCCCAAGACTCCTTGGCGTCCTTATCACGCAATCTACCTCCCGCGGCTCTATCAATAGTGTGTTTAGTGTGATAGTCGACATGGTCATAGAAAATCTGAACTAATAACCAAAGATTTATACCATGATGAGGGACTTTGTGGAGTAGATCCTTGAAACGAGCCCATGCTTCGTAGAAAGTTTCACCCTGATGTTGTTCAAACATCAAAATGTCATTTCTAAGCATTGCAGTCTTCCCCGGTGGGAAAAATTGAGCAAGGAAACGAGTGGTGAGATCATCCCATGATGTGATGGATCCCGCGGGTAAACGTTCAAGCCATTGACTAGCTTGATCACGTAGAGAGAATTGGAATAGGCGTAATCGGGTTGTCTCTCTAGTTGCAACATCTAGGTCTATGGAATCTACGATTTTAAGGAAGTCCTTGAGATGTTGATTTGGATCTTCGGAACGAAGTCCATGGAATGCACATCCGCTTTGCACCAACCGGATGGTGTCGGATCGCAAGGGAGACACATTGGCTCCTTGGGTGAGCTTAATGGTGTTTCGATAGCCTTGGTGGCTAGGTCGGGAATACTCTCCTAGGGTTCGGGGCCTAAGAGGTTGGTTAGCTAGTGGTAGGTTTTGTGGGTGGTCTTGTTGTGGTGGGTTGATGGGTTCAAAGATGTTACCACCTTCCATGATGTCGGATGGTAAAGAGTTACGAACAAAAACACGAAGAAATAAGATAGACTAAAGAAAACCTAAAAATAAAAATAAAATCTTACTAGAAAGGAATCTAGCAAGTAGACCTAATAAAAAGAAATTCTAACCTAGACAATAACTATTCCCCAGGCTGCGGCGCCAAAAACTTGATGCGTGGGAATTGCACCAGGCTTTACCTCTCGAGGGATCTCGAGAAGCTTACAACCCCCACCAGGCAGTGTACCTGATCGTTGTAGTATAGTATAGTGACAAGTACCGGGGGATTGATCGTTGAACTTGGGAATAGTGTCGCTAGGATTAGAAAACCTAAGAACTAGGTCTAGAGATGAGGGATGATTCTTTTTGTATTTTTATATTTTTTTTTATGAAAGCAAGTAAAAATTGCAGTTTTTGAAGGAGTGGGCGGAATTAGTTGCTAGTCAACTAACCCAATAACTAAGATGCAATCAAAATAAAATAACAAAAATGAAAATAAACTAAATTAAACTAGTGGTGTGAGCAATATATGGGAGAATTGTGTTTACTTAGATTTCACTACTCCCTAGATATCTTTTACAGGTTAATTACTTGTTAAAGTTGCGTGGATGACGGATTGTATTCCTTAATACCATTCATGGCGTGGCGTACTTACTTCCCTAATCCTATAAGCGCCTACTTCACTCCTATGTCTAGCCGGCTAAGAAGCTCCTAACATGGGATCACTAGAATTTGCTTATGCATTAAATACAACCATAAAAACCTAGTACACATCGGTTCATGTTTCTTAAGACGTTCAAGCAAGTTACACAATGGAGATCTGCCAGTTTTCTTAAGCCTAACATTGAAATCATTCATCCATTACAACTATAAATAAGCAATCAACCTATAATTAACATCTAGGTTTCATTACATCTAAGCAAACACATGAAAGATCTAGCCTAGCATGTTGAAATCAAGATAAGCATAAGATATATTCAAACAACACATAGACATATTGATTGAATTGAAAGAGGACTTATCTTAATTGAACATGAAAGGTTTCAAGGGGTGAAAACCCTTGAAAATACTGTTACAAACGACCTAGGGTTTATTAGGTTCGACCCTAGTATTCTCCACACAAGTTCCTCTCTTAATGAATGAAAAATAGAAAAGTATTTATAGATTTTGTGAGGTGACGCCGTCATCTCGCCGCCAATAAACTCCTCGGACTGCCTAGATCTAGGTTTGACGCCGTCACGTGTAATCCATCTTCAAGCCGTCACCAAAATAACTCTTGACGCCTTCAGATTTTCACTAGGTCGTCATGGATTTTACTCCTGACGCCGTCACATTTCCCTTCTTGACGCCGTCAGGTACTGTTCTCAGCATGGAAAATTAAGTCTTTGCCGTTTTCTTCACTTTTATGCTCCAAAAACGTCCAAAATGCTTCCTTTTCCAGAATTCACTCCCAAAGTACCTAAAATCACAAAAGAAAAGATTTAGGGCAATATTTGATCAAATAAATTCAATTCTGGGCTTAAATGACCCCTTAAAAATGGTTCATTTTTCGCCTCATCAGGTAGCAATCCTGTGGACATGCTTTATTAAGGTCAGTGAAGTCCACGCACATTCTCCAACTGCCATCGCTCTTCTTTACCATTACTGGATTGGAAAGCCAGTCATGGTAATAGACCTCGCGCATGATGCCTGCGTCTACAAGTTTGTGTACTTCTTCCAGAATGGCCTTTGCACGATCTGGAGCCTGGCCGCGCTTTTTCTGTCGTATTGGAGGATATCCTTTTCGGATTTGTAGCTTGTGCTCCGTGATGGATCGTGGTACTCTCGTCATGTGCTTTGGTTCCCATGCAAATATATATAAGTTCTTTTGTAGGAGTGCGCACACAGCTGCTTTGCCTTTGTCAGACAGCGACCCTCCAATTGATATTTGTTGATCTGGTGTAACACCCCCAAAATCGGGTCTAGCGGAAGCATACATGTTACAGGGGTGCTACTCAATCGGTATCATAACACAAGTACAAAGAACGGTTTTTATCTCAACCATTTAGAATAACTTTCATTATCAGAAATATTCAAATTTACATTGTTCAAAAATAGTGCGGAAATACAGGCCCATATAAGGGTTTAAGCGGTCCCAAATATATGTCAGAGTTGTCTATGACCATGCCATGCCATGCCAAAAGCCTTCACCAGTTAGTTAACGCCTTAAACCTGAAAATACATGCTAAAAAGTGTCAACACGAGGTTGGTGAGTTCATAAGTTTGTATAAATAACAATGTAGAGTAAAAGTAATGTGAGTTCAATAGAAAGTTTTGCAGCCATTGTGTCACTCACAATGTCATATAGTTTATCTTATAGCAAAGTTTGAAGTGTGGACCATGAGCAGAGTATGTGACCATTACAACGAATATAAGGTCACACAAAAGTGATGTCTATTACGTCAGCACTAAGTTCATGCAACCGAAGCTTGACAGTGTGCATGCTCTAGAAGCACAATAAATGAAGCCCTTGCAAGTGTCTATCCCGTGACACTCGTGTTTTGACATGTTATACGCTCGCGTTTGCCTATCCGACCAAACCGAACGGGGGTGTCAACCCCAATAGATCTATTTATAGCATTCGCGCTTCCCAGTAGGAATTGACGGTTCATGAGTTTGGGTATTGTGGGATTTAGTGTCTTAGGCTAATCCGCGTAATAGTGTAAATAAAGCATAAGTTTCAGTGTGGTCCATAAAGGGTTTGCATAAAAGCAATTGTCATTCAATAGAAGTGTTTGCGTAACAGCAATGATTTGTAAAGTGTTTTGCATATAAGCAATAGTTCATAAAGTGTGTTGCATAAAAGCTATAGTTCATAAAGTGTGTTGCATAAAAGCAATAGTTCATAAAGTGTGTTGCATAAAAGCAATAGTTCATAGAGTGTGTAGCATAAAAGCAATAGTTCATAAAGTATGTTGCATAAAAGCAATAGTTCATAAAGTGTGTTGCATGTTTATAAAACACTTGTGTATGTTAGAAAATAATCAAGTACACAACCAATATACACGTAGGTGCATTTGAATAATCAATCAAGTATTGCGCATTCAAATAAAACAAGCGTCGAGTTTAGTTAAAAACGAGCATGCATTCTCCCCCAAAACAGTTATAAAAACAAGTAAAAGTAGGGGGTATGAACTCACCTTATTAAATAGCAGTATGATAGAAAAAGTCAAGTAGTGATAGTGTGCGGCACCGACACACGACCTAAAATAGTACGGCAAGTTTTGTTCACATATCAAGTTTAAGACTCGAGAAAGTTTAAATAACTTTATAAGTTTATTTGTCTTTGTGTTGTTGTTGCTTGTGTGGCTGGGTTTATGTTTGAAAACAAATTTCTAAATGTGTAAGAATTTGACTCATGGGAGTATATAACTCTTGGGTTGTCGATAGTCGATGACGAGATTCGAGCACTTACTTCAATGATGGTTTAAGTGTTAACGAAATACAAAAATTAACGTTAACAAAATTACTATATTTATTCATGTATATATGACATGTAGTAGTTGAAAATAATAAATTTTTATCGATATTACGTTTGATGACGATTTTCTTTTGTAGAACATTAATTATATTTATAATGTCATATGATAACTATTATATGAAAACCATAACTATTTATTTAAAGTTTAGTTATAAGCAGTTAGTTAAAAGCCCATTTAAAATATTTATAAATTAAATCTCATATTTTTATTTAGTTATGTTTTCAAATCGACTAAGAAAATATAGACTTATACTTTCGCGAATCGTTTCGTGGTTTAGAAAAGTATTACTATTGCTCTTATATGTCAAGTTAGTAAATTATATATGTTGGTAGAATATGCTGTCGAGTGGTATATAACGAAAAGTATGTTATCACTTGAAGACGTGTAAATGTTAAGCCGTAAATGAGTTTTGTAGATCTTGTATCTTTAGTCATTAGTATAGCTTTTCTAAACGCTTAACACCATAATACATTTATTAAATTGCAATACATATTAATCCTTAACACATATAATAAATGTTGGCCTTATGGAGTTGGTTAAATGGTTGGGCTTGTGAAAATCATGTTTTGTCTAGGCCACGAGTGGGCTTGGCCCAACCATCTTACGACACAATCATATGAGTAACACAGTTTAACAAATTTTGAGATATCAATCTTTCATTTGACCTTCCTTGAATGAATATGTCACAAGCAGGTTAAGAAATTATACTTTCTTCCAAGCGTATTATGAGTTAATTCGTGGGGAAAATATTATACTTCGAACCCGGATCGACTATGCTTCGACTAGTACTAAACGAAGTAAACAAAAGAATGGACCACAAGCCAATTCCTTGTTTCACTCGGCTTGATTTGGTTAATATGTTTTAAATCGCACAAACCACCACAACAATAACATATATAAAAAAATTGTATGTATTTACAGATTTTGGACTAAACCCAAGTCAACCAAAACACTTAACACTTTCTTGAAACAACATCAGGTTTAGAAAAAGTTTGACAGTTTTTACTAATATTAACAGAAATCGAAATACAAATTTTCGACAGCCACAACAATCGCAACAAGAATAACACAAGTCGAATCTTTTATAAAATGTATCAACACTCTCGAAAACAAAAGTATAAATTGAACCATGTTATAGAAGATTTTTATTAATTTAAGGACCACATAGGGAACAATAGCAAACCGATTCAACAACAATATTTATAATTCTTTTCCCAGGTTCAAATTAATCAACAACAATATTTACAAAATTTCATAACATCTACATATAATAAAAAAATGAATTAATTGAAACCAAGAGTAGAACCCTTACAATACTTTTGAAGAGGAACAAGAATGAGTATCCAAATCCAAGCAGCAAACCACACCAAGATGAGATGTGTTGCCCTATGGATCGGTTTGAGGATAAAAAGAAAATAAGAGGAAAACTTTAACCCTACCTTTTGATTTTTGAAAATCGATAATGACCAAAAATGGATTACAATACAAATCTTTGGGTCTTCTTATGACATCTTGTGACTAAACTTTGGAAGGGGATAAAGTAAAAAGTGGTCAGCTGATTCTCTTTGCGTGTGGAGATCTCCTTTGGGCGATAATCGAGAGGCAATAGCAGCTACACATCTATGATATTTTTTTTTTTTTTTTTTTTTTTTTTGGTTTTCTGTGAATAGAGGGAGAGAAAAGGGTAGATATGGATCTGGTTTTTGCTTTGGAGAAAGAAAAGAAGAAATGGGTAATTGTATCTGTATATTCACTTGAGAGATAGAAACGTGTTTATGATTTTGGGGAATATATATTGACTTTATGAGGCGTGTAAAAAAATACGTTTCATTTTATTTATTTATTTATTTATTTTCTTAAATTCAGTTACTATTTAATAAATGTGTAGGTTTTAAATGTTTAGTAGGTTCTTGCTTTTATAAGTTTTGTATTGTTTTGTTAAGAGGTGTCGAGTACCCCGTGTCCCGTTGAGCTTCGGTGTAAAATGCAGTATTCTAGTTTGGCTCGAACGCGAGAATAATTTATTATTATTATTTTTTTTTTGAGGGCGTGTTTATAAAAGTATTATAGAAACACATTTATCAACTCTGACTATTAATTATTGAGTTTTGCCGTTACTATCATAGTGTCGGTACGCGTGTGGTGTCCTTTTTCAGACTGAACGAAATAACCTCTCGTTTTTTTTTTGAGTTTTAAATAGTTCCTAAAAATCCAAAAGTGAAACTTATGAAATAATAAATGTAATTTATTATTAGAAATCAGATTGGAAAATTCCGGTTTGTTACAGTCACACCTCCTTAAACGGAATCGCGTCCTCGCGATTCAGTTCAAGTTACTCATTACGGTCGAAAAGAGATGGGTATATACGCACGAGAATTCATCTTCACGTTTCTCTACGTGAATTTAGTTCCTTTTTGCAAGTTTCTACTAACTTGGTCGATAGGGATAGGTTTTGGTTCTTGGCTGAAAATTTGTAGTTAGGTAAACTGATGCGACTTCAAAAGACTCATAATTTCAGTAAAACAGTCTTTAAACATGGCGTAGGTAAAACCATGTTTCAAAAGTTAACATTTAGTCACCCCCTTAATATACAAAAGTCTCAATAAAGTTTGACCAGAGAAATTTTGGCACATCAAAATGAGTATCTCGGGAAAATACCATTACGAGTTTTTGTGATTTCTATATAAACACATTTCCAACAGGAAAGTCCTTAAAAAAAACAAATATGTCATGGAAAATGTGTAGTCAGGTATGTTCGTTTCAAAAAAAAAATCAAGTGCTTAATGACAAAGTCTAGTTGTCAAGCCTGAGTAGGGTTCAATGTTTAAAGTAAAGCGAATTTCATAAACATAAGTATTCAATTTACATTGACAGTACCAAGAGGTAGTAACATAAAGTGCTTTTCAATTGGGTAAATAGTTCGCATGGTGATTGCAAAATAGTTTATAGAACGGGTTGTACATTAGTTTATAGAGTAATAGGAAAACAATTTATCATTTGTAAAATTGTAGCAAAATTGTAGTATAGTTTTTGTGATTTAGTAGCAAGGCAGTTCATAGGGGAGTAAAATAGTTTTGTAAAGTGTAATAAGACTTGTAGGATAATTGTAATATTGTTAAAAAAAAGTGCTAGCGAAACTGTTTGTTGTTTTATAGAATAGTAGTAAGGTAATGAATCGGTTTATTACATCGTGATAAAATAGTTGTAAAGATGATTCGTAAAACAGTTTATAGGACAGTAGAAAACAATTTATTGTTTATAAATTAGTAGCAGGGTCAAAATCTTGATTTCATGAAATCGCAGTAAAATATTTGTAGGATGACCGCAAAATGATTTGTAAAACAATTGAAAATAGTTTGTATGTCAATAGCGACACAGTTTATTATCTTATAAGAGGGTAGCAAGGTAGACAACTGGTATTATCGAGGGATACATGAAGGATTAGGTGTATGTTCCAAATGTAGTGGTCTAGGTTGCTCTTTAAGGTCTTAAGGTTTCTGTTAGGTATAACATCTCTTCTGAATTGGGAGTTTGGCAAGTTCAGAGTACGACCATGAAGAAAGGTGTTGATTGCTACTAGCAATCAGTTGGTTGTCTAAGTAGTGTACTTAGTACTTAACTTGGAAGGTGCAACGTCGATTGTGTGTAGGATTTGAGGTGGAGGTGACTGTAACGTAAATAGATTGTAATAAAGAGTATTCTAGTTAAGTGAAAAATTATTGTGATAACAGTGTGTTATGTGTAGATGTGAACGTTATGCAATGATTATGTACACACACATAAATTTAAAACTTCCAGAAATCAAGTAGCAAATCAATCCAGACATAATTCTATTATAACTACTCTTAGTATCACAAAATTCACCTCTGAGTCAGACATAGGTGATCAAGCTATGTCCCACTGTCCCTGGTCGAATATAGGTGATCAGTCTATATTCCACCGAGGTTCAATGAATTTTGAAATACTCAGCTCAGTTACACTAGTAATATGTCCCTTACTTTAAAAGAAAATGTTTTTATTAAAAGTGAGGCAGCAGGCTTGGCAGGCAGGCATGTAGCGGTCATAGGGTTAAGTTTTTGTAAAAGTAGTTATAGTCTAGGTTTTAAAAATACCCGGTTCTCTATAACCAAGGCTCTGATACCAATCTGTAACACCCCCAAAATCGGGTCTAGCGGAAGCATACATGTTACCGGGGTGCTACTCAATCGGTATCATAACACAAGTACAAAGAACGGTTTTTATCTCAACCATTTAGAATAACTTTCATTATCAGAAATATTCAAATTTACATTGTTCAAAAATAGTGCGGAAATACAGGCCCATATAAGGGTTTAAGCGGTCCCAAATATATGTCAGAGTTGTCTATGACCATGCCATGCCATGCCAAAAGCCTTCACCAGTTAGTTAACGCCTTAAACCTGAAAATACATGCTAAAAAGTGTCAACACGAGGTTGGTGAGTTCATAAGTTTGTATAAATAACAATGTAGAGTAAAAGTAATGTGAGTTCAATAGAAAGTTTTGCAGCCATTGTGTTACTCACAATGTCATATAGTTTATCTTATAGCAAAGTTTGAAGTGTGGACCATGAGCAGAGTATGTGACCGTTACAACGAATATAAGGTCACACAAAAGTGATGTCTATTACGTCAGCACTAAGTTCATGCAACCGAAGCTTGACAGTGTGCATGCTCTAGAAGCACGTTAAATAAAGCCCTTGCAAGTGTCTATCCCGTGACACTCGTGTTTTGACATGTTATACGCTCGCGTTTGCCTATCCGACCAAACCGAACGGGGGTGTCAACCCCAATAGATCTATTTATAGCATTCGCGCTTCCCAGTAGGAATTGACGGTTCATGAGTTTGGGCATTGTGGGATTTAGTGTCTTAGGCTAATCCGCGTAATAGTGTAAATAAAGCATAAGTTTCAGTGTGGTCCATAAAGGGTTTGCATAAAAGCAATTGTCATTCAATAGAAGTGTTTGCGTAACAGCAATGATTTGTAAAATGTTTTGCATATAAGCAATAGTTCATAAAGTGTGTTGCATAAAAGCAATAGTTCATAAAGTGTGTTGCATAAAAGCAATAGTTCATAGAGTGTGTAGCATAAAAGCAATAGTTCATAAAGTATGTTGCATAAAAGCAATAGTTCATAAAGTGTGTTGCATGTTTATAAAACACTTGTGTATGTTAGAAAATAATCAAGTACGCAACCAATATACACGTAGGTGCATTTGAATAATCAATCAAGTATTGCGCATTCAAATAAAACAAGCGTCGAGTTTAGTTAAAAACGAGCATGCATTCTCCCCCAAAACAGTTATAAAAACAAGTAAAAGTAGGGGGTATGAACTCACCTTATTAAATAGCAGTATGATAGAAAAAGTCAAGTAGTGATAGTGTGCGGCACCGACACACGACCTAAAATAGTACGGCAAGTTTAGTTCACATATCAAGTTTAAGACTCGAGAAAGTTTAAATAACTTTATAAGTTTATTTGTCTTTGTGTTGTTGTTGCTTGTGTGGCTGGGTTTATGTTTGAAAACAAATTTCTAAATGTGTAAGAATTTGACTCATGGGAGTATATAACTCTTGGGTTGTCGATAGTCGATGACGAGATTCGAGCACTTACTTCAATGATGGTTTAAGTGTTAACGAAATACAAAAATTAACGTTAACAAAATTACTATATTTATTCATGTATATATGACATGTAGTAGTTGAAAATAATAAATTTTTATCGATATTACGTTTGATGACGATTTTCTTTTGTAGAACATTAATTATATTTATAATGTCATATGATAACTATTATATGAAAACCATAACTATTTATTTAAAGTTTAGTTATAAGCAGTTAGTTAAAAGCCCATTTAAAATATTTATAAATGAAATCTCATATTTTTATTTAGTTATGTTTTCAAATCGACTAAGAAAATATAGACTTATACTTTCGCGAATCGTTTCGTGGTTTAGAAAAGTATTACTATTGCTCTTATATGTCAAGTTAGTAAATTATATATGTTGGTAGAATATGCTGTCGAGTGGTATATAACGAAAAGTATGTTATCACTTGAAGACGTGTAAATGTTAAGCCGTAAATGAGTTTTGTAGATCTTGTATCTTTAGTCATTAGTATAGCTTTTCTAAACGCTTAACACCATAATACATTTATTAAATTGCAATACATATTAATCCTTAACACATATAATAAATGTTGGCCTTATGGAGTTGGTTAAATGGTTGGGCTTGTGAAAATCATGTTTTGTCTAGGCCACGAGTGGGCTTGGCCCAACCATCTTACGACACAATCATATGAGTAACACAGTTTAACAAATTTTGAGATATCAATCTTTCATTTGACCTTCCTTGAATGAATATGTCACAAGCAGGTTAAGAAATTATACTTTCTTCCAAGCGTATTATGAGTTAATTCGTGGGGAAAATATTATACTTCGAACCCGGATCGACTATGCTTCGACTAGTACTAAACGAAGT
Organism: Artemisia argyi; assembly: GCA_030686995.1. Taxonomy (NCBI): domain Eukaryota; kingdom Viridiplantae; phylum Streptophyta; class Magnoliopsida; order Asterales; family Asteraceae; genus Artemisia; species Artemisia argyi. Next base: position 150,720,114 of record CM060695.1, on the reverse strand, counting down.
AAACAAAAGAATGGACCACAAGCCAATTCCTTGTTTCACTCGGCTTGATTTGGTTAATATGTTTTAAATCGCACAAACCACCACAACAATAACATATATAAAAAAATTGTATGTATTTACAGATTTTGGACTAAACCCAAGTCAACCAAAACACTTAACACTTTCTTGAAACAACATCAGGTTTAGAAAAAGTTTGACAGTTTTTACTAACATTAACAGAAATCGAAATACAAATTTTCGACAGCCACAACAATCGCAACAAGAATAACACAAGTCGAATCTTTTATAAAATGTATCAACACTCTCGAAAACAAAAGTATAAATTGAACCATGTTATAGAAGATTTTTATTAATTTAAGGACCACATAGGGAACAATAGCAAACCGATTCAACAACAATATTTATAATTCTTTTCCCAGGTTCAAATTAATCAACAACAATATTTACAAAATTTCATAACATCTACATATAATAAAAAAATGAATTAATTGAAACCAAGAGTAGAACCCTTACAATACTTTTGAAGAGGAACAAGAATGAGTATCCAAATCCAAGCAGCAAACCACACCAAGATGAGATGTGTTGCCCTATGGATCGGTTTGAGGATAAAAAGAAAATAAGAGGAAAACTTTAACCCTACCTTTTGATTTTTGAAAATCGATAATGACCAAAAATGGATTACAATACAAATCTTTGGGTCTTCTTATGACATCTTGTGACTAAACTTTGGAAGGGGATAAAGTAAAAAGTGGTCAGCCGATTCTCTTTGCGTGTGGAGATCTCCTTTGGGCGATAATCGAGAGGCAATAGCAGCTACACATCTATGATATTTTTATTTATTTATTTTTTTTTTGGTATTCTGTGAATAGAGGGAGAGAAAAGGGTAGATATGGATCTGGTTTTTGCTTTGGAGAAAGAGAAGAAGAAATGGGTAATTGTATCTGTATATTCACTTGAGAGATAGAAACGTGTTTATGATTTTGGGGAATATATATTGACTTTATGAGGCGTGTAAAAAAATACGTTTCATTTTATTTATTTATTTTCTTAAATTCAGTTACTATTTAATAAATGTGTAGGTTTTAAATGTTTAGTAGGTTCTTGCTTTTATAAGTTTTGTATTGTTTTGTTAAGAGGTGTCGAGTACCCCGTGTCCCGTTGAGCTTCGGTGTAAAATGCAGTATTCTAGTTTGGCTCGAACGCGAGAATAATTTATTATTATTATTATTTTTTTGAGGGCGTGTTTATAAAAGTATTATAGAAACACATTTATCAACTCTGACTATTAATTATTGAGTTTTGTCGTTACTATCATAGTGTCGGTACGCGTGTGGTGTCATTTTTCAGACTGAACGAAATAACCTCTCGTTTTTTTTTGAGTTTTAAATAGTTCTTAAAAATCCAAAAGTGAAACTTATGAAATAATAAATGTAATTTATTATTAGAAATCAGATTGGAAAATTCCGGTTTGTTACATCTAGGTAGTTAGGGTGAATTGCAACCTTTATGTTTGACACTTTGGCTGCGCACTGTTCTGGAATATTCTCCTTTTCGCTCGTCACCGTATTGCATTCTTTAGGTGACACAGCGGTATTGTAAAGGGTCACTATACCTCCATCTACTGGGAATTTGAGCATCCCGTGTGTTGTGGACGGTACAACGCGCATGGATGATATTCCAGGTCTTTCAATGAAGCCGTTGTACGGCGAGGGAGATTTGATCACCATGAAGCTCATCCAAGCTGTTGTAGAATGCTGTTCATTACCAATGACCACAAGTAAGCGCAATTGCCCCATGGGCCATATCTTCTCTCCTGTGAAGCCTGTCAGCGACGTTGGGGCCGGACTTAACTGACTTTGTATCTCAGGTCGCAGCCTTTTGAAGCAATGCTCGCACATAATATCTGCGGATGCTTCTCCATCGACATACATGCGGTGGATATCGTGACCCCCTGTATGTATTTCAATGGTGAGCGGCTCTACTACTGCGTTGTCCGCAGCGAGAGTAGGGAAGGAGATTTCATTCTTAGAGGAGAACTTTTGGCTGATTTTTTGCCTCGTCTTTCGCTGCCATGATTGTATCATGTATATGGTGTCGGCCTTATCTTTGGGTGTCTCCTTCTTACCTCCATTCTTTTGTTTATCCTTTCCTTCTTTGATATTCTTAACGAGGTGATCCATTCTACCATTTTTTACTAACTTGTCGATTAGTTGTCGTAGTTGGACACACTCGTTGGTGGTATGGCCCTTTTGTCCATGGTATTCGCAGTATCCATTCCCTACACGTCGATCCTCTGTGGTGCGCATTGGTGGAGGTTTTGGGAAGTTTGCGCCTTCTGTTACAAATATCTCCCTCGGAGTCTTCGTGAGGGGAGTGTATTTGTCATTATCTCGTCCGTTTCCCTGACTGCGATAATTCTTGCTGCGATTGCTACTCTAGTCATTGGATTGTCTCCTAGGCTGTTCTTGTGGCCTATAATTTGAGTAGCCTTTTTTGCTATCCGCAGCAGCTGCTTCTTTTTGGATAAAAGACCTTGTGCGCTTCATTAGTTCATCAAAGGTTTGGGGAACCTTATCATTTAATTTCCTAATGAGCTCTGGGTTATTAATCCCATTCATGAACCCTGAGATTTTCAGTACTTCAGGACACGCCTTGACGTGTATACATTCATCCTTAAAGCGCTCCACATAAGCACTCGTTGATTCCCCTTGGCGCTGTTTTACTCTGGCCAGTTCAACAGGGTTCTTGGCGCACTTCTTTCTTTGAGTGAAGTTCAAGCGGAATGCTTTTCGCAACTCTTCAAACCCGTTTATGCTTCTTCGTGGAGGCTTGCTAAACCAAGTTCGCGCATTCCCTACTAATGTGGAGTTAAACATATGGCACCACACAGGTTGTGGCCAATTTTCGATAGCAGCAGCGGATTCAAAATTTTTTAGGTGGTCATCAGGATCACCCGTTCCATCATATGTTTTAACATTGGTGGACATGCGCCTTTTCTTATGATCCGAATAATCGCTGATGCGCCGTGTGAATGCGTCAACCTTTTGGCTGCGCCAAGGAAGAGATATATCTTCGTCTTCTTCCTCGTGATGTCTTCCTCTGGACTTCAAGTGTCCTGTCTCTTTGTCCTCGTTGTCCGAGGAGTCACTTGAGGAAGAATCGTCCCTTTTGCGGCACTTGCGCCGTTTTTCCTCAGAGTCCGAGCTTGTGGGGCTTTCACTTGGGGAAATTCGTCTCCCCAGTCTATCATGAATTCTTCTGCTTCCAGACCTTGAAGAGCTCTCGCTCGGTGAGCGTTGCCGTCCAAGTCTATCTTGCATCATGCGATTACCAAGTCTAGCGTGGACATTGGTACGCCTCTCATTGTCTTCGTATTCCTCCGAGTATTGTGAATCAGATGCTGTACCAAGTCTAGCGTGGACATTGGTACGCCTCTCATTGTTTTCGCTCTCCTGGTAGCGCGGTGGGGATGTTTCGTTAAAGTTAAGCCGGGCTTGTAGGCTCTGACTTGACCTTCTTCTTGCCTCCTCTTGCATGAAATTAGTTAAAGTTTCGTAATTTTGAGATACAAAATTACTTAGTGTTAACTCAGGCGCGTCCTCTTCTAGCGCAACGATATCTGCTTCCACATTAGGTCCCCTATCCCGGTTAGGCGCGCCTGGCGGCACAGTGTTGTCCACAATGGGTGCTGTTTGATGGGGAGTATTGAAGAGAGTGCGCTGAAGTTCTTCAGTGCTTGGAATCACCGTGGTGGTCTGGGTAGTCCCTATGGGCAATTCTATCGTTGGGAGAATTAGGGTTGGGCCCGATTCTTGGTGACCAGGCACATTGGTTGTTCTAGAGGCCTGCCTAGAGGTCGAATCTTGATGGTTCCTCTTTTGGGGGTCACCACATGTTTTTTCCAACTGCGGAGTCCGCTGGCTTGAGTTTTTGTGTTTCTTCATTCTAGTTCTTAGTGTAGGGTCCCACGGATGGCGCCACTTGTTGATACAAAAGTTGGGCGCTCCTTATTTGGGTTTCTGTTCTCGTACCAATCAGATCTTAATGCTTGAGACCTGCGCACTAAGAAAGCAAACAAACACCGTTAGGCTTATTGTGGGATTGTCTCCCACGATTATCCTCCGGCGTGAGAGTAAGTAATCGGTTTTAGGGTTGTGTAAAAGAGTTAGGGTTTTATATCGTACCTTTAACGAGAGTTATGATATTCTTTATATAGGCACGGAATCCTTATTGGATACGTGCTCCTTACTCTTTGGTATATATCCGGTTGTTTTTTATATATATCCTTTAAGTAAGAGATATCAATATCAAAACCATAAATAACTTTGGGTTTGGGCTTTCGTGAGCCCAAACCGTTAGTATGGTAGCCCAATCATTAATCATTGTTATGATAGCCCAATCGTGGTGGGCTTGGGCATTAGTGATGTTCATTAATCGGGTTCGTGACCCGAGTATGGACTATACGTCATCAGTATCTGACCATGAGTCCTGAGGAAAGGCAGTTGTACTATGCTGAAGTATCTACTCAAAATCAACTAGAGATTTTGGAACATGAGTTTGATGTTTATCAACATGATATGCACTTGCAGATTGCAGAAATGCAGTTGGAAATTCTCAAAAGCAAGAAGAAAGCTACCATTTTGTTCAAGTGTCCGATGTTTATGGTTGTGTTGTATGTGGTTTTTATGATGTTTTAGACTAGGTTGTTTTAGGATGTTGGTGTTTGAAAATGGATGTCTTTTGTTGTCTTTTGTTGGTGTCTAATGGGTGTTGCTGTAGTGTTAGGATGCTGGTGTTGTTTTAGGTTTTGGTGATGTGTAAGGATGTTGTGGTATGTAAGTTGGTGGGTGTAATGAAATGGTTATGTTTGGTCCAACTTTGTTCTCTGCCTAAATAGTCAATGCACAAAAGCAAGATTTACATGCTCTCCACAGGTTTTTGGACAACACAAAGCACAAAATACACGTGGTCTCCACAGGTAATAAAGTAATGCAATAATGCATTGGACACACAAGAAAAAGTAGATAAAGATAAGATTCTGCATTCTCAGTCTTAAAGTTCACACCATCCACAAAATACACGTTTTTAAAGGGTAATAGTTCACAGCAGAATCTAAACAACCTAATTTTAAGAACACTACTCTACACCCATCCTTTCAACCAGCTTTAAGACCCAAGAAACAAACATACATCCTTTTGAAGTACATCAGCCCATCATCTTTCTCTTCTATATCTAAGTGACATGTGGACCCTGGGTTTGACTCTAGTAATGCTTGTCTATATTCCCACAACCTACTGTAATGATCCACTAAACCTCCTTCATGATCAAACAATGCACACTGTTTAGCCCTTTTACATTGCCCTAAACTGACATCAATTTTAAACTTTTCCCTTATAGAATTTTGCATATACCTGTAAGTTAACCATGGATTGTCTATAATTTCCCTGGCATAATGATGTGCTATCCACTTGTAAGTCACCAATGACCCTAAGTTATAATTCTTACTACACTTGTGATCTGCATACAAAGTCTTTATTTGGAAAGACTTTATGTACTCATCCAACTAGCCTAAAGTCTGAATTTACAATCCTTTTGGTTTGCAACATTTTTCTTTTCTTTTTCTTTCTTTTTTGCCCACATCTCTTTTGTTGCCTTACTTATTTTACTAGATTCACCTTTACAGTCTTTACTACCCTGACCCTTACTACTACATGTAGCAGTCTCATTGTCTTTTTTACCTCTTTTTCCAGCATACCTACCTTCACTTACATCCCTACCACATAACACTAGCAATTTCTGGAGGTCATTCTGCAAGTACCAAAGTTGGTAACCATTTGTAACTCCATAATTAGCTAAACATTGCTTAAGTTGTGCCGGTGACTCAAACCTCATACCTAAGATTGGTTTACAGTGATTCCATGGGGTTTCTGGATCAAAAGCAGGGTATTGAACACTTTTTTTTTTAAACCTTATATTGAGTATCTATATCATCCTCTTCAGGGTCAGTAATCTCTACCATAAACCTACCATTTAAAGGTGGGATTGGATCATCCATATGCCCAATGAATTTACCCAACCCAACCAGTTTATTCAACCAAGGGTCATCAGTAGAAATTTTTGGAATGACAACATCTGAATCATCCTCTGTTTGAAAATCAACTAAATCCTTAACATCATCTAGAGTATCTTGGTTTTCATTATCAGAAAAGTCCTGTTCATCTTCTTGATTAACCAAATTATCATTCTTAAGCATTTCTAAAACATTATAACCACTATGCTCACAATAAATGTCCATTTTTAAGTCATTTTCTTGAGCTGCTTTTTCAATAGCTTCTAAATCTTCATCTGTTTTTAAGGATTTCAAACCTAAATTTATTGGGACACCAGTTTTAACATAGTAATAGCTAACAGGTGCCATACCAACAAGCTTACGAAAGGTATGACAGATCTCTGAGTAAATAACACCTTCAAAGTTAACATTATGTACCACACGAAGGTCGCCATCCACATACTGAAGAGGGTTGCCCACGAAAAAACCATGATAATAGAGGTTAATGGTGAAATTAACCATCTTTCAACGAAACTGCAAAATTAGGGTTTATTATAAAATTAGGGCTTTTATCAATTAATCAATTAGAGGACATTAAAACACTTAAAAAAGAAAGAAAACAACATTATATTTATATACCTGAGACCAATCGATGCCAATTTTGCAAGATTTTTATTATACGAAATTAGGGGTTGGGGAGTGTGTGTTTTTGTAGCGGGAAATGAGAATTGGGGGAAAAATTAGGGTTATAACCTAATTATTTTCCACATAATATTTTCTAATACCCATTTAAATGGCAACGTGGAATTTTATTAATTCAAATAACCGGGAAACCGGCTATCCCCGGTTGCAATTTACAAAAAAGGGAAAATGTTAAGCGTAATGAAAAAAAGGTAAAGTTGAATAAGCATTTTGACAATAAAAATAGTACATTATGTATAATGAGTCAAAATTGAAAGTACGTTATTTATTTATGACTTATCCAAATATAAACCAAACAAAGTATTTTATTCAAAAGCCAATCCTTTGGCCTGAAACCCTCAAAACAAACAGGCCCATATTGTTATTGTGGGTTTGATAGCCCAAACAATCAATGTTTGTACATGAGTTCTTATAACTTGGAAGCTACCTAATTTCCTTGGTATGTAACACAGTAACAACAAAAAAAGGAGATATCCTATGGCATAAGTGTGGACGTATAGTCTGGAATGGGCTCGGCCCGGCAGACAGCGGCCCACTCTACGCCTAAACCCTAATCCATGCCCTATAAATAGGGCTGGGATTCCCTTCACAACAGAACATAACAGGTTACCCTAAACCTAACTCTTATATGTTATATCGCATCAATACTAACTTGACCGTCGGAGGTGGATCCCGGGGCTACGGCCTCGGGTCCACTCTTGACGAGTTCTCTTTGTTGACAGGTCTACTCAGGGCTCGAGAAGACGAAGAACGGCCCAGAGAGAGTCGTCAAATCCTGCCCGCGCCAGATTATGTATCAACAAGTGGCGCCATCCGTGGGACCGATTACAACAAGTTTCGTGCTCTCACATCACCGGAAAGCAATCATTGAGTTCAAAAGCCGGTAACTTTAAAACTTTGTATTTTTTGGGTTGCACTTTAAAACATGGCCGATGCGGTATTCATGCGTTAAGATATGTTATCTTTTAAATATTCATAAGATTTTATGTAAATCTTTTAACTTGGTAAACACGATTTTATCTATAGTTGCACTAAGTCCGCATGATCGGACCTACTTTATCTTTTAGTCGCGGATTAATTCGCGCACATACTGCTTTTACGGTTGGTATGCCTGTTCGCGCTTGTTTGCACTATAGAACTACGTGTTCGAACAACGCAGTCACGATAAATCTACCCGCGTTAGGTCGTACGTTCGGACATCTTCACAGATTAGCGCCATGAGCGCACTGTCACGTACATGCACCACGATGCTAGTCAATCGCCATGAGCGCACTGGACAAAAGCCGTGGTCGTCTGCGATCATCCACAAACGTTCGAGTCTATGCGGTCACGATACGTCCATCTGCGTTTGTGCGTGCGATTGAAACTATTAGTCGCGGTCACGGCGCGTCCATCTGGGGTTTTTTTATATATAAAAAAACAATTAATTATATATGCTATGTGCTATATATTGCTTCACGCTAAGCTTTTACTTCATTAGGTTTTATATGTTGCGATTCGCGGCATATACTTTTAATATTTGCATTAAGTGTTTTTCAGGATTTGAATAACTAAGTTTAATGCTCCTACACGAGTAGCACCATCAAACTTGGGGGGCTACCAGGGTATATACTACCACTGTTTCCGTACGCGTCACGCATGTATATTTGGAAGCAGATCGTACGTAAGAGGTATTGCAAGCCCGGTACAAAGACGGGTTTAAATATTCGCACCATTTTGCCGCAGGGGAGACGTTCTCTTTCGGTTGTAAAGACGGATGTAATGTTCGCACCTCCTTGTCGCGCACAGAAGCATGTCTTCTGTCGCACCTCCTTGCCGCGCACAGCGCGCACAGAAGCACGTCTTCTGTCGCACCATGCTGCATCGCTACTGGTATAAAAGGTACACCCTTACCCAGGATGTAGCATACGAGATCCACCTTCACCATTGTGAGACTCTCATAATCGCGATGTCAGTGTTACTCCAACTATAGAACTACGTGTTCTTCTTACGGGGTCTTTACTGTCACACGGTGGCGGGAAACCTAGCATATGCGCATCCCTCCCCGTCATGTAAGAACGGGTGTTACTCAGGTCATCACGGACGCGCCTACAAGGTCGCGGATTCGGATATAGTCTAATGGGCTAAACAGGACTGCGCCTCTGGGATAACCAGTGCGCACTGTCGCATTTGGGCTGAGCAGTATAGTCCGTCCTATGCGCACACCTGAGTTGTGTATACATGGGTCATGCCGTTATGGTTGATTGAGCCTACGCGGCCATGAACAGAACTTAAGTCCAGCATAACATATCCATGCACTATGTCACACTAGACTTGGGGGGCTTGTGGACGTATAGTCTGGAATGGGCTCGGCCCGGCAGACAGCGGCCCACTCTACGCCTAAACCCTAATCCATGCCCTATAAATATAGGGCTGAGATTCCCTTTACAACAGAACATAACAGGTTACCCTAAACCTAACTCTTGTATGCTATATCGCATCAATACTAACTTGACCGTCGGAGGTGGATCCCGGGGCTACGGCCTCGGGTCCACTCTTGACGAGTTCTCTTTGTTGACAGGTCTACTCAGGGCTCGAGAAGACGAAGAACGGCTCAGAGAGAGTCGTCAAATCCAGCCCGCGCCAGATTATGTATCAACAATAACATTTTTCTTGTGCTTATCCGGACCAGTATGCCATGCTAGCATGGCAATCAAGTCATGTTTGATTTTATCGACATGTAATAAAACCTTGAAAGTGATGTCTTCTAAGAGGATATTTGGTCATTTGACATGCCATTTGCAATTGATAGATATTTTTGTAATTTCATATTTTACACATGATATTTAAATGGGATTCCACTGTCAAATTTAATGTGTTTTAAGCATTGGCCAGCACTAATTAACAAATCCATTTCAGATTTACCATTTGTAAAAAGTATTAACTTTGTAGAAGGGCGGAAAAAAAAGTTAAGGAGTGAAAAGAAGGGGCCAATTACACATTTACTTGTTATTTTGAATATATAGTATCTTGATAGTAATATAGAATTATTCCAGTCAAGAAACAAGAAAAATTCTTTGCATATATACAGTATTTTTGTTTAATTGAATATATAAAATTATGGGTATCGAACAATTTTGTTTTTGCTTATACAGCTACTTTTCTTTTAAATTCGATCTTTTTTTGGTATTTTTGCGATATTTGTTACATTTTGCCCATCTCAGCTAATAGATTTTTTACTTATATTTTTTATTTTATTCTATTATTATTTTTTTGGTGAATGTCAAAAATGTCATAAAGTACTTAAAAAAAGACGAATTTGAAAGAAAAGTATCCCTATAAGCAAAAAAATTGTTCATTACCCGAAAATATAAATGATGTCAAGTATAATATATATATTTTTTTAAAATATTTGCCCCAATTGCACCCAGTTTTTTTCATCATCATCATCATCATGATGTTATGATGAGCAAAAGAATTTGCGTTATATTTATTTCAATATTTTTTTCAACTACTTGCAAATTTTGTTTTGTTATAGAATCGTTTTCGACAATTTTTCTTACGATAAAAACACTTTCTACAAAGTTTAAGACTTTTTACATGACAATGAATTTTGTGGTTCCCCTTATAAAAAAAAACCCTTGACCTTGATACTGATCATCTAAAATTGATCATGCTTACTCGTGGGCATAGCGGAAAGGGTGACTATTAAGTGTTGGACCACTCATAATTACTAGCCTTTAACATCTCTTTGCCGACTCTACGTATAATCAACTATGCATATTTTTGTTTCTTAGATGTAGTCGTAAGGCTATGTTTAGCAAAACCTTTATTACTTTATAAATAAGGAAGATGAGAAACAAAATTGTTATTTTAACCATTTTTTTTAATAATATTTTGTTATAAAACTAAGATGCAGAAAGTACGGAACAAAAATTGACAAAAAAAACTGTGTTGCAGTGTTAACACGAGAAGACAAAAAAGGTAGAGGTTGTAAAAAGTAAACCAGGTGTATTGATAGTAGCACCCATTATCAAATGCATATGCACCCTCTTAAAATCTGTTTAAAACATACATAAAAGTGGATGAATTAGAATGCGTGATAAAAAAGTTTGACAATTACTAAAATGTTAAAGGTTTTGGATTAAATTTTTGCTTGATGTATCGTTAACATGGTCACATCAAAGTTCTTCAAAAAATAAGAGGCTCTACTCCATTTTTTTTTTCGTGTGAAGTGGACTCAAAACCCATGATTAGATATTAAAAAAATAAAAAAAATAAAATAAAAATGGGGACCTAAAGAGTATGGTGTCGTCCATTCTACACTCCAAAACAAAACAAATTTTGGCCCATGGGTCACTCATTCATGGGACCAATTTTTAATAAAATCTGCCACTAGTCTCTACATATTATCTGAATCTAGATAATGTTTCGAAAAAAGAATCATTTCATCATTTTTGAGCTAAAATCTTGATTTCATATAAAACCCATCTCAAAAACCCTTTAAAGCCCAAATCAAAATCTCATCTTTATACCCAAAAAAAATGGCATCTTTATATGCAAATTTAACTCCATCTTTACAAATAACAAGAACCAATTTGCCACTGAAATCAAGTTTCTTGAATTCTGGCAAGATTTGTGTTGTACCCATGACAAGATGTGTTGCAAAGAAGATTTCTATGTCATGGGATGGTCCTTTGTCTTCTGTTAAGTTAATACTCCAAGGCAAAAATCTTGAGGTTATATACTACCTTTTTTTATTATTTTTTTTTTTAATTTTTTTTTAATTATAGAATATTGTTTATTTATGGGTTTTAGCTACTTTTGGTAACTTGCATTATTTGGTTAGGTAACATTTTAAGATTAAGCTAGTGGGTGTTTTGGTTAGCTTAGTTAAGTGCTTATCTGGTTATGTTTAGATGATAAGCAGTTATGAGTGATTCTGTATAACACTGCTTATTTGTTTATTGAACTTACATTATATTCATAGACGGAACTTTACAAGTTTGATTAGAGGGGCCGAACTCTAATGTATTATTTGTAGGGGGGACAATTTACATTTTAATTTAACATTTGTACTAATAATGCCTACGACCTCTCCCGGTCCCTACTAAGTTCCGTCCCCAAATTTATATTACTAAGTCGCTTATTGAAGTTACAAAGACAAATATTTTTATAATATTTTGTAGGTAGTTATAGTTATATTCCAATATCATGAGAGTAATTTGACTCACGTCTTGATATTAAGTACCTAACCAAGCTTACTTATATTAGAAAGTATTTTAGTATCAATCGTGTTTAACCCAATATTCTAATGATGATGATGATGATGATGATGATATAATTTATATATATTCGAAGAGTATATCTTGTTGATTGACATTGAGCTCATAAATCTTTGATATTGTCACGTAGTTGTTGAAATGTGAGCTGATTTGATGATTTGTGTATGCAACAGTTGTCTGAATCTGTGAGGACTCATGTGGAAGATAAGGTTGGAAAGGCGATTCAAAAGCATAGCCACCTTGTCAGAGAAGTGGATGTCAGAGTTTCTGTTCGCGGTGGAGAATTTGGAAAAGGCCCTAAAGTTCGGCGAACCGAGGTTTGTGTCCTACCACCTATTTTGAATCAGAGTTTTGGGTGTTTAAGAGTATTCGACATTCTGTTTAGAATCTGGTTATGTGATATGTACTATATATTCATCAGTGGAGTTGGGTCATTCATAGTGGTGTGTTTGGCATTGTGTTTTGAACTTACTATGTGATATACTGATATCTACTGCTTATTCAAAACTGTAAATTTGGGTACTTAAAGTGTTAAAGGGGTGTTTGAAATTGCATTTTAGTTTTGTTTGTGTGATATGTAGTGGTTGAATTTGCATATGCTATTGCTCGGCAGAGCCAGAATTTTTGCCCAGTGGCTTCAAAACTAAAATTAGTTACGTTTGTATACAATATTAGTAGGTTCAAAACGAAATTTGATGCTACATCGTACTAATGTTGCACTATAATTATATGAAAGTTTCTTATTAGGTTCAGTTGAACCCGCTCGGCTATATGTAGCTCGGCCCCTGATGCTATTTGAAGTCATGATAATAAGATAATTATTAGTTTTGAACATTTGTCAAGTTCTGGTTATTTAATGATTTACATATAAAATGACCCGTAACATGATTATTTGAATGATACATTATCGAATAAACAGAGTATCTGGCTCAGTTTCACTATATTTAAACTTGAAAACGCAATAATCAGATAATCACTTTTAAATTACAAGGCCAAATACCTCAGGAAGTTGAGTTATTATATGATGGATATGTTTTATATCATAGGTCACACTATTCACGAAAAAGCATGGAGTTATTCGGGCTGAGGAGGAAGCAGAAACTCTTTATGCAAGCATTGATTTGGTATCTTCGGTGATGCAAAGGAAATTAAGAAAAATTAAGGAGAAAGATTCAGATCACGGTAGACACATGAAGGGATTTGATAGGCACAAAGTTAGGGAAGCACAAATATATATAAATGACTCGGTTGCGGCACCTCAGGAAGAAGTAGAAGAAGATGCAAGTGAAGGTTTTACAGATGACATTGTCCCCGAGGTTAGCACATGGATTCCAGTTATTCAGTATGAATTTGTTATTTATAGGTTTTTCTTGTATGTAACTAACGTAAATTGTTTGATCAGATTGTTCGCACGAAATACTTCGACATGCCCCCATTGACTGTCGCAGAAGCAATTGAGCAAATCGAAAATGTGGACCATGACTTTTATGGCTTTCGAAATGAAGAAACTGGTAAGATTCTGTGATCATGTTATTGACTTTCTGTATCTAGTAGTTATTTTGATTAGAAGTGGCAAAATTGGCGAATCAAATGAGTTTGGTAATGGGTCAGAATATGTAGTTTTTAAGGCGGGTCAAATTGGGTGGTTTTCAATGTGGGTCATGATAGTCAAGTTGGGCTAACCTGCAAACACTTTTTATCCCTTATTTGAATTTTTATGAATACAAATCCTTAAAATATATGCTATTACCACTTACCAGAATATCTATCTTTTTTAACGCAATGTATTAGCTTTTTATGCATTTGAATACACATTGGTCGACTTTCAACTTGTTTGACCCGTTTGACTCATTCAAGTTATTTACCTATTAATGGTCGAAATTGCTACCTCCAATTTGAATGATCTGGCGTTAATGTGTATGGTTGTTTGATTCCAGGTGAGATCAATATCTTATACAAAAGAAAATCTGGAGGCTACGGGATTATAGTACCCAAAGAAAATGGTGAAACTGAAAAAGTTGTGGATGTGGATGCTGAAATGCTTAAACAACACTAGTTTGTGGAAGAAAGACTTGAAAGGTTAGAGAATGGACTCGTAAACGGAATGTTCAAAAGTAGCAGATTCTTAGGTTAGAAAAACGCTTGGGCGTTCTAGACTTCAAGATACGCTAAAGTTTGAGGCTTTACATGCCCAAATTTATCTTGTCTTTTTGTAAACAATGTGTATGGTGTTCTGCTATCATACAAAAACTAGGAAAACCGAGTCTGTAACCTTGACCTCTCAACCAAGTAAATACATGTTATGTTTCTTCGCCTTTGAGATGTTTTTCCATGTATTATCATTGGAAGCAGTCAAATATTTACATGCATGTCCTGTGTGCATGTGTAACCTATATTTTATTTACCACTCTCTTCTAAGTGACAACGCGGCGTTCATGGAAGAATTTCTAAAACGATGCTTGTAGAAGGATTTGATCGGGAAGCCGACAACATAATAGTGAATACTACTGAAAGGTATTTGCTCGGAAAGATAGTGATATCATCACATCTTTAATACAAGGTGTTTGTTATTTGTTCGAATCCCTGCGCTGTCACATAGTTTGACCGATTTTGTTACTCATACGAGCCTGGGCTACGTGCCACACAAATAGTAAATACTCGCACATTTGTTAGCAATGAACTTGAGCTCACAGCTTACCGTCGAAAACCACACTTAGATAGTTGGTAAGGTTTTCAAGATCGGGATCCTACGTAGGATCGTTTTCGTCTTTGCAAGATCGTGATCGTAAGTTTGGATCGGGATCCTAAGATCCTACTATAATGTTATTTTTTTTTTAATAATCTTTGTAATATTATTCAAATCTTTGTAATAACCAACTGGGCTAGCTCAGTTGGCCACCAAGAGTAAACCTTGGGGAGGTATTATTGGACAGGTCTTAGGTTCGAGTTTCACCATGGACCTTCAGGGGCCCGAAAAAATAGAAGCAGAGTAGGGTTTATCCCCTAAGGAGAAAGGTACGATGCTTGCATATTGCCCAATTGGATGTCACTGTGGGCTCGAATCACTAACTACTAACTCGCCGTTCAAAAAAAAAAAAAAAAAAAAAAAATCTACATATTATATATATTATAAACATGAAATTATAAGAATATTTTATGAAACTGTTGTCCTAAATTATCAATATGGAATGTTTAAGAAGAATCACATGTTTTTAAAATTATATAACAACATGAACCATAAATTTGTAGTTTTTTAGTTTACGGTTCGAGAAAAGTAAGATCGGATCGGAGTAGATCTTAAGATCCTATAGTTAAGATCGGGATCCTATAAGATATTAAGCTTGTTAAGATCCTACTTAAGATCCGAATCATTTTTGCTCCGTAGAATCATAAGATCCTGATCAGATCGGGATGTTAACAAGTATACTTGACACTGCTACTCACAAACTATCATTAAAGTACATAGAGTCATAGACACTATTTAAATCTTTAAAATAACAAAGTCATGGGGTTTAAACTAAAGAAACAAAATCCTCATTGGTAATTGAAGTGTGTAGAACATGGAATTGAGACTAAAAACCATGTGAGAAGTTATAGCACAAACAATGATGCATGCCTAACTTTTAAACGTTGTTTCACATGACACAACTAGTAATATACCAAAACTCCAAAACTTACCTAGTATCCATCGTCTCTTTCACCTTTAGATTTCAAATCAATGGCTATGATCATATATTAAAATCTTAATCCTCCATTGGCCGTCCAATGGTTTCCATCCT
This sequence comes from Artemisia argyi, assembly GCA_030686995.1. Taxonomy (NCBI): domain Eukaryota; kingdom Viridiplantae; phylum Streptophyta; class Magnoliopsida; order Asterales; family Asteraceae; genus Artemisia; species Artemisia argyi. Next base: position 150,704,320 of record CM060695.1, on the reverse strand, counting down.
TATCTTTTTATCCTTTAAACTCTCATTCTTAGCCTATACACGTATTTCTTAAATTTTAATTTCTTTTTACTAAAAAAGATAAAATTAATACATGTACATACCCTTGTCTTTATTTTTTCATATATGATCATGGTTGTCTCTGAACATAAATCTTGTCGAGTCTTTTTTCTAAGTTTTCAAGGTTTTCTGAGATTTTAAGGTTTCTGAGTTTTTTAAGGTTTCATGCATGGTTGTTTTAGACCATGAATTTTGTCGAGTCCTTTTTCTGAGAGTTTAAGGTTTTCTGAGTTTCTAAGGTTTCGTCGCATGATTGTTTTAAACCATGCATCTTGTTAAATCTTTTTCGGAGATTTTTAAATTTTCTGAGGTTTTAAGGTTTTCGGAGATTTTAAGAAGAGAAAAAGGCGGGATGATTGTTGTAGTAGTGATGTTGGTATTTGTGAGTTGTGTTTTGATTGCTTTATGTATCGGGATTATAATTGGATGGGTGTGGAAACCAAAGTGGGTCAGTTTTGGTAATTGCACGTTTGATGGTTTGGAAGTCAAGAACAAAACTATTGGGTCAAACCCGAACACAAGGCAGCAATCCATAAAAGTTGAGACCAATCTTGGTTTTGCGTCTAGTGATGTGGATAGTAATAAGATGGTTGAAACTCTGGCCAAGTCAACATCCATGGACAACCCGAGTTGTAGGTGAGCCTTGATAGCTAATTCGTGGAAGTTTATAATATATGGAGATTGATTAACCTTTAAATGTGATCACGATTTAGAAGGCTAGGATATTAATGTAAAAAAGACTTGTGGTGGCTACTAAAGACTATAGGATTTGGTTTAGAACTATTGAAACACTATCTTAATGATTTTTGTAGTCTACGAAACCTAAAGCTTGATGATAAATGATTTGATCCAGGACTATTAGCAGCACCCAAGAACTCGCAGGTCTAATCATAGAGAAGAAAAAAAGAATTTGGCACCAAAAAAATTGGTTCACTATGTAGGCTTGTCTGGTTCAAATTACAAATTTGTAATCGTTGGCGATAAGATCTTCTAATTTATGTGCATATTGACTAATTCTGAGAATATAAGATCCACAAAATCATGAATGTTTATCAGCCAGATTAAGACGAGCTCTAACACGAATTATGCTATCTCCACAAGCAGTCAACTAGTGCTTGACCAAAAGATGACATACTTGTTTTTTATTGTTTGTGTAGTTCATCTATGGTCATGAAAGATGAGGACCATCTTCTTAAGGATGAAGACTTGAAACATCTATGGCAACTAGTAGAAAAGAGAGATGGAGGTCCCCCTTGGAAGCATATGATGGATAGGTCAACCCCACAAATGACCTTCCAAGCATGGCAAAGAGATCGGGAGGTAACTTCTTGTTCGTGCGTCATGTAAAAGCAAATTTGTTAATTTCCATGTTTATTTTCTACACGGTATGGGAATTGCTTACCTAATTATTTTTAGAGCACATAAGCAATTTTAGTTCCTTCAGTTGATCTGTTCTCTTTTATGGGTATGGCAGACGGATCCTCCTCAAATTTGCAGCTTAACTGTTTATGAGGATGCTACACCTGAATTATTAAGGGACTTCTTTTGGGATGATGACTTACGTCCAAAGTGGGATGATATGCTTTTACACGCTACAATTTTAGAAGAGTTTCATACTGTAGGAGCAAGTGTTGTACATTGGATACGAAAGGTGACCCAAACAAGTTCCTCTCACCTTTTCCATAAATTTTGTACACTATTTACATTGTGTTCTTACTTTTGCGTGTCCATACAGTTTCCTTTCTTTTGCAGTGACAGAGAATACACAATCGGAAGACGGATTTGGGAATCAGAACGATCTTTTTATTGTGTGACAAAGGTATGAAATACTGCAGATGGTGTTAAACTTGTTTGTGTTGTTATTAATGTGTCATATCTTTCGTGTTCTAGGGTGTGTCGTGCCCTTCGATACAAAGAAAGCAGAAACCACGACGAGTTGATATTTACTACTCAAGTTGGTTCATTCGATCAGGTATTGTGGTATATAGTCGTGGCTCAGTATTTAGATTATTGGGGTGTTAGTATTTGGATCCATTTAAATGGGTCAGTTTGGGCTATGTTTTATCTCAAATGGGTCAACGTAAAAGATTTAATTAAAAAGGTAACAGGTCACACGGATTAGAACTTGTCAAAATTCTTTCTTAATGCAAAAAAAGATCCGAATTTGTACTAGACAAAGGTGTTTGCTGTCGCATAGTAAGCCAATCTAAAAGCAGCCCGTTTTAATACCAACTGATCATTATAACATTGCTATGGCCGATAACAGTGAGATCAATAAAAGGAAACAACCAGCCGGCTTGTGAGGTGATATTCTTCCATCATGAAGACATGGGCATTCCATGGGAAATAGCAAAATTCGGAGTAAGACAAGGAATGTGGGGAACAGCCAAGAAGATCGAGCAAGGTTTTCGTTGGTACCAAAAGGAACGAGCTTGTTCTAATAAAATTTCTCATCATGTAGCCATGGCTCAAATGAGTACCAAAATCGACCAAAACTACTTGACCCGTTTAGAATCTGATGAAAATGAAGACGACTCACATACTGAAACGCTGGTCCCACTAGAGAAGCAAGAGGGGTTAAGTATAAACATGCCTAAGTTTCTAGTTATTGGTGGGGCGGTCATTCTTGCTTGTACTCTTAACCATGGGTTGTTGACAAAGGCGGTTGTTTCTGGGGTTGCTAGTAGGTTTGGAAATATAGGAAGGCGAGCTTTCCCACCGACACAGTTATGATGCATTCATTGCATACAGGTTTTGGTCATAAGAACATGTTGATATAAATTAGTAGATACTTGACCACAGCATTTGGTATACAGCGTCAAAACACGAAAATACACATCAATATTTGGTAAAATGTACTTGCGGTGAATATAGAGATAGTTATTAGCAATAAATTTTGATCTTTTCAGTAAAGTAAAAGGGTGCTTGACATTTTGTTTTGTAAGTGAGTATGTACGATGCAAGCGAGGATGCAAAAGAATGTACTTAGATATGAGTTTCTGATTATTTTTGAGATTTACATGTAAAATGTACATCTAATTAGTAATTAGATAATCTCTCAAAAGGCAAATCCCAAATACCCCTTAGGTTTCTTTCTGAATACAAGATCTAACACTTCCATTTTCTATACTTAATAAAACAAGTTTCTCTTAATGAAAATGATGAACTAACAAAAGCTACACCCGCAAGCCCATGTATAACAAATTAACCGGAAATCGAATAAAACTAACATAAAAATTGCAATGATGATGTGCAAAGTAATCACCAAAATCAAAAGTTTTCACTTATTTCAACTTCAAGTACAAAAATCTTAGATAACTGAAAAACAACACAAAGAAAAGCAACTGAGTACCAAAGTTGGTGAAAGCACCATTACATGCTGTAACATGATCACTTAATCTGAAATCTTCATCACTCTCTTCTTCTTTCTGAAAAAACGCTTTTAAATGCCTGCTACCAAACATAACCAAAGAAGTAATCAGTCCAATGAACATTTTGGTTAAAAGTTAAGCTTATATTACTAGCTCAAATTAGTTTGAGACCAACCAGTTTTGTCCAAAAGTAAGGGAGTTTTTATTTGGTAAAGGGTTTCCCAGTGAATGTATTACTCCAAAAAACGTTTAAGTACAAATGATTCGAGTGATGTCCCACATCTCAGCCCGTTACATAGGCGGTAAAGCTAACATAACAAAGCAAACCTACTATCACTACGAAGACAGCCACTAACAATGTTTGACACACCTATGACAAAAAATAAAATAAATTACATTGACTCATAAGAAACACCAAACAAAAACCATGATCTTCGGATCAACCTTTCCAACTTGAGCTTGAAGTGTCAATAGGCTGATCCATGCTATCCTCACTATCTTCCTGGTCATCTATCTCAAAATAGTGCACTGTAGATGAAGGAGAGAAGGCTATACTTCTTTTTGGTGTACCTTCTTTTCTACCTGAACTAAGACAACTCTTCCTCTTGAACGGCTGTTTATTTAGAACACCTTATGTTAATATGAAATGCACCTTATAACTTGCTGTTTGAATACAGTTTCTAGCCCCAAAAATCTCTTGTGTTTAGATTGGCTTATTAATTAGCTTATTTTAGGGTTAACACAAACGGATGTAGCTGTACTTTGCATTTCACTTAGGCAACTGAACTTATAAAAATTATAAGTTGAACTTAACTATGACATATCTTAATAGTGATTTGAACAAGAGGTTCGGAAAATAGTTGGTAACTTAAGTGAACAAAAAACACATCGTATCCCTGTGTTCATTAACCTAGGTGATTAAATAAGATATCGAAAACACCTTCCAATATACAACAATCTTCATTCTATATATGATGTTAGAAATAACCAAAAGTAGTATTGAAGCAAATACCTTATCACACAACAAAACCACCAGTTGAAAAGCCGATTCATGCGTGATCACCTTGACATTGTTGATATCACGAGAGCTGCTTTCAACCTCGAACACAACACTACTTTTTCCATACATGGTTTTAACGGAGACACGCGACTCTCCGCCACCAAGATCAAGGGTAGACTCCTTCATAATGTAATCAGCAGCTTGTTTTTTTTCTTTAAACTCAAAAAGATGATCTTCCGTAAAAATATCACCATCATGTTGTATCTTTAGTGTCACCTTGTTGAAACATACAGAGTTTTGTACCTCTAAAATGCTTTTTTTGCTTGTTAGGGTTTTGAAACTAAGCTCCATATTGGTACTTTAGGTGATGTGCGCGAAAAAAAAAAATGTTTTGAAATTTTAGATGTAGATATTATGAGATTTCACAAAATTTCTAAAGATCCAATAATCAAATCATAAACTTTTAATTTTCCATCAAAACAAAAAGAGAAGAGATCATTTTACATGATCCAATAAGAAGAGAAAATAAAATAAGAGAATGAGAAATGTTTGTAGCCACAAATTTAAAATGAGGAAGGAGAATTTCATGTGAGATGCATCTTATTTTGTAGGTGCATCTGAAATGTTCGGCTGTAATCACTTCTCATTCTTCTCATTTTACTTTTATTTCTCATTTGAACCTTACTCCATTTTACATATCAAAAGTTTTTAACATGTCAAAGGACAAATATCAACTCATTTTTCTGTTGAGAAAAAAGAGGATACTAACTACGAGTAATATTTATTATTAAAAATTCAATTACACCAATCGTTTTATAATTTATATATTTCTATAGACAAAACAAATTATACCGTAATAATGAGCATTTAATTATCTTTATATAGACGAACACTTTAATATAATTTTTATCAACATTTTTTTAGCGTTTTTTCACGTTTTCTTTTCGGTATTGAAATTTATATAATATATCATATTTGATTTAACACTAATATCGAAATTTGAATACATAAGTATTTGTCTAAATCAAGGGCTAATTACATGAAAATGTATCATACTTGACATTTCTTTTAGTTCTTATCACTAAACTAAAATATGTGTACATTAATCCCAACCTTCTTTTGGTCTTTGGTTTTTTGCACATTTAAAATGATTATTTTACCCTTTATTGTCAATAAAATGATTATCAAAAAGGGTAAAAACGTCATTTCACATGTGCCAAGATACTAAAAAGTGACCAAATTCAAAAGGTTGGGGTTTAATGTGGAAAGTTTTTTGTTCGCTCGCTAAAACGTATAAAAAGTTCAAAAACGTATCAAAACGGATAAAAACGTACAAAACCGTAGAAAAGCGTATAAAAATAAAAATGGACGAAAAATATAGAAGCGTACAAAAACATATAAAATGGATGAAACGTACAAAAAGGTTCAAAAATGTATAAAAACGTACAAAAATAGATAAAACGTACAAAAAGAGAAGAAAAAAATCAAAAAAAAATCAAAAAAAAAATAAAATACAAAAATAGATAAAAACATATAAAAACGGATGAAATATGAAATTTTACGTTATGTCGAATTTATTGTTCTATGTCGAATTGTAGTTGCTTGAAGATTTTTTCCTTTTTTTTTTTTTTTTTTTTTTTTTTTTTTTTTTTTTTCATGTTATTTGTTGTTTCTTTATTTTCTCGTATTAAACTATTAATTATTTTATAATTTAGTTGGTTAACTTATATTAAAGTAAAGGGATAATTAGTACAATGCCCCAGTTGCTCAATGCATTTGCTTATCTACCCCAAAATCAGAAAATTATGATATTAGACCGGGCAACTGAACATCGCCACCCATATGATGACAAGTGTCCTCAAATTGCCCAAAAAATACACAAGTTGCCCAAAAAATAGTCAGAAAAAGTGACACTTGTCACTTGCAGATTCAGGTTACCCTGGTCTATATCATAATTTTCTGATTTCGGGGCGGATAAGTAAACGCATTAGGTAACTGGGGCATATTAGGAATTATCCCTAAAGTAAACTGCAAAAAATGTCCCTAAACTTTGCGTTTTTTTTGCGAGAAATGTCCCCATTTTTAAAAAAATTGCGAGAAATGTCACTAACGTTTCGGTTTTTTACGAGTTATGCCTTTGAACCGTTACTGTAATTGCAAATTCCCCATTTTTGCTAACGCTCGTTAGTTTTTCACGTTAGTGGCCGTGTGAAATGTTTATTTTCCCCTCACATACTAGAGGGGCATTTTTTTGCAATTTAATCTTTATTTTATTTTGAGTTTCCAATGACCCCTCCACTATCATAAACCCAGATTTTATCTATCACCGCCACCCTTAACCATCACACAACAATCACCACTATCCTCCACCACCACCATTAAAAGAATTGCGTTATCCTTGGACGTGAAACCTCTCTCGGGGGCAATCGTCCTGCCTGATGTCAAAAATGAGATACTACTTTCTTACATTTTGATGACCACAAAGGTTACTATTTTGTATAATCATTAATAAGAATTGTAGTATTTTATTAAGAAAAATGTTTGTACATCAACCCAATCCAACCTATACAAAAAATGACTGGCTTCAAACCATACTCGTCTTGACTTGTTAATCAGCCAGCCCAACCGTCAACATTTCCAACTCTAGTAAAGAAGATATTGTTACAACCAAAGAAGACTCTTACCAGCAACGGAGACAATTTAGTTTTCTCAGTTACCATGCGTTTGGGAGTTTCATGCCTCGGGACCGCCACCACTGGTGAGATTTTAGTTCTTTCAGGCATCAAGCGAGGTGTGGCGTTAGACCTTCGTGTAACCAACATTGGTGTTGGTCTAACTCTCTCAGGCACCACACGCCTAGAACTTTTGGATCTTGCCATCAATAAAAGTCGTATGCATAGTCACATACGACCCAACCACCTGCGTAAATGACCTAACCAGCCTAGACTCAACCAACTTATATGATCCAGAACTCATATTCAACCTCACGCTCTCGCGCCATAACAGAATTCGTAAACATCTCATCCTTACCCAAAACGTTAATCTCACAGTCAACAAACTTACATGCGGGAAGCGCGTTACGTGACTGTGTGAGCTTGTTTGTTGACGCAGTGAGTCAACTCAGTCAATCAGTTAAGTCAATGAAAACAGTTGATGGAAGGATATTGAATGAGGAGAAAGTGGGGGATTTGAAGACGTGGATATATAAGTACTGCGATACGTAATCAAGAGACGTGCACGGATGGATTGGAAGAAATGGGGTCGAATGATTTGGATCAAGTGAAAATGAAGATTAAATTGTCGAGTGAGTTTATGAGTGATTGTTTGGCTATACTTGACAAGAGTTGAGATCAATATAAATATCATATTTGTGATATATTCAATAAATTAATTATATCCATTCATTTTTTGATCAAAACAAAAAAAAAATAAACTTTCACTTTAAAAAAAATTAAATATCTAGCAAACCGTTAATTATTATGTGAAAAAAATCATACCATCTCTATAGATATGCACTTCTATATACTTTCGAGTATTTTTTTTTTCTCAAAAGTTTCGCCTAAAAAAAATCACATGTGACTTTTAAAATGAATCACATGTGATTTTTACAAATTATATGTAATTTTTCTCGTCGGAAATTTTGAAAAAAAAAAAAGGTTAGTCGAAAGTATATAGAAACACATATCTATAGAAAGATAATTTAATTCTCGCCGCGATGGTATATTTTTCGTAGCTTGAAGATTTACCGTTTTTTTTTTTTTTTTTTTTTTATGGTGGAAAATAGCTTTTTATTAATTTTGATGATAAATGGATGGCTAAGATTGGTTCATTAAATCTATAATAAATATTAGATGTATATTGATCTTTTTTCTGCTTAACAATTTGGATAAGATATTGAAGGAATTTGGCCAGAAGCTGCATTGATTTGTTTTCATTTTTTTCAAGTAGTTTTGTTACTAAAGATTGGTGTTTGTCATTTGTGTAAGTTGATGTTGTATAATGAAATTGACAAATGAAGATTATTGCAAAATGATCATGTTTAATCCTTTAATTAATTAATACCCCGTTTAGTATTTATTTAAGCATAACACAATTCTTTTAATGGTGGTGGTGGAGGGTGGTGATGATGGTTGTGTGATGGTTGAGGGTGGTGGTGATAGATAAAATCTGGGTTTGTGATAGCGGAGGGGTCATTGAAAACTCAAAATAAAATAAAGATTAAATTGCAAAAAATGTTTCTATAGTAGGTGAGGGTAAAATAGTCATTTTACACGGCCATTAGTGTGAAAACTAACGAGCGTTAGCCAAAATGAGGAATTTGCAACTACAGTAACGGTTCAAGGGCATAACTCGCAAATAACCGAAATGTTAGAGACATTTCTCACAATTTTTTAAAAATGATGACATTTCTCACAAAAATCGCAAAGTTTAAGGATATTTTTTTGTAGTTTACTGTTTATAATATTTGTTTTTGTAATTCGAAGATGTCTTTATAATATTATAAAGGTAAATAGAAAATTGAGATAGAAAACAATAACACTTGAACATGTTTTATAGTGTTGCAAAATGGAAAAGACGTAACCATGTTTCTCTAATTAAATGCATTTTTTTTTCACTTGTTTTGTGGTGATAGAAATTATTTTTTTATTTTTTTGTTTTTTTTAACAAGAAATAAGAAATGAAGGATAATTTTCTCTGACTAAACGCAACCTCAGTATTTGTAAAAGACAATCCATTGTTTACGAGTTGGTGAATTGTAGTCATCTAAGAACTGAATTGTAGCCATTAAATTATTTTCAGCTTTTACTAGTTATAATACCTGTGCATGCACAAGGTTTTTAAAATTTTGATTTGATTATATATTATTATCGATTAAAAAATGAACCACTTAGCATGTTTCAAATAGTTTTACTTAGTGGACAAAAGATAAAAAAATCATATGTATATATGTTCTAATCTACCTATTATTTTAGGAGAATACTTTTGGATTAAAAATTATATTTTATTATTCAAGCAAAATCACATGATAATACTTGACTTGCATGAGATGTTAGTAATATATGCTTTTAGTTTTGCAAACCCGTGCTATCAATTTACGATGTGTTTTGTAATTGTGGTATTTCTTTTACTTATATTTTCGTTATGTAGTTTTTCTTTTTTTGATTTAGGAGGTGATTCTTATCAAATAATGATTGTGATGCATGCATTTTTTTATAATTTAAAGGAAACACCTTCTATATTAAAGAATGACTATCTAATCGATGTGTTTTTGTTTGTTTTTTTTTAATAATTAGCTTTGTATAACGTTTTTAACTGACTGAGATGTTGAGTTTGAGGTTAATATTGTTATTTAACTTTAACTATTGATATCATGTTGTACAAAATGTGCCAATTTAGTGACACATAATGAGCGTTGATGAAGTTTGCTCCGTAAAGTTTTTAAAATGTTTTTATAGATATCCATATATAAGTTTTAAATAACAATTTCATGAGTCGTTGTTATAAGTAGAATCGCGTATATTTATTTTCATATCACAGTAACTCATGCTTACCATTTGATATTTATATTCCCGTTACTAATAATTTAGCCGTATTTCAAATCCGTGTACGCATAAATTAAACTTTTATATAGTAATATGAGTCCTTATTTAAAAAAATATTCTAATGGATGAAAGTTTAAAACTAACGTTAGTTTAAAAAATATTTAACGTATATTAAAACTAATTCGCATATTTACTAAATTTACTTTAATTAAAAAAAAAAAAAAACAAAAAAAACAAAAAAAAACACTATTACTCATGTAATTTTAAACAAAGTTAACATTATCAAGTATAGCTAGGGGTATAAAGTGTAAGGAGTTAATTGTTTATTATCTAAAGTTATTAAAAAATATGGAGACTTAACGCTTAACTCTAATATATTTAAAATTCAACCACTAAGGTTTTATTAATTACCTCCTATTTTCTTAAGTTTTTATTTTCATAAATTTGACATCTATATTTTTATGTGTTTTTTTTATCAATCAAATTCTCCACCAAATTTATTAAAGTTTGACCAAAATCAATTCAATTTTGACTTTTTATTAGCCAATTATATTGCTTGATTTCGCTTATGTGTCAAAATCGAGTTCTCTTATTGGTCCAAATTTTTTTCAATGAGAAGGGTTTTGCAAAAACACTCCGAAATGATGTAATTCTTGTATTATATAAAAGATATTATGAGGTATGATAATTACGTTTTCTTATATGATAGAAAAATTAGAAAATTCAAATTGGATATCAGTTATAAAAAGTACAAAATATATGGAAACCCCATCCATAACTATTTTATAATAACAATAACTAAATTAATATTTCATCAAAATTTTATATCTATATCCCGTGCATGCACGGGTATTAAACCTAGTTTCTACTGTCCCAAATTACTTTCCCGGCCTTATTCTTGAGCTCCTACTAATCCAATTTAAAAACTTCTACATTTGCTTCTCTTAAGCACATTGTCCACACTTGCAGCTTTTGACTCAAAAAATGTTGTGTTCCTATTTTTATAATCATGTACCGTATTTTATAATAACAATAACTAAATTAATATTTCATCAAAATTTTATATCTATATCCCGTGCATTCACGGGTATTAAACCTAGTTTCTACTGTCCCAAATTACTTTCCCGGCCTTATTCTTGAGCTCCTACTAATCCAATTTAAAAACTTCTACATTTGCTTCTCTTAAGCACATTGTCCACACTTGCAGCTTTTGACTCAAAAAATGTTGTGTTCCTATTTTTATAATCATGTACCGAAGTTCTCGCAGCTATCATTTATTCGAGTAGCTGTAAAGAATAACCAGTGTTTTTACCATATATGGTACAAATTGGACTGATAAATCTGCACTCCCTCAATTATTTTATAGAGGTGCCATTTCAACATTCAATCCCACATTGGTTAAAGAATTGAAAGAGAATGTTGCTAGTTATTAGTTAATATACCATAGTGTATACATTTCATTTGTGTTCAGGTTAGTATTATGTTTTCAACTTCATATGATTGCTTTAGCCATCAAAAGTTGACGACAATCATATTGAATTTGAAAATGTATATGATTCTCAACTTTTTATTATTTATTTTGGCTGTAAACTTTTTGTTCAACAAAGACTCGGGCCTTCTTTTTACAAATATTGAGAGTCCACTTATGTACAATATGTAGGTTCATAATTTACTTCTGAAAGTTAGATTAGTTAACTGTTAATACCTACTTCATGAATACAAAGGGTGGAAAACCGATGTCTCCTAGTTTACGTCGAATTTTTAGCTAACTAACTGTAGACGAGAATAAAAAACTTGAGCAAAAAAGATGAATGAAGAGATTGGAGATAATAGATGCAGCTACTACCAGAAAAAGGTTGATGGAAATCAGCATAGCAAACTACCGACAGTGTTAAGCCATTCTCCGGGGTAATAGTGGTGGCAAAAGATATGGAATGTGAATACATGATCAATTGAATGTTCCTGTGAAAGTGAAACAAGAACGCAAAAGATTCAAAGCTTTTACTGTTAAATATATGGATAAATATTAATATGTAAATGTCTAGTATCGAACCCGAGACCTCGGGATTGCACACTTTACAAACAAGAATAATGAATAATAAATATATATATGTTAAATGTATCGTATATATATATTTATAAACACTTAATAGACTAAATGGTCGTTAGTTATTAACCGTATGGACTAACAATCATTAGTAACGAAAGATAAGGACTAGAATGTAACTTGGGAGTCAAGAAGGATCTAGAACACCCTTGTGGGTGCCTAGGCCGGTCGATCATGGTGAGGGGAAGCCCAACCCATGCTTGTCTTGTCCTCCAAGTTTACTCTAGTATATATACAAGGCCAAGGATTAGGGTTTCACATCTTTTGTGCACACACACTAAACCCTAAATCTTTTCTTTGTCTTGTTTCTTTCTTGGCCGATCGGTTCACCCCTCCATAGGGATCATGGATCGATTTTTGGTTAAACCAAAATAAGTGTTTTTGTTTACTTGCATCAAACCTTTATTCGTTGGTAGTTTGTGTGTACAAGAACGAGGTAATTACTTACTTTAGTAATTATCAAGGGATCGATTAACAAAACGGTAAGGGGTTAATCATTGATCCATATAAACCCTAATTAGGGTTCTTCATATTGTTAAAGACAATTGCTTTTGATTCTTGTTCGGGCTAGAATCACCACGGTACGTTCCTATTTAATTTATGTTAATCTCTTATGTGTTATAGATGTTCCTACGCTTCCGCATATGTGTTTACCTATTTATGATTGTCATGATTCTAATATTCTAACAGTGGTATCACGAGCTTGCTATAACATGTAATTGATTACATAAAACACATAAAAAACGAATTTTGATTGTTTTAGATACATGTTTTGGATCTAGGGTTTTGTTTTTTACCCTAACCCTAATTTTGGGGGGGGGGTCGATTTATTCCATGAACCCTAATTAGGGTTTGTGGTTTTATTAATTAATTGGATTAGAAACCCTAGGTTGCCTACATGTTTATGTGTTATTTGGGCGTATCCTTGACCTAATTGGTAATTGTTATGCTTTGATCCGTGACGAAACATGCATGTTAGTCATGGGTTATTAATTGTTTATTAATTGTTAAGCTTTTTCACATGTTTAGATAGATCTTATATTGGGGAAGACCCCATAATTATTAAAATCAATTATGTGTTATGTGGTATGTGATTAGCTTTGGCCTACGCAATTGACTTGTCAATGTATGTGGCTCACTTCCATTTAGAGGTGAAGGCCCTAGTTAATTATATGCATATAAAAACCGAGAATTGATTTTGTTAGGATCTTTTCTAAAAAGATTGCATGTGGCTAATTGTTTCACCTTTATAATCGTTATGTTATTAGTTGTTTTTATTTGTCTTTATTACTTGTTTTATTGTTTGATTGTTGGACACGTTTGTAAGCTATAAAAGGGTAATTTTTCCATAAAGAAAATAATACGGACTAATAATGGTGAAACCCTAATGTGATAAAGTAAGAATCTTGCAAGGTCTTAAGTGCCGCTAGTGGTCCGATTCGCACGGTAATCAGCTCCCAGGCGAGACAAGCAAAATTCACACTTTATTACATAATTTTGAGATTGAATCCATAAACTTTTGCTTGATTGATGTTTTATACAAGTATGCTTTTAAAATTAAGTCTTTTAAGATGATATTCATAACCGTGATTTGAAGGCTTAGAAAAGAGCCTTAGAGTCTGCCTTGGTTATCACAATCTTGAATATGTCTTAAACGAATTACTTTTAAAATCATGATTGTAGAAAGTCATCTTAGGGTTTTGGCATAAACCTCAAGTAAAACTTTGCGTATTAATTTCACGAATTGGATATAAAAAGGTTTTATGAAAACTTATTTTATAAAGATGAGTGCATGCATCTTTGTACATATTTTGATTGACATATCAAAATCAATACCCTTAATAATTTAAGTTACATGCCATCTAACTATAAGAAACACTTGAAGTTTTTATTTAGTAAACGTGAGACGCAGGCTAAATTTTAATGACAAGGTAAATTTCCGAGTGTGCGTGAGACCACACATGGAGAATTTGCAGTTTCTAAGTTAGACAACTTAATTAAGTTGATGCGTGAGACCTAGAGCTTAAGGCATGAGATGGGATAAAACATGCTTACATGACAAATTGATGAATCAATTTGATGTAAATCCCATAATGATCTAGGAATTGGAAAAGTGTTTGCCAATTATTGTTCGACAGATTACCATCTTTTATACTTTCACCACTAGCAGATCAACTGATGTGGTGGAATTTATGTAAAGTTGGATCCTAGATTTTCAAGAAAATATGCTGGTTATATGAATATATCCTTGGGTATTATATTTTCTTGGAAATATAAATTATCGAAAATACTAAAATTGAATTTTGTAAATTCTTTAAATGTATTAATACAACGTTAAAACCGTAAACGTAAGTTATTCTTTTAATTGATCTACACCCGTTGGGTTTATGGTTAGAGTCAATTTTACTAAAAGAATAAATCTAGTCTTCTTTCCATTACGAGAAGTGTGAGACTTAAATCCTAATCCTTTTCATGAATGAGAAAGGTATAATAGGATGATTAGAATTGTCTAAATTCTAAATACATAACTCATAGCAAACTTTAATAGTAAGAGTATATGCACCTTATGAGTTATTAAATTAGAAGCTAGACTGATTACTGCATAATGGTAAAAGACAAATTAGATTATTTTATCTAGATGTTTTGATTTGACCATTTAAAGATACTACATACAATTGTTGGAATGGTAGATCTATACATGAAGAAATTGCATGCCCGAGCCTTTTCAAGTTAATAATTTGGAATGTGATGAATCACATTTATGTAGTAGATTACATCCTTTTATAACCTATATAATTGTTTGAATGGGGTTTCTTAAAAGATGTAGGAAAGTAAATAGTACACTATTTCTTTCACTGATTAATGAAATATTTACAATGTTGTCAAATTCAGTGGAAGTATTGTGTTCTTATGAATGAATAAGGAATTATTATTATGTTCTCTAATTCAGTGGGAGTTACAAGACTTATTGTCTTGATTGTAACTTAGATTATCTTTTGAATATCTCAAGGTAATTACTTTCCAAATATAGACACTAATATTTTCAAGGATAGTCATGTACGTTTCCTTGATTGATTGAGTAAACTCTATATCTACTAAGTTATGACACAAATCATATTGTTCACATTAACAAACGCGTGCGTGTTGTTTATATGATACATGGTGTTGTACCATGCACAAGTGGGAGAAATCTTCATTATGTGCAAAGTACAACACATAAGAATATGATTTAAAGGATTCTCTTAACTGCAAGTAAGAGATTATAATTCTAATTAGATTAATACATCTAATCTTAGAAACACTTGGTGTTGAAATTTAGTAAACGTGAGACGCAGGCTAAATATTAACAACAAGGTGAATTTCCATGTATGCGTGAGACCAACATGGATAATTTACTGTTTCTAAATTAGACATCTATTAGAACATATGTGTCAAATAAAAATACTACTTCAGCTTTAATATTTATGTATTATTGGAATGACATAAATGCATGAAGTAATATAATACTACTTCAATAATTATGTATTCTTAGAATGACATAAATAAATAAAGTAGTATGTTAACTTGAAAATATTATTGAAACCAAATGATGGTGTTCATGATTACTTTAATTATACATGTTTATACTTTATTGTATAGTTATAAATATGAAGTCTTCTAAGTATTACAAGACTTATAATTAAGTAAGACGTTAGCTTGTTATGGTCTTTTAATTAAGACATATACAAGAAGTCATTGAGTTGATCAATGATTAATAACGTATAGTGGGATTATAACAAGTTTATGTTTTATAAGACATAAACATGAAGTGACTTGATTTATAAGTACTTGGGTTATAAAGCATGCAATTGGCTTGAAAATACTATTATACCATTAAGTTGATTTAGTTGGTAAATAGGTATGCCAACAGGAATATGGTTATCTTATATATTGTTAGATCTTCTTACAATATTAATTTTAATTGAAATACCACATAAAGATGGTATGTTCAGTTAGGAAATCAAACTCTTGTTAGATTGTTTGATTGAAAATAACTATGATTTCTATTCTTCTAAAAGTTATCAAGGTTAGAAATTGAGTATGACTTGAATATACTCAATTAGACTCCTAGAAGATTAATAAGACGTTATTGAATAATGAAATGTGATGAATCACATTAAGTCTTACAATTGAAGTTCTAAATTTGTTAAGTTACTTACATGAAGGTTATTAACAAAGAACTATCAATGCGTATTTGTAAAGTCCTAAAAGAGAAAATTGGATTATTGCTCTAATTGCTAAGTACTTATATTCTATATAATACTAAAGGCAAGTGGGAGTATTTTATATTGATAAGATAGAATTACAAGATACATAATCTTCTAAAGACACACTAGTAAAAATCATGATGAGGCAAAACATGTACATGATAAACCTCAATATGATGGAATTATCATTCATAGATCCACTTGGATATCTCAGGTATTTAAATAAAATGCTGATGATTATATGATGTAGTATTACCAAGAATAATGAATTGGGTAAATTACTCATATTATGAATGTTATAGATGCTGTTCATAAAGATATTCAAATTTAGAAAATTTGGTTTATCTTAATTCTTAATAGTTAGAGAATGATGATGAGTTTATTCAAAGATAATGTAACCCTAGTGGTTTAAATCTTTGTGAAATAATCATATGGACGAACTTGTACACATATCTTAATGCATGTCTTATGACAAGATTATTAATCATACTTAAGCAATTAACTATGATTGAATACTCTTTCTTAAGTACATTAAAGATATAAAGATGGTAATTGTCATATTTACATGAATGTGAAATTTGACAATGGAATATCAAAAACTCTTTCTTGAATAATTACTTGAGCGAGGACGATAAGTAATCAAAAAGGAGTTTATGAATTCAAGAAAATCTTTGGAAGTGTACAAAGTGCAATAATCCATGAATAGATAAATGCATGCATCTAGGAGATTATTCTTATGATAAATTATTAAATCTATGTTTAGGTTTATAATTAAAATAAGGTAATTTCTAAGTATTCCTGAAAGCTAGTGGGAGTAGTATGTTTGATTTACTAAATCATATATGTTGAATAACATATAAGAGTAACATTCCATATAAGTAAAAGGTTAGACTTAATTTGGAATGAAACGTTACTTGAAAGATTTAGGAAATATAACATACAACCTTGAAACAAAAGTTTATTATTAAATAAACAAGTGCGGTAAATAAATTCTAAATAGAATATGATATATTATTTAGGATAACTAAATGGATATACATATTTGTAAAGATCAAACATGAATAAAATCTAAGTTTGACTGAAGGATTTTCATGTGCATTATATTGTTGTTGTATCATACTTAAGTGCTTAAATGATGTGACAATATTTGATATCCAATTAAAAGTTATTATATAACTTGTGTAATAGATATTCTAATGGAAAATGTTTGAAATTAGAATAATGATCCTCAACCTGGAATAGCTCCTAAACATTACACTATGGATATTAAGTTTACGAAAATTTTAATGAGCATATTGTGTTTAATATACAATGATGCTGGTTTAATTGAGATGACACTCAATAATTAGTCATGAAAGATTTCATGAGAACTAGTTGTGCTCAACTAAGAGCAAAGTTGCATTAAACATTAAAAGAATTAGAATACTTTAAACTTTAAAGGGTTTAAAAGTTTGATTGTCATAAGTTGGTGATTGAGGATATCACACCATTTATGAAAAATTATGTGGCTATATCAAGATAGTTGGATTTACACATACAAGAATTTTAATTATTGAATTCTTGAAAGAAGTATTCTCAAAATTCGGATAGATCATAGTTAGATGAAATAATGCCTTGTCAACAAGTATGATTGTCATTACTTGAGGCATAATTGTCTTCAAGTTATTACTTGAGGAAAATTCATTAACTAGTATAATCATGCATTGATCTATTTTGGTATTTGGATAAGGGACATTAAGCAATTATTATTTATAATGAATTAAAGTACTTAGTACGTTTGTTTTCATTAATAATAAAGTGTGTCCTATATTTGCATGTTTAAATCCGTGAATATCTTATGTTATTCTAAATTGTCCGTTGTCGATTAATGATATGGGAATATCATTAAAATAAGACAAATCTGAGTAATGGTTAAGAATATACTTGAAAGTATATTGATGCGTTGACATACCAATTTCACATGATATTCGATGAATTGAATATTGGACTTATCCCAATAATATGATTTAAAATTTAATGTGAGAATCATATTTAAAGTTATCCTCAGACTTGTGATACCAGATAAGTGTCATGGATGTAGTGTATTTTTGTGAAGCAATCTACCGCTCACCGTAACAGGGAGTCATAAGGGTTGTTTTCAGAAGTGTTGCAAAGTTCATGGGTTATTCTTGTAGTCAATAGAGAATTTGTTCCTTCTGATTTGTTCAGAAGTTTAATACTGCTGGGCCCCTCGTAGGGTTGACAAAATGTTTGCGTGGCCACGCCCAAAGTCTATCTGGAATACGTTCAGATGTTTTGGTAATTTTGTTCAATCATAAAGAGACGAGAAACAGAAATTTAATAAAGAACCTCACATCTTTATTAATGTGGTATTAGTAATGAAAGGATAATTATAATGATGAATCATTAAAGGTTTTTCAGGAAACCTAGCTCGGATTGAACTAGGGGCATTGGAGTGTTGCAAGACGCTAACCAATGTCATTTTACTATTAATAGATATCAAAGTGGGAGCTGTTAAATATATGGATAAATATTAATATGTAAATGTCTAGTATCGAACCCGAGACCTCGGGATTGCACACTTTACAAACAAGAATAATGAATAATAAATATATATATGTTAAATGTATCGTATATATATATTTATAAACACTTAATAGACTAAATGGTCGTTAGTTATTAACCGTATGGACTAACAATCATTAGTAACGAAAGATAAGGACTAGAATGTAACTTGGGAGTCAAGAAGGATCTAGAACACCCTTGTGGGTGCCTAGGCCGGTCGATCATGGTGAGGGGAAGCCCAACCCATGCTTGTCTTGTCCT
The DNA here is from genome assembly GCA_030686995.1 of Artemisia argyi. Classification (NCBI taxonomy): domain Eukaryota; kingdom Viridiplantae; phylum Streptophyta; class Magnoliopsida; order Asterales; family Asteraceae; genus Artemisia; species Artemisia argyi. Next base: position 150,685,169 of record CM060695.1, on the reverse strand, counting down.
CCAAGTTTACTCTAGTATATATACAAGGCCAAGGATTAGGGTTTCACATCTTTTGTGCACACACACTAAACCCTAAATCTTTTCTTTGTCTTGTTTCTTTCTTGGCCGATCGGTTCACCCCTCCATAGGGATCATGGATCGATTTTTGGTTAAACCAAAATAAGTGTTTTTGTTTACTTGCATCAAACCTTTATTCGTTGGTAGTTTGTGTGTACAAGAACGAGGTAATTACTTACTTTAGTAATTATCAAGGGATCGATTAACAAAACGGTAAGGGGTTAATCATTGATCCATATAAACCCTAATTAGGGTTCTTCATATTGTTAAAGACAATTGCTTTTGATTCTTGTTCGGGCTAGAATCACCACGGTACGTTCCTATTTAATTTATGTTAATCTCTTATGTGTTATAGATGTTCCTACGCTTCCGCATATGTGTTTACCTATTTATGATTGTCATGATTCTAATATTCTAACATTTACAAGTTTTGTAATTCTTATATGGTATGTTTGGCGAAAGTAACTGTTGCTGGAACTGGTGCTGGTGCTGGAGATGGTGCTGGTGCTGGAGATTATAAAAAGAGATTATTTTTAGGGATAATTACCAAAACGGATCATTGACTTTTTGACCAGTCACTTTTTAGACTTTGAAATTTCACTTCCTAAAATTAGATCGGGCAACTAAAAAATTGAGCAACTCAATAAGAGTTTGACACGTGTCCAATATTTAATTATTAAAGTACAAAAATTAGAATGTATTTGTAAGGTATGTGTAAGTGTTGTGTAAGGTATTTTAAGGTTTTTTCATGGGCAACTAGCTATATATTGGGCGACTTGTATTGGGCAACTTTTTTTTTTGTACTTTCACCACTTTTAACAATCATACGGTACAAAGATTAAGTTGGTCATTTAGCTTTAATGATACTTAATGTTCACAAAATAAATTAATATAGGCCTAAACACTTCAAAGCACATTATATATATACTATATACCCCATCAATCTCATAGCTTCTTCAACCATGACCACCACCACCAGCAAGCATATTTGATTCTCATAGCTTCTTCAACCATCACCACCACCAGCAGCAAGCATATTTGAATACCACCTGACCTCTCCACCACCACCACCGTATCTGAGTACCACCTGAGTGCACCACCATCCGCCATTGCCGTCTCTGCTGAATGTTTCTCTCGCCTCCACTCTGTCGCTCTAAGGTTGTTGCTTCCTCCAGTCTTATCTTTAATGAAACTAGGCTGTTGTAGGATGTAATATGCAAAAGCATACATAAACAATTTGTAATTTTTTAATGTTTATGAACAAAACATTTTTTACAATAATAAACAATGAATGATTATCTAGTTTCAATTCATCAGTGTTGTTTCAATAGGATGCGATTTTTTTAACAAACAGAAGCATGTAATCCACAGGTTGACTTTCAAAAGTCAAAATGCAATTGGAATAACAAAATTTGACTATTAAAGTCAACACATTTTTCTTTGATTGCCTTTGTCTCACCTAGAAATGTTGTTAATTGAACTTTGAAGTTCATTGTTACTTACTTTCTAGTTTGACAAATTGAATGAAACAGAACATAAACATTTGAATTCAATTTCGATAAAAAAGAACACAAAAATAAAGATTTCATTGAAAATAAAATAAACATTACATTAAACAATTAACAATGAAACTTTTGACATTTTTCGGGATCAAATGACAAATGTAGGTTGTCATAATCCAAATACTCATCATCTGATGAGTCTTCTTCTTCCTGATCGGGCATGTTTTTGCTTTTTCTGTTTGCCAACATATTCTTCCAAGTGTATTTACACTTGGTTGGTTTTTCTTTTGCAGCTTTTTCTCTTTTTTCAAATTCTTTCAAATTTTTTTCCAGAAATTTAAACTTTTCTTTCATATACCAATCCACCGATTCTTCAAATGTTCCCTCTTCCTCTATTTCTTCTTCTTCAGCTTCTTCTTTTTCAAGTATGAAAGCTTTATCTTCAAACTCCTTTGTTTTTGATTGTTGCATTGCTCCTACCTTTTCTTGTTTCTCTTGCACATTAATTTTTGAGGTTGATGCCATTTTTGATATTGTATACCTTTAAGGTTTTTTGAATGATTTTGTTGCTTACAAATGTTCCAATTTATAACCATTGCTTTAGGCAACTGAACGGTTTCATTGGAAAAGGCACACGTCTTAATACTTTTGCGTTTAACGTTGTATACTACTACATTTTGATAATGCCAATGGAACGTAGGTTATACAGACATTTATTACACGGTATTCCAAAACTTCATTCATCACTTATCACTTATCACTTATAACTTATTAAACAAACAACTATTTAGTCAACAAAGAAACACACACCCTCATCCTAATTCGTCACAACAATAAACCATTGTTTTCAAGTTAAGTCATTCAATGGCAGCTTCTTGTTCAAAAAATAATGATTTTAATAAGATGGTGGTTAACGATGCTATGGTTGACTATGTCTTGAGTAAATATGGCACTAAATGGTATGATGACGAGGAAATGGCTGAGGTGATTCTAGAAGACCTGTGCCAAAGGGAGAACAATCGACGTGATGTTGCTAATGGTTAGTGTATACCTTTCTTTCTTTTTATGATTATTTTTAGTTTAATTGTATGTGTTTATTAATTGTCGACACTTCATATTTGTGCACCTGTTGAAGCGCTTGGCAAGAGGGTATCAAAGCTTGAATCACTTGGCAAGAGGGTGTCAAAGGTTGAAGTAGTGTATGGTAGTCTGAAGGAGGTGAAAGAGGAAAAACTGGCAATGGAGGCAAAGGCTATAGCAAAACTTGATGCTATTTTTGGAAGGCCCAAGGAGGCACAAGAACCACCCAAACAAAATGAGGTAATAGTTATTGATTCGGATTCTGACACCAGCCTTGAGTTTTATGAGGATACACTAAAAAAACCTTCAGCTTCTTTGGTGAACAAAAGACCTCCTAAAACATGGGCAAAGAAAATTCCAATAAGTTCTATTTATAAAAAAAAAAGGTTCCCGTTCTAAAAATATTCCATCAAGTCTTGACTCAATTGATGATTCAAGTTGTTCTGATGAGAGTTATGATGCAAAAGGCCATGTTCAACTGAAGAAGAGACGCATGTCTAAGGTTTCAGGTCCAAGACAACCAAGAATAACGAACTGCGTTCTAGGCCTTCCAGCTGGTCAGAAAAGTTTGGGGGCAAAATTTGTTATGTATTTTTAATTGTAGTTGTTGATGTTTTGAGACAATATATTGTGTATCTTTAATTATAATGTCCTATATTTGCAATATTTCTCATTAGTATTGATAATTAGTAATGTCTTATATGATATATATGATCATTGGTAAATGTACAATGTTTACATACTTTGTTGGGTATATCGGAAATGTGGCCATGATAGTTAACAAAGAACATGTTCAAATACACTTGATTTCCACCTCATTTGAAGAACATGACTTACTTAAATCAGTAGCATGTGTAAAGTTTCATCTTTTGAACATTCTCAAGACCAACAAATGAAACCCATGTATAAAGTTTCATCGTTTGACTATTAAAGTCAAGATAAACGAAAAAATCCTAAACTACCCATGGCCAACTTGTACTTGTGAGTTACTTTTCTATAGTTATGCCAAGTGTCATGCAGTTATTGGGCAAGGGTATGCTTGGGCAACTTTTATAGGTTTTGGGCAACTCTGATCAATTTCAACAGTTTTTTTGCATTGGGAACTGTGACTTAACTAAATACTGTTCCATTTTGGTTCCTACACTATTTTTTGGGCAACTTTTTAGTTTATTGCGTATTTAAGAATGCTTGATCTACTTCATTTCCAAAAATATTCTTCTACAACACTCTTCTTGGATACGAAACCACATTTCCAAATACATGGCATCTATCATACCAATTTACGATCAAATCGCAAATGACATTGGTTGTAGGCGTATTGATATGGTGCTCCATAATATTTTTGCTAGGGAGAGAGGCGCCAATAGGGGTGATGAGAAAGATTATGGGAGGATGATCGAGGAAATAGAGGTACGTGTTAAGCACAGGCATGCTATCTTACTGGAGCTTGAAAAGTTTGGGAACTATGCTGTGCTGAAAGAACCCTTGGTCCGTCTTAAGGTATCGCAGCAGGAGGATTTGGAAGAAATTGAGTACTTGATTAAAAGGCGACAGGCAAGTCTTCGCCGTGCTGATGATAAGTCAAGGATCATGAAGAAGTTAATGCAGTTTAAATATTAACTTTCTTACTGTTTGGCCCTGTTGTGAACAACCATCTTTTTCAAGGTAAAACGTCTTTTGTGGTGGTATTTTGGTTATAAAAGTAATGGAAAGCAAGTAAGTTTGGTACTGGGTTATGATGTATTTTGTTTATGGTACGTGTTTAGGTAGTTTTGTTGATGTATGATGGTGTTTAGTCCTTCTATCAGGTCTGAAATGAATGTATTTTCACAACGGTATTAATGCATAATTAGTTATTATGTTATTTGTTTAAATGTTTTTGTTGTTTAGTTTTTACCAGTAATAGTTGAGGTGTGATCCAAATAACAAGGTCCATTAATATGTGTATTAGGCTGTTTTAACCCCAAAACAGAGTTGTTTATGTATTATGCAACAAAGAGTTGACTTTTATTGTCAAATGTTGTTTTAACGAGGACTTACACAAGTAAGCTGCTATACGCATCTCTTAAAACATCTGTAAGTAAGTATATACAAGCTATCTGGATCATAAAATCTTTAAGCATTGTGTGTGATTGTGCTGATAATGTTTATAGTTCATATGGGTTTGACAACCAGTATGATTTGTTAACATGGTTTTGTGTCACACATAAATACCTCAACAAATTAAACAAGAATGTTACATACAAACATAAATACCATTCATTATTTAACTGGGTAATTGCATAGCAGTTCCATTAAACCATCAAACAACATCAAAATAAAAGACCACCAAACCAAACCAAAGTACCTACACGACTGACAAACACAAAAGAACCTAAACAACAATTAACCTTTAGTCCTAATCATACTTATTCAAGGTGGCAATGACATGCTCCTTCTTGGATATAAGAGCACGAACTTCTTTCAGAATGGCCGCAAAGGACTCGAGCAAACGGACCTCCATCACTTGAACCTCACGAAGGGATTCATAGGTATCATCAGCAGCTTCTTCTTCATCGAAGTTAAGGTCAAAAACCTCATTCATTCTCGCTGAACGCTTGTCAATGCTGATACGGAGCTCATCGCGTCGCTCACCAAGCCACATGAGCATCGTTTCATTCATTGGAATTTTTTGAGAGAACAGGAACTTTATACATTTATGTAGTTCATCTGAACCACTCATCTCTTGAAGTTCTTTCAGATTAGGTTTTTCAGCCATTTTTTTAATGATTCTCTGGTTATGGTAAAACAAGCTAGGTTATGTGTTGTGTATAACACCTATAAGAAAGGCATGAAACCATACAATGAGCAACTCCAATTATATAAAATACAAAAAATTACTAGTAGTAAACAAGTGGTAAACGTAATCATTGCAGAAATTAAACCCGCAATAAATTGTTACATAGTGGTTGTCTTCCCAGGCAGACTTTTTTGGTCTAATTCATGTCAATCAAATCAATATTTACTAGTTATAATTAATGTGAAACTGAACCCAATCACTATTATGTTACATTTGTATTTCATAACTTGCAAAACAAATTTTTATAACAATGTGAACCTTACAAAAATTATAAACACTAGTATGTTACATTTGTATTTCTTGGTATTTTCTTTTGTTAATGTTGGTTTGCTTTTATGGGTTTCAGTATGTATAGTTCAATTGAATGATGTTTTACTTGTATATTTAATCTAGTGTTAAGTAACTTTGAGTTTTGTAGTTTGACTTTTAATTTTAGCACTTACTGACAAAATCCCACAGTATTGTTGGGCAACTTGTACTTCTGACCACATTGTCTATACTTATGACAAGTGTCAGGTACAAATTGGCAAAATTTTGATTGGGCAACTTTTATAAATTATGGGCAACTTTTTCAATGTTTATGCAACTTGGCCCAATAGAAACATAAACCCAAAGACCTCTACTTTTCATCAATGAAATTATATGCTTCTTTTTAGATGCTTTATGTTTCTCCATTTACATTAGCATGTATATGCAGTAAAGTTCTATACTGCAGTGTTTGGAAAAACCACTTTTGACTATTAAAGTCAACGTAAACCAAAAACTAAATTACTAACCCTTGTAAACGTTATATGGTAACTTGTAAACGGTTTATACTGTTACTAATAACCCACTTACATACCAGAATACAATATCAAATGTGAGTAATACCACTATTAAAGTCATACCTAGTTTGACTATTAAATTCATGCCGAATATGACTATTCAATTGAAAATATTGTGTGGTTTGGGTTAATTTTCAAAACTCAATCCTTATTGAATATGACTGACTTTGTGGTTTGGGTTTACTTACAACTGTGTGAAATATGCTGCAGTGTTTCCATGTGACTAAGTTTGTGCTTTGGGTTTTTCTATTTAAGAGTGGGCATAGGGTTTTCCTTTTTTCCACATCTTCTTCCTGATTGTCACATCTCATTCCTCGCCTCATATCTTTTTACTCCCCGTTGTAGTAAATTTCTTCAGCATTTTTGCATCACTGCTCGAAGAATATGTCTAGTCGTAAAAGACTTAAGAAGATAAACCCTGACTATACGGAATGGTCCAACAAGGTAGTAAGAGAGGTCATATTTCCTGAGATTTATGAGCAATATGGACCAAATGCTGAACCAAATATGCAATTGCCACCTAAAGATCTAGAAGACCTAAGACGGGAAGTATACGGTGAGGAACAATCACAAGGTGTTAAACCAAGTGGTAGCAATACAATTAAGGTACCACAGTCACAAGTGGAAGGTACTAGCAGAATGCAATTTGTAGCTCCACAAAAGGCCACAATCAACAATACAAGGCAACTTCCGAAGATATATGTGAAACATAACTATTAGATTGTTTTGTGGTGGGTTTCCTTTTTCCATCTTGATAATGTTCAAAAGATGAAACCTTGAAACATGGTTGTAGATTGGTTTACCCTGTTATGTTGTTATTTGATCATCATTTTTTTTCCATAAGGTAAATTTATATTAATCTCCAACTAATTTGTAGAAAGTGTAGAAAACATTTTAGGACATGGCCAAAGAAACAGAATGTATAACAAAATAAGACATCCATAATGTGAAAAACACTATACAACTTGTCTGATACAAACTCTCATCCAAATATAACCAATTTGCAAAGATTCAAACTCTCATCCAAATTAAACATTCACAATCAAGCGTAAACAATTAATTAAACATACTAATTTTAATTAATATTGATCAAAAGTAAGAAACATTCCATACATAACCTATTTATTTCCATACTAAAAGCATTCAAACACCATAAGCATGAGATACTAGAAAAATACAAACATTCAAACACCAAAATTGTTCGAACCAGAGCTGTATTCCATGCTTTCATCCCTTTGCCTCCTTTCCTTCCTTTCTTTGAGTTGTTGATAGATAATTTCAAGATCACTAATCCGTTTTTCCAAATTTAAAGGATCCCTCTGCCCGATACCATTACCACTTTCCTCCACATCTTTGTGCTGATCTAAAACCACATTTCGCCGCACCTCCACCACATTGTGGTTATGGTCCACTACTTTTTGCGGCGGGTCCACCACATTTGGTTGCGCCACCACATTGTGGTTATGGTCCACTACTTTTTGAAACGGTGTATTTGCTGCCATTATTAATTGTGTATCTTGTAAAGGGAATATGTTTGTTTTTGTGTGTTCTTACCCAAACAATCGAGGGTTTAAATAGCCTGGGGAAGTAGTGGTTCAATGGTTCCCAAGAGGATAGGCGGGAAAAAGGGGGACAAGGACCGCCAAAAGCAAATTTTTTGAAAACAGCATAACACAATGGCCTGTGTGCCAACTGCCAACCACCCATTTAGACATCCATTTACTTTTATCCATTCTAATGCACATATTTAAATATGAATATGATTGAAGTATTCAATATAGCCTGTTGTTAAAATATGACTATCATTCAAGTATTCAATATTGAATGAATTTATGTGTAGTGGAGATCCAGTAGAAAAAAATATATGATATGGTACAAATAGAGAATTAATATGCCATGACAAATCATGTCCATACTAAACAACCACAACAAATGGATGAGAGTCGCATTTGCATCAACAATTGAAAAAGGAAAAACCAAAAACTTAATTTTCATTATAATTCAAAGTCATTACAATTTGAGGCTTACAGCCATTTGATAATCAAGCATTGAACATAAAGAAACAAAAACAAGTACGAAAATATAACCTCAAAAGACAACAATCATTCAATACTCTAATCTTCATCAGAGGAGAGTTGTTCATGAACCTCCATAAGCTTAGCTTGGCGCTCCTTCTCATGAATCCCGTCACTTATATCATTGATAAGAGCAGTCAACAAAAGAATCCTTTTACGCTCCCTTTCCTGTGTTTCAACTAGACAACGAAGAATTTGAACTGCTTTTTGGTTGAATGAACGCAGATGATGAGTCTCATTGAGTGTAACCTGACGGTCCTCTACTTTCTTTTCGAGTTGGTTACGCTCATCCAAGTATCTTTTCAAACAAGCCTTCTCTTCAGCAATTTCATTGTTGAAATAGAACTTGAATGCTGTTGCCAAATTATAAGACCCAGATGCTGCTTTGATTTGATTGATGTTGTTGGAAGAAGTAGAAGCCATGGATAATGGATGACGGAGTAGGGTGGCTGATATGATAAGTTAGGTTAGAAATATTATTTAGTAACTAAACCAGGAATATAAATAGGGGATGACATAACTACTGTAGTAACCGACGCAGGAAGTTCATCTTCCCCATGCAAAACTATCAATTCACCATTGCACATAACATTTTAGTTAAAAAAGTTTTACATATAACAAAATAAACCCTTGCACATAACATTTTAGTTAAAAAAAAAAGCCCATGACATACACAAGTTCAATGTATAAAATAAAAGACCCTAAATAAGTACCTAATAAACTAATGAATGTCGTATCTTATAATATATTTTGGGAACTCAGAATTCTTGGGTAGACTCAATCAATATGGGATGATAAGAAGGAAAAAGAGGATATGGCAAAAAATTGTATTTGCACCAAAGACACTTCTACGACATCCTCTCTTTCCTTCTTATCATTCTATATTAATTGAGTATGGTTAGTGAATGATGGTCTCATTGCTTCAATCCTCAAAACAATGTTAAATGTCTGTTGTAGCATAGTTTGTACAAATGTAATAGGCTAAAATGAACAACCCTTATGCGTCCCCCAAACAATTCCTTTTGTTTTTTCAACACTCTTTGACCAAAAGGTTGCGCCAACTAAATTGCTACTACAAATAAAAGTTAAACATAATATATTTGTTTTGGTTACATAATGGTTACACTCTGTATTACAGTTATATTAGTGCAGTTATTTTTAACAGTTAATTGCACCTTTTAACATTAAACTAAATTCAAGTATTTATTACATTGAATTTCCAATAAATAAAGTATAGTTAATTCAAATGGTGCCTCTTGGTTTGCCATCTTATTCATCTATATAGGCAGGGTTCTATTCACCCAATTTACATCATCCAATCTTAAACACTAGTAAAACCAAATACTGTTTGTGAATCCTAATCTAAAACATAACCAAGAATGTCTTCATCCAAAACAGTTTCATCATCAAAAAAAAAGACCAGCAACTGATGCAAATATTGAGTTGCAGACAGAGAAACCCCCAAAGTATGTAGTCATATTTTTCTTTTTGTTTTAAAAAATTAATTACTTGTATATTATGTGTCCTAATTTTGTTAATCTTTTGCAGAAAGCAATTGGTTGACGTAAAAAGTGTATCAAAGGATGAGAAAAATAAATGTATGTCAGATTTTTATTTTTATTTTTAATAATCTAATAGAAACTTATTTATGCTTACTACAAATTAATTTGGTTTATTTATATGTAACAGTTATTGTTGAAGAAAAAAAAAAGAGCCCCAAGTCAGATGACTATGTATGGGATTCTGACGAAACATACATCCAGTGGGAAAACGAGTTTGAGTTAAACATGGGGCGAGAAAAAAAGGAAGCAGCAGCAGAGAAACAAAGAAAAAAACGACTCGCAGAAGATCATGCGAACCAACTGGACAATATGCCACGGATGAATTTGTTTGAAGATGCCAAACCAGAGGATGGTGATGAGGAGATTGAACAAGAAGATATTGAAGAATTTGACTACGAGTCGGCCCATTTAGGATTAGACTCATCTCCTGAAAACTAAGATTGCTGTAGTCATTAAGATTTCGAAAAATGTAATCCCTAAGGTTGTTTGAACCTATTGAATTGAATAGTTATGTAATCGCTGTATAACCTAACTTACTTATGATTCAAGCATCTAAGTTATGTAAATATCACAGGTAGTAGATAACCAAAATTGAGGGGGAAAACATAGTTAAACTTTTGCATACCTCTAGAAATGGCATCCATTGTCGTAGTTACAAAGGATCGTCAAATTCAGGAGGTGTAGGAGGGGATATGGTTTCCGGATTGATTATCAATAAACGGATTCGCAATCCTCTTGGGGTATTGTCTGGCGGTTTGGTACCACGTACAGACGGCCTCGTCATTTCTTGTTACCAGTTTTATTAACGGTTTCAAAGCCTAGGGAAAGAAGGAAACAACCAAACAAACTTTATGTCAAGAAGGCACTAGAAACAAACACAACACAAGTAATTATGTAGTTTATTAAACTGCATCACGTTATTCATTTCTCAATATTGACACACGATGTTACATGTCTATTACAGCTTAGTTTGTGCAACTGAAATAGGCTAAAATCAACATACTTAACCCTTCTGAGTGCCCCCACCACTCCCTTTTGCTTTTTCATCACTCTTTGAGCAAAAGCTTGCACCAAGCAAATTGCTAGATTGATGAAATAACAAAAGGAACTGTTGTGGACACTAAGAATGGCTAAATATGTTGTAACATCGTTTGTCAATATTAAAAAATGAATAACGTGATGGACTTTAAAGTAAACATATGCATACTAGTTAATAAAGCAACACGCATAACACAACAACGTTGGCCTATTAAGCTAACTAAGATTACATAAAGTATGATACAATTGTAGATTCTAGATAAAAGTGAGTATTAGGACTCGTGTTGAATGGGATAATGAAGGAGTGTGGCCTGTCATGAACAATACACACTATATCATTATCGCAATCAACACCCCTCAATGATAAAGATACGTCTTTACAGCGTTGTTGTTGATGTTCGAGAGTTTTTTTCAACACCGTCCATAAAGATACGGCTACAAAAAAGGCACTAACTTGTGATCAACATCAACCACACAAATGCACACTAGGGACGGTGTTCAAATTAACTCTCGAACACCATCAAAAACGCTGGAAAGACGCATCTTTATAATTGAGGTTCTACAGATGAAGTTCAATGTAACAAGCTGTGTATGGCCGAATTACTTGGTAGATGAATGTTTTTAGATGATATGTAAATTCCATATCAAAGCATTGAGCCATCAAGTAATTCGAGGACCTATTACATACCTTGATACATTCAACTTCAAATTCAAACACTTTCATAGAATCCACAAGTACATCAAACTGCAACTTTACCTTCTTAAATATAACCTTTAACAAATATAAACTCAAACTATTGCCACATTGTGTTAAAACCATATGTGTTACCACATATCTCAAATTATATGCAAGTCATATGTAATTTTTGGGTCCATAATTAAAACATATGTCCATATAGGTATTACGTTTCTTTTGGTACATAATTAACACATATGTCAAACCATATTACTCAATCAAAGGTGTTAATTTACTCATGAAAATGTAATCTTATCTGAAAAAACTTTACTCCGCTTCTGCCGCCACAGCTGTAGCCAAGTCCGATTATCCTTCATGGTGGCCGTCTCTTATCTTTAATAATAATAAAAAAAAAATCGTAAGCTCATGTGGATCTAAAGAATAACACATCTATCTGAAAACAAAAGAATAAAAATTACTTTATCAACATTCACCGATACAGTACCGGCAACGGCAACTTTCCGGCGACAAGCCACTTGCTGTGGAGAGGCGGCTGTAAAAAAAACACTATTTTTAAATATTGAAATAAAATACAGCTCAGATCTACAATTAATATGTACAAATCTATGAAAAATAACATCTAACACTTGATTAGTAGTAACATGTTAATACTTTTGTTGTTCACTTCTTTAACTGTTTTCCTCAGCTACGGTGGTTGTCAGGTTCGGTGGTGGTTGGAAGTTTTGACAAGAAGAGAGTGTGAGGATCGGTGGTGTAAATAAATGAGGGCTGTGGATTGTGTATGTGTAAATAAGTAAAAGAGTGTGTGTAAATAAATGAGGTGGGTATGTGATTAATGAGGATTAAGTGATAAGATTGTATAAAATTAAATTAAATCACAAAAGGTTGCCCTATACTAGTTGCCCAAAAAGTACGAGTTGCCCTATACATTATACCTTACACATACATGTACTATAATATAAAATAATAGGACACGTGTCACACCCTTGTTGAGTCGCTCAGTCGCCAAGTTGCCCTGATCCGCTAGAGGAAAGTGATTTTAAAACATCTATTCAAGGAAAGTGCTTTGGGCGGCTGATCTATTTTGGTAATTATCCCTTATTTTTATAAGCTACATGAAGTAACCTTTAGTTTTAAGAGATTATGAAAGATTATTTTTTTTAGAATCTCTTATAAGTTATGTCTGCCAAACAAATATTATTTTTTAAGTAGCTTATTTTTTGAAAAAATAAGCACAATCTCCCAACAATCTTGTGTGCCAAACATAGCCATAGACTTATTACTTGGTTTCGAATTTGTTGTGTAAAACTTTGGATTCTACTAGTACTTTAGATAAGTGGTAACCCTGTTTCTAATTCTTCTTATTTTTTAGTTGTTACCCTTAGTTTAGGAAATCAATCAACCCATAAAATGCGTAATAGTACGCAACTAGTAATACTAATGTAGTTACTCAGAATTTCCGAAAATAAAAGTTGATATAGCTTGTAAATGTTTGTAAAGTTGTCTTAAGCATATCTCAACTAGCTCGGTCTTTGATCTTAATAAGTTGAAAACAACAAGGAACTACAAACAATTCATTAAAGCAAACGATCACAGGAGATGACTCAACGTACTACTAAAACTACAAAACCGAGCACTCGCAATTGATTCAATCATACCCCATCTTGCAGCTCGTAGACCTATCCTTCTACTGTCCCAAATTACTTTCTTGTTTCTTGACCTCCTACTAATCCAATTAAAACTTCTTAACTTACTTTCCTCAATCACATTGTCCACACTTGCAGTTTTTGAGTCGATAACTCTTACATTCCTATTCTTCCAAATTATCTACCGAAGATCTCACTGGTATCATTTATTTGAGTAGCGTTGAAGGATAACCGGTCCTTGATGACCATATATATGGTACTGATTAGACTAGTTAATCTGCATGAGTCAATAGTAAATTAATAAGGTAGCTAGATATATTTTCCTATGAAAACCATTTCAACATTCAATCCCACATTGGTTAAAGAAAGAAAATGTTGCTAGCTTATATGTCATCGTGTATGCAAAACATTTGTGTTCAGATTAGTATTTTGCTTTCATTATCCATTGTTAGTGTTGCCTAAAAATAGGCAACATTCATCCTGGAATTGAAACTGAAATTACATGATTGTCAACTTTTTATTGTTTATTTTGACCGTAAACTTTTTTAAGTGTGTTGAAGTAAAAGTTTGTTTCTACTTCGAACAAGCGAGAAGAATCCTTCGGACTGGAGTAAGCCCTTCGGATTCGAGGTGACTCTTACTTACGGTATGTTCCTTCGGATAGCTGCAAAATAAATACGTCCGTTAGACTCGCCCCGGGAATGTATCCCAGGACCAACCTCCGGCGTGAGAGTAAGTATATGTTCTTAGTGAGAGAAAGTATGAATAAAACTAGAGAGTAGGGGAGAATTGGTTAACCTTAAATGAAGATTTCCTCTCTATTTATAGACTCTCTACATGGAGTGCCAGGCTGTCTCGTACTTAGCCCATAATGTTCGCTAGTTTAAACTCCATTACCATATACTTTGGTGTACTTGTCTGTACTTTGGTCTAGGTACTTGTAGGCTTATCCGAAAGGGTTGTTATCTCCGGACGGCGGAGGTCATGCGGACAGTCGTAACCCTTCGGATATTGGTCCGTATTATTTGAACACATCTGAGTGTACTTTACCTGTTATGTATCCGGAGGGTATATCCCTGTATGGTGTGTATCCGGAGGGTACATACGTCATCATGTCCCCCCCAGTATCATAGTATTGGTTGCGCCAATGGTGTGATACTAAGTTTTATTTTTTTTCGATTTTCCGGATGGTATGTTGTAGCTTCGTCGTTTGTTAGCGTTGCGTATAAAATGCCAAAAGTAATTAATGTGTCGTTTAAGGTGTGCCATCATTTTTTACCGCGTCGCTTGGATTGGGACACGTATGCACGCTTGTGAGAGACACGGTGTGGATGGCTGACACATTAGCCCTACGGGTGACGAGTCCCTTTCCCGCCCATTTTTTACCGCCTATAAATAGTCTCTTTTTTCTCATTTACTCCACTGTTATTTTTTTCTCTGCATACACATACTTCTGACACGTTTTATACCTTCCGTATTCTGAACAACAAATTTCGCCGTCTTTAAGGTACGTCTTAGTCCGTTAAGTTATTTTTGTTGTTTGGCTATACCCTTTTCTTTTTCGGATTCGTTGTGTCGGAATCTACTGCCTCGTTCGAGTATGACGACGTGTCCATGCCGGAAGGTTCTCATGTTAAGAAGGATATACATGTGAGAGTTTCCGCGATGGACGAGGCCGATGTGTACGCTGTGGTAAAGGCTTTCGGACTACCGGTGGATTTACATCCGAGGGTACCTCCCGCGGGCATGACGATGGATCGATTACCTGCGGATGCCATAGGTTTATACGCAGAATATTTCTTTGAAGGCGGTCTTGCTGTTCCTTTTTCTACCTTTCTTTTAGACGTTATTAGGTACTTTAAGGTTCACATTTCTCAGTTAGTTCTGTTGGGTATGCACCGTGCTACTCTTTTCGAGGTGTATTGCCGCAGCATGCACATTCCTCCTACTACCCCTTTGTTTCGTGTTTTTTATAAACTTAGTAAACAGGGTGACTGGTTTTCCTTCGAGAAACGTATTCATAGGGATAGGAAAGTATGCTTTGGGGATTTTCCTTCCTGTCTGAAGGGTTGGAAGATGAACTTTTTCTTGATTGACAGACGAGCTATCCCGTTTGCTATGCCGTGGAGGCATTCTGATTCGGACGTGTCAGATCCGTTCCCTAAGGCAACTAAGTATGACGTTACTCATGCCGAAAGGCTTGCTGAGATAATTGTTGAACCTTGCCAGATTCCGCAAGCATTCTTGTATGCCTTGGGTTTATCGGATTACTGGGAGTTTCCTGGTTTCCGTCTGGCTCTGAGGTATGAGGAGGGAAGGGGTATAGCCTTTGTTATAAATGTGCATTTTTAAATTGTGCTTCTTTTCTTGTTTTTAACGATGGGTTTTGTTTATCGGCATGTATAACCATGTCAAGCTATCTGAAGAAGCCCCCACTACGAAAGTCGACTAAGATTGTTCCGGGGGACCCACTTCCGGTAGGTCAGGAGCGCCAGATGCACGTTACTCCTCCTCTGGCTTCTAATGCTGAAGTGCCTCAGAAAACCGATGAGCTAAAGAGTGTTGAAGTCCCCGATGACAAGGTTATAGCTGCGAAGGAGAGAAAAAAGGAGCAAGCTGGGAAGGCGGGTTTGAAAAAGCCTCCATTGAAGAGAACCGGAGCAGGGAGTGTCTCTTCTTGCCTTCATAAGAGAAGCAAGATTTCCGCTGGTGATACTGTTATTGATTTGGACACTGGAGAGGCCGTGGAGAGGCCAGAACCTATCCGTTCCGTTCATCCGGAAGATTTGGCATCTGGTATGTTCGGTTGATTTTTTATGGTTTCTCCTTCCATTTTTTTATTTGTTATTATTATTATTTTATCATTTATTGACGGAGATTCTTTTGCTGTCAGGGGGTTCGGAGGGTGCATCCCGGCGTTCGGGGAAGGAAGCTCTTGTGGATGAGGAGGATACTGAAGTTGATATAGAGGGGGATGGTTGATGCGTGGGAATCGCACCTTGCTTTACCTCTCGAGGGATCTCGCGAAGCTTACAACCCCCACCAGGCAGTGTACCTGATCGTTGTAGTATAGTATAGTGACAAGTACCGGGGGATTGATCGTTCAGCTTAGGAATAGTGTCGCTAGGATTAGAAAACCTAATTAAAAGTTCTAGAGGTGGAAGATGATTATTTTTGTGTTTTTGTATTTTTATAAAAGCAAGTAAATCTCGGGTTTTGAAGGAGTGGGCGGAATTAGTTGCTAATCAACTAACCCAAAACTATGATGCAATCAAAATAAAATAATAAAAATGAAAATAAACTAATATTAAACTAAGGTTGTGAGGAGTATGTGGAGAAATTGTGTTTACTTAGACTTCATTACTCCCTAGATACCTTTTACATGTCAATTACTTGTTATACTTGTATGGATGACGGATTGTATTCCTTAATACCATTCGTGGGGTGGCATACATAACTCCCCAACTCTATGAGCTCTTATCTCCTCCTACACCATGACCCAGCACAACTATAGGGATTGTAAACAGTGGCTCATGCATTAAATACAACCAATAAAGACCTAGTACGCCTCGGTTCATGTTTCTTAAGACGTTCAAGCATGTTACCATTGGAGATCTGCCAGTTTTCTTAAGCCTAACATATAATATCATTCATCCAAGAACAAGAATAGACAAGTAATCAACACATAATTAACATCTAGGTTTCATTAGATCTAAGCAAACACAAAGAAAATCTAGCCTAGCATAGTAGAATTAAGATAAGAACAAAAGATAAACAACCAACACATAGACATATTGATTGAATTAAGAGTATACTTATCTCAATTACAATGCAAGGTCTCAAGGGTTTGGAACCCTTGAAAAACCTGTAAAAGAGGCACCAAAATCGTCTTTAGGGTTTCACCAAAACTTCTCCCCCCTTTTTAATGAAAAAACTAGAAAACTATATATAGGAAAATCGTCCTGACGGCGTCAAGAGTTAAATCTGACGCCGTCAACTCGCCGCCATAAACTTCCTCGGACGCCCTAGATCCACTTGTGACGGCCTTTGTGACGCCGTCACCACCTACGGTAAATTAATCTTGGCCACTTTGACGCCGTCATCTACTCATCTGACGCCGTCACCAGCTACGGTAAAATATCCATCATGTCTGACGCCGTCAAGACTCAAGTCGTGACGCCGTCACCTTGTATTTCCAGCTTGGATTTTTGGTACTTTGTCGTTTTCTTCACTTTATGCTCAAAAAACGTCCAAAATAGCCTCTTTTCCAGAATTCACTCTCCAAACACCTAAAATCACAAAAGGAACGATTTAGGGCAATATTTGATCAAATAAAGTCGGATTTGGTCTTAAATGACCCCCTAAAAACGGATCATTTTTCGCCTCATCATATACCCTTACACTTGAGATTTGCTTGTCCTCAAGCAAATGAGCTTTTATTCTACTCAAAAGACAAGTTAGGGGTCATTTAACACTAATATAAAAGTAATTACAACAAATAATCGTTCCACTAAAGACCAATAGACAAGCACGGAGGTCATATACAAGCACCTCACAAATAGTGTTTAGATACTCACATCTCTCGGGTGTAATAAAGTAATATAACATTATGGAAATGGAAGATATCTCTCACTACCTGTCATAGCAAAATAGATTACCATAGGCTTGGGAAAGGATCAAACCTCCACCACATGGCGTAAGCACCTAGGATAAACTATCAAAGAGGTCTTTTTAAAGGGTTATAACGTTAGGTGTAGGGATATGAATTACACGGTTTTGTTGGATAAAGGGAATTTTACTGGTGGCGAGTTAACAATCTTGGTTAATTACATGTACAAGATGGCGTTGCTAAGCCAAGACTAGACTCGACTTAAGCTACTAAATGAAAAAATAACAAAAACATAAAATGAACATAGAATGAAAACGGGATGGTAGTCCATATGATTTTTCTCTTTTTCTTTTCTATTTTTTTTCTTTTTCTTAATTTTTTTCGATTTTTTTTTTCTTTTTCTTAATTTTTTCGATTTTTTTTTTTTTTTTTTTTTTTTTTTTTTTTTTTTTTTTTTTTTTTTCGCATACACTCTTACCCTACCATCCAAAATAATACATCATAGGGGTATGAGCAATCCCCTTACACTTGAATCTTTACATACTTTACATTGAACTATTCTAATGACTCGAATTAAGAAAATCAAAACACTTGGAGCACTTTTAAGATTAACGTACATATGGGGGTAATAATATTATGTTCTTCCCCATTACTCCATAAAATAAGTACTTACCCATGAGTCCCAATCGTCCCAAAACAATATGTACAAGGATATGACTCGACTTAGCAACCATGTAATCAATTAGAAAGTTAACTTAGGGTTTAACAAATAACAATAATGCACTAAAAATGAGCGCATACACGGAAGGCTAAGGCGATTTGGGTGTACATTTAAGTGGGG
The DNA here is from genome assembly GCA_030686995.1 of Artemisia argyi. Lineage (NCBI taxonomy): Eukaryota > Viridiplantae > Streptophyta > Magnoliopsida > Asterales > Asteraceae > Artemisia > Artemisia argyi. Next base: position 150,666,399 of record CM060695.1, on the reverse strand, counting down.
TGTAACAAATTCTTCCTTTAAGTAAGATGCTTAAAGTTAGAAACGAAAAGATAGGCTCGGAGGGGTGTACTAGGGGTATCGTGTACTAAAAATGAGTACAACGCTAAGGGTGTGGGAAAAATTAGTTGACTTAACTAGTCAAGTAATATGACTTAAATGGTCAAGTAATCATGATACGGGTTTAACACAAGGGTGATCCTAATGCCTCTTATCATGTAGTAAATCCTACCACACGAATGTAGTCTCACTAGCGGTCTCGGGATGCATCACTAACGCAAGTTCTAGAATCTAAATGCTACCGGTACACTCATAAGCACTAATAGTAAATGCTTTTCCTATCAAATCTAAAGGCGAACCTCACATTTTTGGGTGGAAAATTTTTCTGAATATACGGTTATGTGCTAGTCATACAACCTCCTATCCAAGAGACGCTTGCTATGGCTAAAGTTTCACTCCTAAATGTTGTAAAAAATTTTAAATTTGGCGCTAAAATTACACTAACAAGTATTTTTCATAGTTTTATTACTCATCTACTATCAAACAAAACAAACTCAAGCGAAAGTGCATATGTAAGGTATCATCTTTTTACCCTCCCCTTACACTTAGGATGAACATTGTCCCCAATGTTCAAATAAAGAATGTAAAAGTTAAAAGTAAAAAGAATGAAATCAAATACTCCCCTGATTCGTTCGGTATGGATTTTAGGTTGGCCAGGTTAAATCTTCCTCCAAGAAAACGAACAATCAAAGCTTCCCATCCAGAATATAAATCATCTTCTTGTCTTAAATAACCTGTAGATCCTGACAAAAGTAGACAAGGCAACCTCGCGTAAAATCGGCGGCATCCTATATAAGTTTCTAAATCCTAGAAAACAAAGTAAGATATAATGCTTGTGGAATGAAGTTTGCAGATTTCCTGGAGATTATAAAACTTAATAAATCACAAAAACCATAAGACTCCGTTAGAAAAACAAAACTGGTAAAATTTCCAGATTTTTGACTCCTGACGCCGTCAGAGTGAACATGCAGAAATCTTTATGTTAAGTTTCCGGAAAATTTCTGGAAAAATCTTGTCCTACTTCCTGGAAAATCCTGCAAAACTTCATTATGACTCAATACAAGCATTTGACTCTAACAATTATGAATATACATGTGCATTAAATATTGTGGAGAATCATGATCGGTTTGTTTCTTAAAAACATATTTGGGGTTTCCCCTTACACTTATCTTTTGCAAAAATACCTTTAGGTTGAAGTTAAGACTAGGCCAAACAACATAATAAAGTATTTCCACATTCTAATTGAGAAACATGATCAACCAACAATAAAAATAAAACATGCATACGGAAGCAAATAACAATCAAACAAATAAAATCACACAAAACATGGGTTGCCTCCCAAGAAGCGCTTTTCTTTATTTACGAGTCTTGTAGCTAGACTCAAAGTTGTGGGTTACTACGTGATTCGGGTGAGTTCCTCGTTGAGGATATCTTTGGGATCGAACTTAGGTTTCAACTTCCTATCGGTTTCTTTAGTATGGTATGACCTTTCAAACTTCTCTCCATCCGGATCATACAAAGTCATTCTAATATGCCATGACCCGTCACCTTCTTTAGGTGGCTTATCCCACCTCCATTTACACTTGTCTCCCTCTCTTTTCCATTTATTCCTCTCTATGTTAATGGGCATTACGCTTAATAACTCAATCATCTTCCTAAAGACTAACGGATCCTCAAAGGGATCTAGCTCTTCATCTCTAGCTATGAGTTGTTCTACCGAGTGTGTCTTCTCAACGAAATCCTTTTCTAGATAGAATGGGCATTGAGGTCCTATGAAGTTCCTTTCTATCCAAGGTCCATATCTAGACGGTCTCCTATTCATCTCTACCCAATGCGGTGTCGGTTCATCATCACAATCATAACTATGCTTCTTAACATCATACACCGACCAAGTATCGCCTTCACCTACCGCTATCTTAGATTCCTTGCAATCTATCATGGCACTAGCGGTTGCTAAAAATCCTCTTCCTACCAATAATGGGCATGTAGTGTCACTAACCATGTCTAGGACGTGAAAATCCGCTAATATAGTCAACTTTCCTACGTGAACAACTACATCCTTAATCATTCCAACCGGATGGGCGATACTCCCATCCGCTAGCCCTATCAATACCTCCGTTTCCTCTAACTTTCCTAGCTTAAGAGTGGTGAATAAGGATAAGGGAATCAAGTTGAGGCTTGACCCTAAATCGGCTAGTGTGTCGAAAGCTTCGGATCTTCCTATCTTACAAGGCAAAACAAATATACCCGGGTCATCAAGCTTTTTAGGTAACTTGTTTTGAACGAAGGCGGTCCCATTTTTACCTAGCTTACACTTCTCATATTTTTCTAGGAGGGCATTATAGTAAGGAGCACGCGCTAAGACATCAATGACGGGGCGTTCAAGGTGAAGTTCTTTGAATTCATCGTCAAGGTCTTGCGTAAGAGGTGTTTCAACTATGCTTTTGACCGGCTCTATAGTGGGTGTTTTATTTGATTGGCCCTTTTGGGGAACTTGGTTTTGTTTGAAACACGTGCTCGTCGATTTGACCGAATAATATTGTGGACACGAAGTGGGTGACGAAACTGAAGATATGGAATTAACGGTTAGTTTTGGATTCTTGATTGTGTCACTTGGAAGTGCTCCCAATTCTCGGTCATTGAGAACTTTCAACAATGTGTCAATTCTATTGGTCATCTCAGTTTGTTGTTGGTTGAATTCGTTTTCGAACCTAACTATGCGGGCTTCTTGAGATGCCATAAATTTCGACATCAATCCTTCAAGATTGTTGGTACTACCATAGTTGTTAGAAGGATTGTTGTTGAAGGTACGGTTGGATGGTGGACCGTTTGATTGGTAACGATTAGGTGGGTTGGAAGAATTGGGTTGATTTTGTTTCCACCTAAGGTTTGGGTGATTTTTCCATGAAGGGTTGTATGAATCACCGTATGTGTTTGGCTCGGGCTTGAAAGTGTACCACTTTTCTCCCGCTTCGTCGGTACGCGTGGATGCGTAGTCCGCAAAAGCTGTTCCGGGGAGTTCCATACAATCACGAGTGTCATAGGGACCACTACATAATTCGCATGAAGAAGTGATTTTGTTCACTTGGCTTGAATGCTTCGGAGCTTCGTAAGATTTCATGAGAAACTTGACTTGGTCCTCAAGTTCCATGATCCTACGGTCGGGAGTGCTTGAATTGTTCGAAGGCAAAGATATTGCCTTGACCGTTTTGTTCAAATCACGGGGATCATTCCAACTTTCGTTGTCATAGAGAGCAAGATCTTCTATGAGTTCCCATGACCGTTCCGCACTAAGATCACGTAGCTTACCACCGGCCGATTGGTCAATGGTTCGCCTTGTGGGGATATCGATATGGTCATAGAAAATTTGGACTTGGAGCCAAAGATCTATGCCATGATGAGGGACTTTTTGGAGTAAGTCCTTGAAACGAGTCCATGCTTCATAAAGAGATTCATTTTGACGTTGTTGGAACATCAAGATGTCATTCCTAAGCTTAGTAGTTCTCCCCGGTGGGAAAAATTGAGCAAGGAAACGAGTGGTGAGATCATCCCATGTGGTGATGGATCCCGCGGGTAAACGCTCAAGCCATTGACTAGCTTGATCCCGTAGAGAGAATTGGAATAGGCGTAAACGGGTAGTCTCTCTAGTTTCAACACCTAGGTCTATGGAATCTACGATTTTGAGGAAGTCCTTAAGGTGTTGGTTTGGATCTTCGGAACGAAGTCCATGGAATGCACATCCGCTTTGCACCAACCGGATGGTGTCGGATCGCAAGGGGGTCACATTGGCTCCGGTGAGCTCAATGGTGTTTCGGTAGCCTTGATGGCTAGGTCGGGAATATTCTCCTAAGGTTCGGGGCCTAAGGGGTTCTAGTGGTGGGTTTTGTTGTGGTGGGATGATGGGTTCAAAGATGTTACCACCTTCCATGATGTCGGATGGTAAAGAGTTACGAACAAAGGCACGAAGAAATAAGATAGACTAAAGAAGACCTAAAAATAAAAAAAAAATAAAAATCTTACTAGAAAGGAATCTAGCAAGTAGACCTAATAAAAAGAAATCCTAACCTAGACAATAACTATTCCCCAGGCTGCGGCGCCAAAAACTTGATGCGTGGGAATCGCACCTTGCTTTACCTCTCGAGGGATCTCGCGAAGCTTACAACCCCCACCAGGCAGTGTACCTGAACGTTGTAGTATAGTATAGTGACAAGTACCGGGGGATTGATCGTTCAGCTTAGGAATAGTGTCGCTAGGATTAGAAAACCTAATTAAAAGTTCTAGAGGTAGAAGATGATTATTTTTGTGTTTTTGTATTTTTATAAAAGCAAGTAAATCTCGGGTTTTGAAGGAGTGGGCGGAATTAGTTGCTAATCAACTAACCCAAAACTAAGATGCAATCAAAATAAAATAATAAAAATGAAAATAAACTAATATTAAACTAAGGTTGTGAGCAGTATGTGGAGAAATTGTGTTTACTTAGACTTCATTACTCCCTAGATACCTTTTACATGTCAATTACTTGTTATACTTGTATGGATGACGGATTGTATTCCTTAATACCATTCGTGGGGTGGCATACATAACTCCCCAACTCTATGAGCTCTTATCTCCTCCTACACCATGACCCAACACAACTATAGGGATTGTAAACAGTGGCTCATGCATTAAATACAACCAATAAAGACCTAGTACGCCTCGGTTCATGTTTCTTAAGACGTTCAAGCATGTTACCATTGGAGATCTGCCAGTTTTCTTAAGCCTAACATATAATATCATTCATCCAAGAACAAGAATAGACAAGTAATCAACACATAATTAACATCTAGGTTTCATTAGATCTAAGCAAACACAAAGAAAATCTAGCCTAGCATAGTAGAATTAAGATAAGAACAAAAGATAAACAACCAACACATAGACATATTGATTGAATTAAGAGTATACTTATCTCAATTACAATGCAAGGTCTCAAGGGTTTGGAACCCTTGAAAAACCTGTAAAAGAGGCACCAAAATCGTCTTTAGGGTTTCACCAAAACTTCTCCCCCCTTTTTAATGAAAAAACTAGAAAACTATATATAGGAAAATCGTCCTGACGGCGTCAAGAGTTAAATCTGACGCCGTCAACTCGCCGCCATAAACTTCCTCGGACGCCCTAGATCCACTTGTGACGGCCTTTGTGACGCCGTCACCACCTACGGTAAATTAATCTTGGCCACTTTGACGCCGTCATCTACTCATCTGACGCCGTCACCAGCTACGGTAAAATATCCATCATGTCTGACGCCGTCAAGACTCAAGTCGTGACGCCGTCACCTTGTATTTCCAGCTTGGATTTTTGGTACTTTGTCGTTTTCTTCACTTTATGCTCCAAAAACGTCCAAAATAGCCTCTTTTCCAGAATTCACTCTCCAAACACCTAAAATCACAAAAGGAACGATTTAGGGCAATATTTGATCAAATAAAGTCGGATTTGGGCTTAAATGACCCCCTAAAAACGGATCATTTTTCGCCTCATCAATGGTGAGGATGATGGCATCTATGTGCCGGCATGGACTGTGACGAAGGGGACTCGTATGAATACTGCTACTGCTTGCCGGGACATGTTGATGAATTTGGCAACTCCCAAGGAGGAGAAATATCTGGACGAACAGGATGATGGGGAGGCTGTTCGCAGGTCGTGGCTACTGCTGGGTAAATGTGTCACGGCTCAAGCGGATATGATCTTCCGTTTTGAGTCTCTTTTGAATGAGCACAAAAAATTGTCCGAGACTCATAAGATCTGCGACAAGACTCTTGACGACAATTGGAAGATGTTCCAGCAGATGTCCGGTGAGTTTCAGAAACTTAAGGATGCTCACAAAGAGTGTGCGGAGGTGAATCCGGAAGGGTTGAGGAAGCTTCGTGCTGAAAATGTTGGTTTGGAGGGTCGTGTTTCTGAGCTGGAAATAGAGAAGGAAGAATGGAGAAAAGTTTCCGCTGAGCAAAACAGCCGGGTCCAATTGTTGGAGGGGCAGTTGGCTGATGCCAGGTCGAGGCTGAATGATGAAGAAAAAGCTTACAAAGAGCTTTATCAAGAGAAGGTGGACATCGCTGTGGCTGCTGGGAATGCTGAGGTAGAAAGGAACCGTATCATAAATGAGTTCATTCCAGAGGCTATCCACCGTTTTCTCGGAAGCCACGAATTCCGGACAGCATTGGCCGAACCGTTCAACCTGTTTTACCTGTCGGGGTTGATTGATGGGGCTGGTTTGTTCGAAGAGCCGGAGAAAGCGGAGAAGTTGTTGGGGGAAGTAGAGGGGATGGATATGGAAGCCGGGGCAAAATATGGTCCGCTATATGACAAGGCCCTATCTCAGGACTATCCCTATATCCAGAAAATCCGGGAAACCATTTACCGGAAATTTGATGAACTGAGTGCCTTGGTTCCTGACCCTGCTCCTGCTGAAGAACCGACGACTGTGGGTCCGGAGGTTGAATCTCACGTCGAGAGTCCCTCCGAGAATCAGTCTTCGGATAAGAATGCCTCGGTGTTTACTTGAAGTGAAGGATTAGCACATCTCCATTTTGACTATGGGCATAGATGTTGCGGACTCTTTGTGAAGCTGTTTATCCACCTTGTTTGAGAGATGTATGTTGGGGTCCGGATACCTCCATTTTGACTATGGATTCAGGTATTCCGGATTCCCTGTGAAGCTTTTATCAATTGACGTAGTAGGTTTTTGACGTTCCGTTATTTTGTAGAATGGGTCCATCGGAACAACTATGTAATAGAATAGGTTTGAAATTTCATCTTTTATTATTCCGTTATTCCGGAACATTTGATGTAACCGATTTTTGATCATATGAATATATCACTTTCTTTTGTTATTTGTATTGTCTTTAAGCTACATGTGTGTTTTTCCGAGGAGTACGTAATTTATGGAACTTGGCTTTTAATTATATACTCGTGGGGTTTTACTTCATCGGACAGTATATGCCTTACGGCTCTTGGCCATGGTTTATTCCTTAGCTTTACTTGACGGGGTAACTTGTACCCTTCGGCGTTTGGCCTAGAATTACACCCACTTGGGGTTGCGTTTGACGGGGTAACTTGTATCCTTCGGCACTTGGCCTAAAATTATACCGACTTGGGGTTGTATTTGACGGGATAACTTGTACCCTTCGGCACTTGGCCTAAAATTATACCCGCTTGGGGTTGTATTTGACGGGGTAACCTGTACCCTTCGGTACTTGGCCTAAAATTATACCCACTTGGGGTTGTGCTTTGACGGGGTAGCTTGTACCCTTTGGCACTTGGCCTAAAATTATACCCACTTGGGGTTGTGCTTTGACGGGGTAACTTGTACCCTTCGGCACTTGGCCTAAAATTATACCCACTTGGGGTTGTATTTGACGGGGTAACCTGTACCCTTCGGCACTTGGCCTAAAATTATACCCACTTGGGGTTGTATTTGACGAGGTAACCTGTACCCTTCGGCACTTGGCCTAAAATTATACCCACTTGGGGTTGTACTCTTTTGGACAGCTTGTGAAAATGCATCGGATGTTTCATTGATGTGAATGGCTCATGCCTTACAATAAGTTCTGAAATAACAAAGTAAACGGGCTAGATAAAACATTTCTTTAGGTTAATTGCATGCCAGGTTCGAGGTACTGCCACATCTTCCATGGTTTGGAGCTTGTATGTGCCGTGCTGATAAGCCTCCGTTATCCGGTAGGGACCTTCCCAATTAGGTCCCATTTTTCCTTGATCTTCCACTCTGCTGGCTTCATTCTTCCGGTACACGAAATCTCCCACTTTGAAAGCTTCGGGTTTAACCCTTCGGTTGTAATACTGCTCCACTTTCTTTTTGTATTTCGCCTCCCTTATGGCCGCCATTTCTCTCCGCTCTTCCAACAAATTTAGGTTCAGACTGATTTCATCGTCGTTGTTTTCAACATTTGCCATCATGGTTCGGAAGGTAGGCATACCAATTTCCGCCGGAATGACTGCTTCACTTCCGTAGGTCAGACTAAAAGGAGTTTCTCTGTTGCTAGTTTTCAAGGTGGTCCGGAAAGCCCATAGCACATTTGGTAACTCATCTACCCATCCGGCTCTTTCTCTTCCTAGCCGAGATTTAAATCCCTTCATTAGGCTTTTGTTGGCTCTTTCGACCAATCCGTTGGCTTGAGGATGAGCTACTGCTGTGTTGATTTATGTAATGTTTAACCTCTCGCACCAACTTTTGAACGGATCTCCCACGAAGTTACTTCCGTTGTCCGTGACGATTATCTTGGGTAATCCGAACCTGCAGACAATGTTGTCCCACACAAATTTTTTGACCTCCTTGCCGGTTGTTTTTGTCAACGGTTTTGCTTCCATCCATTTTGTGAAATAGTCTATTGCCACAATAACGTATTTAACTTTCCCCGGAGCTTCGAACAAAGGTCCCAAAATGTCAATTGCCCATTGGAAGAAAGGCCATGGTGCCATGACGGAGGTCAATACCGTTTTTGGCAGCTTAGGAACCGGAGCATGTATCTGACAGGCATCACATTTTCGAATGACCTCTCTAGCATCCCGGTGCATGGTTGGCCAACAATAACCTTGTCTCATGAGTTTTGCTACCACGGTCCGGGGTCCGGAGTGCATGCCACATGCTCCTTCATGCACTTCTCGGATTATGTAATTAGCTTGGAGGGGTCCGACACATCGCATCATCGGTCCTAGGTAGGATTTTTTGAATAGCACATTATCAATCAACGTATAGTGGCTTATTTTCATGCACAGGTTGCGTGCTTCGTTTTGATCCTCCGGCCATATCCCTTCGTTTAAGCAACGGAATATGGGAGACATCCAATTTTCCTCCTCCTCTTCGACTATTGCGTTAATCGTCTCTTCTTCTGTGGATGGTCTTTCCAATATTTCTACCAGGACCTCCTTCGTTAAATGGTCAAATGCTACGGATGCTAGCTTGCTGAGCACATCTGCTTTTTGGTTCTGGGCTCTTGGGATATTCTTTATCCTGAAGCTTTTGAAGCAAGCAACGTATTCTTTGGCCTTGGCGAGGTACTTTGCCATGCTCTCCTTGTATGCAGTAAACTCTCCATTAATTTGGCTCGCCACCAGGTTAGAGTCCACTCGTACTTCTAATGCTTCTATATGCATTTCTTTTGCGATTCTCAGTCCGGCTAAGAGTGCTTCGTATTCCGCCTCGTTGTTGGTAGCTTCGAAGTTTAATCGGAGAGCATAGGTGTATTCTTCTTTTTCCGGGCTAATTAACACTAGTCCTGCTCCGGAACCTTTTCTGCTAGAGGCTCCGTCAGTGTATAGAATCCATTCTGGCTGAGAGATGTTACATATCTCCATGCATCTCCTCTTCGGATCTGGAAAGGCTGTTCCGATGGGTATTTCATTAATGAAGTCGGCAAGCACTTGTCCTTTGACAGCATTTCTCGGTATGTAGGTAATGTTGTAAGCCCCCAGTTCTACCGTATACTTGGCTAATCGTCCGGATGATTCTGCTCGGTTTAATACTTGTTTGATGGGATGGTCCGTTATGACCTTGATGGGATGAGCTTCGAAGTATCGCCTTAATCTTCTTGATAAATGTAGGAGGGTTAAAGCCAACTTTTCAACCGGAGCGTATCTCTTTTCGGCTTCATGTAAGGTCCGGCTTACATAATGAACCGGTATCTGTCGTTCTTCCCTTTTGACCATCAGTACCCCACTTATTGCTTCCGTTGCGGCCGATAGGTATAGGTACATATCCTCTTTAGGTTTTGGTGTTGTTAGGCATGGGAGTTCCAGAATTATTTTCTTCATTTCTTGGAAGGCCTTTTCAGCTGCCTCCGCCCATTGGTATTTTTCTTTATTATCTTTCGTGATCTTCTTTAATGTTTCGAAGAAAGGTAAAGAACTTTCGGCAGATTTTGATAAGAAACGGTTGAGTGCTGCAAGTTTGCCACTTAAGCTTTGCATTTCTTTTAATGATTTTGGTGATTGCATATCGGCGATTGCTCTAGTCTTCTTTGGGTTTGCTCTAATCCCTTCGGATGTCACCATATATCCGAGGAATTTTCCTTCTTCCACTCCGAAGGAGCACTTTCTAGGGTTCAACTTCATGTTTATTCTTCGAAGGTTGTCGAACGTTTCTGCTATATCCGCCAACAACTCCTTTTCCGTTTGGCTTTTAATCACCATATCGTCTACATATACTTCCAAGTTCCGGCCAATTTGTCTTCGGAATGCGGAATCCACCAGCTTCTGATAAGTTGCTCCGGCATTTTTTAATCCGAATGGCATCTTAACATAGCAGTATGTTCCTCGATCCGTATAGAAGGCTGTTTTCTCTTCGTCTTCTTTTGCCATCTGTACTTGGTGATATCCTTTGTAAGCATCCAGGAAACACTTGTAACGGAATCCTATCACTGATTCAATCTTCCAATCTATTTCGGGTAATGGGTAGTAATCTTTGTGGCATGATGAGTTCAGATTCTTGAAATCAATACACATCCTCCAGGTGTTGTCCGGTTTTTTCACCAATACCGGGTTAGAAATCCATGTCGGGTATCGGACAGGTCTGATTATTCCGGCCTTTAACCATTCCTCCACGTCTCGATTTATGGCTTGGTTCTTTTCTTCCGAGAAAAATCTCTTTTTCTGTGTCACGGGTTTATCTTGGACGTTTACGTTGAGCTTGTGTTCGGCTGCCCAGCGGGGAACGCCAGTCATATCCGAAGGCTCCCATGCGAAAACATCTCGGCTATTTTTGAGCAACGCCATCAATTGTCTTCTTCCTTCTTTTGAAAAACGTCTTCCTATTGTTACTAGCTGCTCCGGGTATGCCGGATGAATTAACACTTCCTCGGTTCCAGTAGTTTCTTCAATGGTGATTTCCGAGGAGGTCTCTATTTGGGTTTCTTTCTCCTTTAGGAACCTTTCTTCAAGTTTTCTACATTCTGAGATGATGACCGATCGGGTCACTAAAGTGGCAATGCCTCTCGGTGTTGGGAATTTCATCATGGAGTGTATAGTCGACGGGATGGCCTTCAGTTTTTTGATTCCGGACCTACCAAGTATTACATTGTATAGGGAGGGAGATCTAATCACTGCGAACTTCATGATGGTTCAGCGGTAAAGCCCTTCACTCCCGAAGCATACTTCTAGCTCGATCTTCCCTAACGGATTTATGGCTTCTCCAGCGAATCCTATCAGTGGTGTGTTTGTTTTTGTCAGACGAGACCGGATGGAAGAATCAAGGTTTAGGAAACAATCTTCGTACATTACTTCTACCGAAGCACCTTGGTCAACATACACCCTTCGTACAGTATACCCCTCAATTTCTGCTTCCACTATAAGAGGTTCGTCAGAGGCATCACCCGGTAGGATTGGCGGAAAGCTTATGGGAGCGTTCATCCATTCTTCTTCCTGATCTATAACTTTGCATTTCGGATTTCTTTCTGGGTGTCGAACCATATTGATGATTCGTCTTTGGTTGTTTTGAGGGTCATTTCGGGGAGGTGCTCTGTCTCTTTGCCGTACATCCCTGATCAGGTGATCTAGCTTGCCCGTCTCCATGGCTTTCTTAAGTTGTTCCTTGAGGTTATGACAATCGTTGGTGAGATGACCTTTCTCTCCGTGATAGTCGCAAAACTTATCCATGTTCTCTCTTGATGGTCTTCCCTTTAGTGGTGGGGGTGCAGGTAACCTGAGTTGATGCTCCGTTGATAGGATCTCTTTCGGGGCCTTGGTAAGCATGTTCAAGTCTAAAGGCCTGGTATCTCGTCTGTTTCCATCGTAACGCCGGTGATCCGTTCGGTAATCTGTCCGGTAGGTATTTTCCTTTCGGGCAGGCACGTACGGTGCAAATTGATAATTTCGTCTAGATCTGAAATCTTGCTTTCCCCTGAAGGAGCGTTGTGAGTTGTGGTCATTCCGGCTGTATGAATTGGAGTGATAATCTTTTCGATAATTGTCTATTCTTTCTCCTTTCGGTACTTCTGTTAATCGAAATGCTCTTTCGGAACGAATAAAGTCATCGACTCTCACCATCATTTCAGTTACGGTTTGGGGAACTTTTTCGGAGAACCTTTTTGCTAATTCCGGACTCTTGCAACCATCAATGAAGGAGGATATTTGCATTAATTCAGGCACACCGGATATACGGCTGGCCTCATCTGTCCATCGTTCCTTAAATTCTGGGAGGGCTTCATTAGCTTTCCGGACAATCTTAGTGATTTCCATTGGATCTCGGATGCATTTCCTCCGAAGAGCGAACCTCTGTACGAATTGTTCACTCAGCTCTTCCCAACTATTGATACTACCTCGCGAGAGACGATCGAACCATCCCTTGGCGGCGTCATCCAGGGTTTGTTGAAACATCATGCACCAAATCGGCATGGGCCAAGCACCTTGATTGGCCGCTCCTTCGAATCGGGTAATGTGGTCATCTGGGTCGGTGGATCCGTTGTATAATTTTAGATGTGGAGGCATGAGATACTTTGAACCTTTTGGTCCGGAGAAGTCAATGATCCTTCGGGTGAAAGGACTCTTGGACGCTGCCTTGAAGGGTTTAGAAAGGTCGTCCATCATTTCTTCTTCGGCCTTCTGTGCTTCGACATCATGAGACTGGACGGCTTCGAAGTCGAGATGGATAGGTTCAATAGGCGTTTCGCCTGAAGCGTTGTACTGTTGGATGAGAGCTTTTAGGGCGGCGAAGTGGTTTTGGATTTGTTCCATGTTACAGGTTTGGGCATTGTTATCCGGACGACTTCCGCTTCCTTCAGGTGTTGTTGGGGTAGGACCTGTCATCTCTTAGCTTAGGTAGAGTGAATGATGGGTCCCACGGATGGCGCCAATTTGTTGAAGTAAAAGTTTGTTTCTACTTCGAACAAGCGAGAAGAATCCTTCGGACTGGAGTAAGCCCTTCGGATTCGAGGTGACTCTTACTTACGGTATGTTCCTTCGGATAGCTGCAAAACAAATACGTCCGTTAGACTCGCCCCGGGAATGTATCCCAGGACCAACCTCCGGCGTGAGAGTAAGTATATGTTATTAGTGAGAGAAAGTATGAATAAAACTAGAGAGTAGGGGAGAATTGGTTAACCTTAAATGAAGATTTCCTCTCTATTTATAGACTCTCTACATGGAGTGCCAGGCTGTCTCGTACTTAGCCCATAATGTTCGCTAGTTTAAACTCCATTACCATATACTTTGGTGTACTTGTCTGTACTTTGGTCTAGGTACTTGTAGGCTTATCCGAAAGGGTTGTTATCTCTGGACGATGGAGGTCATGCGGACAGTCGTAACCCTTCGGATATTGGTCCGTATTATTTGAACACATCTGAGTGTACTTTACCTGTTATGTATCCGGAGGGTATATCCCTGTATGGTGTGTATCCGGAGGGTACATACGTCATCAAAGTGCTACATGTCACTTACAAGCATGCAACTTGCTCGTACAACAAAGGCCAACATGAGGAACCGATATATTATATCAGCTCTCCTCTAGGCAACTGACCAAGGCAGTGTTGTTCGGAAACACCAATGTCGCAAGCTCTTGCCCTAAAATAGAATTTATAAGTCTTATAATAATCATATATGTGAATCAAATTTTTCAAAAAGAGTAAGTAGAAAAATAAATAAATAAATACCAAAAGGACTTGGGTCAGGTTGTGGTAGGGTACAACTGTTCAAGTGTCAATCGAAATAAACAAGGTTTTATTGCGGGGTTAAATCAATACCGTATGCAAAATTTGCATAAGTTTAAATGCAATGGAAATGATTTGAAAAATTTTAAGGAGATAAATTACACAATTAAAAGGTAACTTATGAACAACAAAGATAGTAATAAGTTTGGTAATCTATACTACTATATAATGCATTTGGGACTATTATATAATTAGAAAGATTTAAAATTCATATTTTTACTTGCTTATTATAGAAAAATTTCAAAATTAATTGGTAAGAAAGTAGGTTGGTTAGAAAGTTGGTTATGAAGTTTGTTAGACAGCATGTTGGTTGTTCAAACTAAAATTATTTGGCTTAACTAACTTATAAAACATAAAGACAACTAAATGTGTAACCGAATAACCGAATAACGCAAAATATAGTCACAGGTACCTGCCGCCGCATTGCACATGTACCGTTCTAGTTATCTATGAAGAGTGTATAGTTTGCAAACACTTAAGTAATACGTACTTGTGTTTATATTTTGCTCCATAAAGGATACACACGTATGCATAAAGTTACAACTAAAAAACACGATATTGATTAAAACCAAAGGGCAAAACAATGTGGAAAATAAAATATTACTAACAGTAACATATTTTGCTCCATAAAGGATACACACGTATGCATAAAGTTACAACTAAAAAACACGATATTGATTAAAACCAAAGGGCAAAACAATGTGGAAAATAAAATATTACTAACAGTAACAAAAACTCAGAAAGGTACAAATGAGTTCTCTTATTAACTTTGCGTTTTGGACAACAAATAGAGAATTCTTTCTTTAGGCTAATCATAGCTCAAATGGTTATTGCTAACAAAAACAGTTTTAAAATATAAAATCGAAATATATTTTATTTATGTACTGATGATTTATGATCAAATGAGAAGAAACCTTAAAATGAGAATGATGAAAAATAGCTATAATTACACGTTAGAGATCTATCGATTAGAATTAGATGCATTCTTAATCTTTTAGATGCATCATAATATATTTTCTAGCTAAAAATTATATGCATATACGTATATTAGATGCATTTCATCAAGTTAGAAGAATCCTATGTATTTTTCATCCTCTACGGGTCAAATTTGTTGCTAGTACTACTTTGCATCTTTTTCACTTCAAAATCACTTTCGAAACTAATTGGGATGCATATAAATGATTAGAGATGCATCTAATTCAAGTCGATGCATCTCAAATATGTGGTTATAGACTTATAGCTATTTCTTATTCTTCTCATTTCAAGTTTTCTTCTCACTGGATCCTTACTCATGTACTGAAGCGCAAACTGAGAAACGAGACAAAAATATAAGATCGAAATATATTTTAGTAGGTAATGGTGACAAGGGAGGTTTCTTGTTTTATAAAGAGGAACCACACAGTGACGCATCATCTGACTTAAACACATTCAAACCTCAACAAATTCGGATGCATAAGCTTCTATATATATACTCACTTTTAGTTACAACTTTCACCAATGTGGGATACTCAAAAAGCTTTCTAAATTCTCACAACCTTAACCAATTTGCCTTCTTTTAGTTTCAAGTGTTTGTTTCCAGTATTATAATCATATGAGGGACATAGCAGAACTCCACTGAGGCTTTTCTAGTGATTAATAAAAGACAAAAGTAAAGTATATGAAGTTGTGAAAGACCAATATACTCTTAATTAATTACTATATATTTCAACAAAAAAAATTGATAAATATTAGTTTTGCTATTAATCTCATTAAAATATTTGATAAATGATAGCAAGGAAAAATGTGAGATGTTATTATGTGTCAATCAGTAACACCTAACTGTTTGCAAGTGTCATCTGTTTGAGCAACAATCTCATTCTGGAAACATGTAAATAACATGTAAAGGAAAAGAAAATGCATAATATTTTTCTCCATTGCAATTTCAACTTTTCTACTATACCAAGATATTTGTGTACTGTATGTTTTACAAACAGAAAGCCTCAAATAATTAATTAACCTACTTAAGAGCTATTACAAATATTTAATCACTTACGTAAACGTTTTTAATCGTTAATTAAATACCTACTTAAGTTTCTAACAATATTAGCGAAGAAATGTTATTCATAGAACGTCTCTATTGTATTACACTTTAACTAAAGTTTTCATATAAAAACTTGAGTCTATATCTATATTAAAAAATATTAAAAAGTATCAATTGTAACGCTTCCAGCAACATTTAAACACCCACTACCCAAAAAAAATATTAATAATAATTAAAAAAAAAAATGCTTTTATTTAAGTATGATTTTTAACGTGGGAATCAAAACCAATATGTATTTCCTACTCTCGAAAAACGATAAAACCATGTAGAAGCTGGAAACAAGATCATCATGCCGGCAACCCTTGATGAGCTTGTTTACCTCCCCGACCTCGTTTACCCTATGTTGTTCTGCATTGATAAATCCGACACTGACATCTACTTTCATTGCGGTGCTATATGTTAGAGTTTGACAATCAAATAGCACATATTGCGGAAGCTAGGATCAAGTATAACACATAAATATTAACTAAAACATAAATAGTAAACGTACTCGATGCACTTCAATAAACCTTGATTCTTGGACAATTAGATCAATGATAAACCCCTTACCGTTTTGTTTATCGATCTCTTGATAATTACTAAAGTAAGTAATTACCTCGTTCTTGTACACACAAACTACCAACGAATAAAGGTTTGTTGCAAGTAAACAAATCACTTAATTTTGGACTAAACCAAAATCGACCCAATCCCTTAGGAGGGGGGTTGAACCGATCGGCCTAGGAAAAACAAAGAGAGAAAACAAGTTTTTAGGGTTAGAGTGTGTGCACAAAAGATTGTTAAGTCTAACCCCAAGGCCTTGTATTTATACTAGGTGATTTCTTGGTGATCAAGCAAACATGGGTTGGGCCTCCCCTCCCCTTGTTCGACCGGCCATAGAACCCACAAGGGGTTTCTAGAACCTCCTTGACACCCAAGTTACACTCTAGTCCTTATCTTTCTTATTTAACGATAGTTAGTCCATATGGTTAACAACTAACGACCGTTTAGTCCATTAAGTGTTATAAATATATATATTTCATACATTTAATAAATATATATATTTATTTACATTATTCTTGTTTGTAAAGTGTGCAATCCCGAGGTCTCGTGTTCGATCCTAGACATTTACCTATTAATGTTTATACGTAACATTTAACAGTTCCCACTCGTATATTCATTAATAGTAAAATGACATTGGTTAGCGTCTTGCAACACTCCAATGCCCCTAGTTCAAACCGAGCTAGGTTTCCTGGAAAAACCTTTAATGATTCATCATTATAATTATCCTTTCATTACTAATACCGCATTAATAAAGGTGTGAGTTCCTTTATTAAAATTCTGTTTCTCGTTTCTTTATGATTGAACAAAATTACCAACACATCTGAACGTATTCCAGATAGACTTTGGGCATGGCCATGCAAACATTTTGTCAACCCTACGAGGGGCCCAGCAGTATTAAACTTCTAAACAAATCAGAAGGAATAAATTCTTTCTTGACTACAAGAATAACCCATGAACTTTGCAACACTTCTGAAAACAATCCTTATGACTCCCTGTTACGGTGAGCGGTAGATTGCTTCACAAAAATGCACTACATCCATGACACTTATCTGGTATCTCAAGTCTGAGGATAACTTTAAATATGATTCTCACATTAAACATTAAATCATATTGTTGGGATAAGTCCAATATTCAATTCATCGAATATCATGTGAAATTGGTATGACTACGCATCAATATACTTTCAAGTATATTCTAAACCAATACTCAAATTTGTCTTAGTTTAATGATATTCCCATATCATTAATCGACAATGGACATTTAGAATAATAAATTATTCAAGGATCTTAAACATGCAAATATAGGATATATTATTAAGACAATGATAAATAAACATAAAACTTATTTTATTCCATTAAAATAATAATTGTACATTACATCTTTTATCCAAACACTAATCACAAATGTGCATGAAACTTTCAGCTAATCTAAGTCCTACACCTTCAGCATGCTTGTAAAGCTTAGTGCCAGGTAGAGGCTTTGTTAATTGATCTGCCAAGTTATCATCTGTGTGAACTTTGAGCATTTCGATTTCACCTATTTCGACTTGTTCTCGAACATAGTGATGCTTAATCGGGAAATGTCTGGTGCCTTTCATGATTCCAGGCTCATTGGCAAATGTGATTGCAGCAGAATTGTCACAATACATTTTAATAGGTCTTTGAATCGAAGGCATGACTCCAAGCCCTGAGACAAACTTCCTAATCCAAACAGCTTCCATTGCAGCTTCTGAAGCAGCTATATACTCACTTTCTGTAGCAGACATCGCTAGTACACTCTGCTTTCTGCTCCTCCAATCCACTGCTCCTCCATTAATGACAAAGACATAACCCGTCTGAGACTTCGTATCATCCTTATCACCTTTCCAAGAAGCATCGCAGTAACCTGTAACATCAAGTTCTGCCGATGGATTTCCCCCATAAACCAAAAACATATCCTTAGTTGCCCTAAGGTACTTAAGAATATTCTTAACAGCAGTCCAGTGAGCTACACCTGGATTTTGCTGATATCGACTGGTTAAATTCTGAGCAAACGCTACATCAGGTCTTGTACTTTTTACCGCATACATAATAGATCCCATAGCCGAAGCATAAGGGACTCTTTTCATGCGTTGCACCTCTTCAGGTGTTGAAGCACAAACCTTGTTGCTCAAGCCATGTTGCTCTTGCATTGGCAAATATCCTTTCTTGGAATTTTGCATATTGAATCTCTTCAATATTTTATCAATGTAAGCACTTTGGCTTAATCCAATTAATCGCTGAGATCTATCTCTATATATCTTGATTCCCAGAATAAATGCAGCTTCCCCTAAATCTTTCATAGAAAAACAACTTCCAAGATATTCCTTAACCTTTTGTAAACTTGGAATGTCGTTCCCCATGATCAATATATCATCGACATATAATATAAGGAAAATTACATTACTCCCACTAACTTTGTGATATACACATGGCTCATCAAGATTTTTAGTGAATCCATACTTTTTAATCTCACCATCAAATCTCTTATTCCATTGTCGTGATGCTTGCTTTAATCCATAAATGGATCTTTTAAGCTTGCATACACGATTTGGGAATTCTGGATTTACATACCCCTCAGGCTGCGCCATATAGATGTCCTCATCTAGGCGACCATTTAAGAAGGCGGTTTTAACATCCATTTGCCAAATCTCATAGTCATAGTAAGCGGCTATGGCTATAAGAATCCTAATTGCCCTTATGTCAGCTACAGGAGAAAAGGTCTCCTCATAGTCAACACCAAAAGTTTGTGTATAGCCTTTAGCTACACAACGGGCCTTATAGGTGTGTACAACGCCATCTATGTCAGTCTTTTTCTTGTAGAGCCATTTACTCCCAACTAGTTTGGCACCCGGAGGTAGGTCTACTTCTTCCCAGACATCATTGTCTTCCATGGATTGCATTTCCCCATCCATAGCTTCTTTCCATTTGGCCTTTTCAGGACCATTCATGGCAGCTTCATAACTTGTAGGCTCATCAAGATCACCCAGTATATACTCATCACTCTCTACATTAAGACATAGACGAGTAGGAGCTTTTACTGATCTTGTTGACCTACGAATGGGAATCACTTCAACTTCAGGTGGAGGACCTAAACTTTCAGGTTCTACCGGAAGTTGGTTAGTGTTTTCAGAAGGTTCTACATCTTCTTGACCGTCTTCCAGATCATATACTCTCCCACTGAATTCTTGAGATATGAGCTCTCTTTCAAGAAAGTCTCCATACCTTGCAACAAATACTTTGTTTTCAGGTGGGTAATAAAAATAGTATCCCATAGTTTCCTTAGGGTATCCTACGAAGATGCACTTCACAGATCTTTGTTGGAGTTTGTCTGCTGAGTCACGTTTAACATACGCCTCACAACCCCAGACCTTAAGATAAGACAGGTTAGGAGCTTTTCCAGTCCATACCTCATATGGTGTCTTATCAACCTTCTTTGTTGGAACCATATTTAAAATGCGAACCGCAGATTCTAAGGCATAATCCCAAAACGAGAAAGGTAGAGTTGTTAGATTAAACATAGATCGTATCATGTCTTACAATGTACGATTCCTTCTTTCAGATACACCATTTTGTTGTGGAGTATATGGAGAAGTAAGGTGCTGGACAATTCCCTCCTTTGCTAGATAATCTATGAACTCCTGACTCAGGTATTCACCACCTCTATCGGATCGAAGAGCTTTAATCTTCTTTCCTAGTTGCAACTCTACTTCTGCTTTAAACACTTTGAATGTTTCAAACACCTCATGTTTATGTTTAAGTAAATAAACATAACCATAACGGCTATAATCATCCGTAAATGTTAAGAAGTAGCTAGCACCCCTCCTTGACACATGTCTAAGTGGTCCACACACATCTGTGTGAATAAGACCAAGTAGATCATTAGCCCTTTCAATCCTATTTTTAAAGGGTTTCTTAGTCATCTTCCCAGCTATGCAAGATTCGCATTTATCAAATGATTCATCATTGATCTTATTTAAAAGCCCATCATGTTGCAGCTTTTTCATGCGATCTTTGTCAATGTGAGCAAGTCGACAATGCCAAAGATAAGACGAATCCAGACCTTTCTTGATTCTCTTATTGTTGATGCTATACATTGAATTATTTTTAACAAAAGTATTATCATTATCATTCATATCAATTTCAAATACACCATTCACAGCAACAGCATTAAAATAAAAAACATTATTTAAAGAAACTGAAATTCCATTGCTTGAAATAGTATGCTCAAAACCAAGGTTTAACAAACATGAAAATGAAATTACACCTCTAACAATTGACGGTGCATAATGACAATTATTTAAAGATAGTACTAGGCCCGAAGGCAACACTAAATTAAATACTCCTATAGCTTCAACTCCTGCATGCGCTCCGTTACCAACGTGCAAGAATTGTTGTCCATAGGCCAGCTTTCTCTCAACTCTAAACCCCTGCATGGTATTGCAGATATGAATGCCACATCCAGTATCATATACCCATGAATTCAATTTAGGAGTAAGAGTGAATAATTCAATCATAAAGAACGCACCTGATGTGCTGGGGTTACCAGCATCATTCCCCTGCTTCTTGAGTCGCAAGTCATGAATGTAGAGAGGGCAATTGCGCTTCCAATGACCCTTTTCATGACAATGGTGACAAGCCTGATCCTTCTTGTTTGGCGGATTCACCTTGTTCTGCTTAGGCTGATGTTGTTTCATCTTGGGTTGAGGTTGATAGGCCATGACCTGCTTGCCTTTATCACCTTTACCTTTGCCTTTGTTCACATGCGATTTCTTCTGGATTCTCCCCCCATGAATTGCCAACACTTGCGGGGTGGGATTCTTGACCTTGGCTGGTAGACTTTTCTCATAATCAACAAGCAATGCGAGTAATTCTGAGACTGTCTTCCCCGAGCAATGCATGTTGAAGTTCTGCACAAAACCAGCAAAATCCTTGTTAAGGGATCTGTTGATCAAGTGCACTTGCACATTCTCGGGGTAACCAAAACCAATTCTGTGAAGTTGATCAAAGGAGTCCTTCATCTCATCCACATAATCGGCTACTGGTTTACCATCACCATGCTTGCAGTTGTGTAGCTTGTCAAGTTCATCATACAATTCAACTGCAGGTGACTTCTCATAAGATTGCCTGAGGTTATCAAGCATATTCTTAGGAGACGAATACTCATACTTCTTTTGTAATTGAGCATTCATGCTAGTGAGCATTAGACAAGCAACCTCATTGTACTTAGCATTAGTCACCTTCCATTCTGCCTTTGCTTCAGGTGTTGCCGTAGCAGCAGGTTCAGCAGGGCATTCCTTGGTCACATAATCCATCTTACCAGACGCCCTCAAGACAATTCTGAGCGAACGGTACCAGTCATTGAAATTCTTTCCAGTGAGTTTCTCTCTCTCAAGATGACTCTTGAAAGCATTAATCACAGTTTGGTTATCGGGTTGAGCCATATCTACAGATAAAGTTCAAATATTAGTATTTTCGATAATCAATATCTTCAAGAAAATAAAATACCCAAGGCTATATTCATATAACCAACTAATTTTCTTGAAAATCTAGGATCTAACTTTACATAGTTTCACCACATCAGTTGATCTGCTAGTGGTAAAAGTACAAAAGATAGTAATCTGTCGAACAATAATTGGCAAACAAGATTTCCAATTCCTAGATCATTATGGGATTTACATCAAATTGATTCATCAATTTGCCTTTGTAAGCATGTTTTATCCCATCTCATGCCTTAAGTTCTAGGTCTCACGCACAACTTAATTAAGTCGTCTACCTTAGAAACTGTAAAATTACAATTATGGTCTCACGCGTTAAAAGAATTTTACCTTGTTATAGTAATTTAGCCTAGGTCTCACGTTTACTAAATTAAAATTCCAAGTGTTTCTTATAGGTAGATGGCACGTAACTTAAATTATAAGGGTATTAATTTTTGATATGTCAATCAAAATTATGTACAAAGATGCATGCACTCATCTTTATAACATAAGTTTTCATAAAACCTTTCTATATCCAATTCTTGAAATTAATACACAAAGTTTTACTTGAGGTTTATGCCAAAACCCTAAGATGACTTTCTACAACATATAATTTTAAAAGTAATTCGTTTAAGATATATTCAAGATTGTGATAACCAAGGCAGACTCTAAGGCTCTTTTCTAAGCCTTCAAATCACGGTTATGAATATCATCTTAAAAGACTTAATTTTAAAACCATATTTGCACAAAACATCATTCAAGTAAAAGTTTATGGATTCAATCTCAAAATAGTAATAAAGTTTGAATATTGCTAGTCTCGACTGGGAGCTGATTACCGTGCGAATCGGACCACGAATGTCATAAGACCTTTGCAAGATTCTTACTTTATCACTTTAAGGTTTCACAATTATTAGTCCGTTTTAATTTTCTTTATGAAAACACCCTTTTATTGCTTACATCAAGTCCAACTAAAAACAATAAAACAAGTTGCAAAGAAAATCAAACAAACAATAATAAATAAGTGAAACAATTAGCCACATGCACACCGTATTAGAAAAGATCCTAATAAAATCAATTCTAGGTATAATAATGCATGTAATCAACTAAGGCCTTCCCCTCTTAATGGAGGTGAGTCACATACATTGACGAATCAATTGCGTAGGCCAAAGCTAAAAACACACCACATAGCATATAAAATTGATTTTAATATATGTATTGGAGTCTTCCCCAATTAAAGATCTATCTAAATATGTGACAACAAAACAAGATCCATGACAAACACGCATGTAAGTCACGGATTAAAACCTAACAATTAGCAATTAGGTCACAAGATACGTTCAATTAACCGGTTAATGACCTAGGGTTTCTAGTGATTACACATAATCAAGAAAACCACAAAACCCTAATTAGGGTTTCATGGGAAAATCGACCCCCCCCAAAATTAGGGTTAGGGTTTCGAAATTTTTAGAAAAAAAAAATAGGAAAAACCCTAGATCAAAAAAAACATGTATCTAAAACAATTAAAGATCCGGTTTTTATTACGTTTTAGTAATCAATTACATGTTATACATGGCTCGTGATGCCACTGTTAGAGTTTGACAATCAAATAGCACATATTGCGGAAGCTAGGATCAAGTATAACACATAAATATTAACTAAAACATAAATAGTAAACGTACCCGATGCACTTCAATAAACCTTGATTCTTGGACAATTAGATCAATGATAAACCCCTTACCGTTTTGTTTATCGATCTCTTGATAATTACTAAAGTAAGTAATTACCTCGTTCTTGTACACACAAACTACCAACGAATAAAGGTTTGTTGCAAGTAAACAAATCACTTAATTTTGGACTAAACCAAAATCGACCCAATCCCTTAGGAGGGGGGTTGAACCGATCGGCCTAGGAAAAACAAAGAGAGAAAACAAGTTTTTAGGGTTAGAGTGTGTGCACAAAAGATTGTTAAGTCTAACCCCAAGGCCTTGTATTTATACTAGGTGATTTCTTGGTGATCAAGCAAACATGGGTTGGGCCTCCCCTCCCCTTGTTCGACCGGCCATAGAACCCACAAGGGGTTTCTAGAACCTCCTTGACACCCAAGTTACACTCTAGTCCTTATCTTTCTTATTTAACGATAGTTAGTCCATACGGTTAACAACTAACGACCGTTTAGTCCATTAAGTGTTATAAATATATATATATTTCATACATTTAATAAATATATATATTTATTTACATTATTCTTGTTTGTAAAGTGTGCAATCCCGAGGTCTCGTGTTCGATCCTAGACATTTACCTATTAATGTTTATACGTAACATTTAACACTATAGAGTTCACAGCTGATGAGGGATTTGCTTACATGCCAATGTGGAGATTAATGAAAAACATGAAACTACACATATGTGAACTATTCAAAACAAAGTGTAAAACTTGTATAGTGGATGGGAAAATGATTTGAAGACCTAATTGGTGTGTCTATATTCATGTTTAAACATATGTGACATGATCCTGATGGTTTGTAGAAAAGTGGGTCGCAGCCATCAGAATGATGCCACATAAGCTTAGGCATAAATTTAGGCATACGTTTTAGGCCTCCCAATCACTACTCTAGTGGATATCAATCCCTTTAACTTGTCATCGAGCCGTGTGGAAAGCCTTTATAGTATAATTCTCCAAGAGGGGAAGTCGACTTTCCTAGGAAGCAAGCAGGGGATTCCAACATGTTTTGAGATTCATATAACCAGAAAGTGCTTATCAATTTTTTCACCCTCAAGCTTTTACCAGAGAATACCAACAAGATATTCAGATTCAAGAAGAAAAGTACCATAGGCCACCGAAAAGAACAAAATCCACTCCCTAAATAAGAACATGCACCTCTTTTTGACCCACGCAATGTGGAAGACACAAAAGAAACAAATAGAACAAGGAACAAGAAACACTTAAACGAACAAAACTCCAATTCTACCAAAGAAGTTGAAACAAAAATTAGCAGAAAGCTTCCTCAATGGTCCATGACCCAACTGATGTAAGCAAACGATAATGCGGATTGATAAAAAAAAGCCACACAAACACAAGAACTAATCTGAAAATTCTCAAGACGAGAAAGTCTCTTATTCAATAACTTTGTAGGTTTTCACAAAAGCTGCCAGAGACAACCCTAAAAACGTCCTTATAAAGGAGGATAAGTTCTAAAAAAAAGTAAACAAAATCCCATGCAAACATAATTAA
This sequence comes from Artemisia argyi, assembly GCA_030686995.1. Lineage (NCBI taxonomy): Eukaryota > Viridiplantae > Streptophyta > Magnoliopsida > Asterales > Asteraceae > Artemisia > Artemisia argyi. The sequence continues at coordinate 150,641,305 of CM060695.1, read as the reverse complement.
AAAGTTCCAAAATAAAGCCTAAAAACAGAAGAAAAAAAAACCCATCCTTTTGAGGCCCAAAACGACCATGCGAATTTCAGCCCAATCCGCCACAGAAATTTGTTGCCGAAAAATAAGCACCAAGCATATTTGGCACGTTGACCCGCTTGTTGATTGCATCTGCATCATCCTCCCCTTCTTGGAAAAGACTCGACCTCGAGTCTGGCTCATCATCACTATCTCCTTTATATGGCGACAAATCTGCAACATTAAAAGTGGCAGAAACATTATAATTACCAGGAAGCTCGAGCTTGTACGCGTTGTCGTTGATCTTCTTAAGAACACGGAAAGGACCATCTGCTCGCGGTTTCAACTTCCCAAAACGCCCTGCAGGAAAACGCTCCTTACGAAGATGAATCCAAACAAGATCACCCTCTCGATACAAAACCTGTTTACGATGCTTATCCGCATGTTCCTTGTATTGTTCATTATGCCGAATAATCTGTTCTCGAACCGACCGATGCAACTCTTTAATTTGCTCTGACCGATCAGCTCCTTCCTCACTAAAATGCCCTACCTCTGGAACAGGAACCAAATCCAGAGGAGTAAATGGATTCCGTCCATACACAACTTCAAAAGGACTCTTACCTGTGGTGCGATTAACCGACCTGTTATAGGCAAATTCAGCTTGTGGAAGAATAAGATCCCACAGTTTGGCATTCTCCCCAATTAAACTGCGCAAAAGATTTCCTAAGCTCCGATTGACAACTTCAGTCTGCCCATCAGTTTGGGGATGATGGGAACTATTGAACTGTAACTTAGACCCCAAACGAGTCCACAAAGTACGCCAGAAATGACGTACAAACTTAACATCTCGATCAGAAGTAAGAGTTTTAGGAACACCATGCAACTTCACAATTTCTGCAAAATACAACCTTGCTACTTGACTAGCATCAAATGTTCTCGAACAAGGTACAAAATGAGCCATCTTCGAAAATCGATCAATGATGAGTGTGTAAATACTCATCATTTTTACCATTTCTGAGCTGCCAAAACATCTAAAAACACTCAATATTGAACCAAAATAGTGAAAATATCACAGGAAAGTGTTTTACATGTTTCAAATGCAAAAATACCAAAAACAGATGAAAAATGCACAAAGTTTGCATAATTGGCAGTTTCAGTCCCCCAACTTTCAAAAGTTGTCAAATCTAGTCCCTGGTCATTCTAAAAACTTGAAAAAGTCACCAAAGGTCCTTATAAATCAAAAAGTTACATAAAAAGTCCTTTGGTGAAAAGTTTCACAAAATGTCAAGTTTAGTCCCTGAACTTTAAAAATTATCAAAAATGGTCCCTGGGATATGAAAAACTTTGAGAAAAACAAATTTTGTCCTTGCACTAACCTTTTATGACAGGATTGGTCCTTGGTGGAAAGTTTGGTGAAAATTACACAAATGGTCCCTGAAGTTTGAAAGTTTGGCGGTTTTAGTCCTTGGTGAAAATAAATTGGAAAAATCATTCCAGGGCCTTACACTAATCTTACTTTGGCATTATACACCCTTTGAAATACTTCAAGAAAATGCCAAATCCAGTCCCCAAACTTTGCCAAAATTACAAAATAGGTCCTTGTGAATATCATAAACCAAAACCGGATCCAACTAAAACAATACTACTCCTAAACCATGATCCAACCCATGTTACAAGCCCACTCCCAAGCCCAAGTCAACACAGCCCAGCCAACCCACCCTTTTAATATTATACCGGTCAATGTTTGACCCCCCAGTCAAAACCACCAAACCGCCATTCTTCCCTGGTATTGCCCACCACCACCACCACTTGCAGGTCCCATCAAACTCCCATCATACACCACCGCCCAACCCACTACACCTACTTATCACACCACATTAAATGCTACCCCCCCCCCACCCCAGTTAAAATAACAGTCCAAAATTCCCTTACCCAGTTTTGGCGCCAAAAACCGATTCAAAGGGTGAGATCAAAACAGAGCAATTGGACGGTTTAGATTGAATGGGAAAGGCTCAGAGAGGTTCAAGAAACCCTAGGAGAGGGCTATAAATAGAAAAAGAAGTGCAAGGAAGCAAGAGTAGTTTATTTTAGTAATTTTAGAACCGTATTTTAAATTAAGCTCTTTACTCAGTGTATCTTTCTTAATTCAAGCATTGTTGTAGTTTCTTATTGTATTCTAAACCTTTTCAATCAATATTAATCAAAGTTTCAGCATTATTCTTGTTATTTCAAATTTTTAGTTTTTATGAATTTCCTAATAAACTGAGTAGTGATTAGGAAGCAAGTTTCATGGACTGAAATAGGTCATTTAGGTTCCTATAAGCTTAATAAAGCTTCTTAGAGACTCTAAAAACCAGACTTAATAGAAAACTAAAAAAATACAAAAACAGTCAACTTTGGTCAACTGTGGTGTTTGATTCTTGTTTTCAGGTTTGAAGATAGATTGGTGAGCAAGATTGGAGCTGGAATTTGCCTATCTAAAGATAGGCTTCATAGGAAAACCCTCTGTTCATGCTGAGGGTATCCCTGTAAGAACTTGCTCATTTCATTTTTTTCAATTAAATCATAGTTCTGAGTAAGCCTTAGTTTGATTGTTTGATCATTGCTAGTTTGTGTTAATCTGTGTTAATTGGTTGGGTTTTAGTTGTTTTTAGCTTAGTAATCATTATTAGCTTGTTAGATTACATAGTACTTAATATTTTAATACTTATCTGCCATAATAAATTGTAAGTGGTGAACTTGTGTGATTGTAGTGATAATCTGTTTTTAAGTGTTTAAACTAAGTTCTTTAGTCATAATCAGTAGTTGGAAATCTAGTTTGCATACCTGATAATCATCTACTTAGAAAAATCATCAAACAGTCCACATTAAGGGGTGTTTGGATTTGGTAATTCAACTGTGTTGTGAAGGTTCTTGGTTGGTAACTTTGTGTAAAACTTTGTCTCAGCACCAAAACAAGTTCACATAAGTCTTAAAAATTGGGTGACATTGAACAAAAAGTCAAAGTCTCAAGAAATTGGTCACTCACAGTTAACTGTGAGAGTTTTTGAACACAAATCCTTCTCATTAGTTATATTAGTTGTTAATATAGTATAAATTAGCTTAAATACATCTTATAACACCACTTATAATCAGTAGGGATCATTAGAAGTTCACATAAGTCAAACTAGTTCATTTTCTAAAAAAGTCAAATTGGTCATCTCAGATTTTTGCTAAAACTCCAAGAATTTTCATGATTTATGGGATGAGAGTTAAAGGCTGAAACTTGTTGTGGCTTTAATCTACCAGCTAATCTTTAGGTTCCAATACTTGTTTCATTTTTGTGAATTTGTGTGTGGGTCCCACAGACCCCCAAAGTGAGTTGCAGGGCATACCCTTGCCCTGTGCACACAGACCTCACCCACACCACCACCTTAAGTGGTAGCTGCAGCCCACCTCAGTGGACCCCAGAGGTTCTTTCTTGGTTTGGACCACCCCCTCCTACCAGGGTACAAGTGTTGACCCATTGGTTGACCTAAGACTCAGTGGACCCCACCTAGTTTAGCCCCTTAAGTCTGTCCCATAACTGAGTGAAACTCAGATTTGCTCAAGTGCTTATTTGAACTCATTCAGCTTATTTGTGCTTAATTCTTGTTGTTTCTTGCTTATTTGAGATTGTTGAGCTTGTTTGCACCCATTTCAACCATTGTGGGCCTCACCTTCACTCATTTGACCTTATTTGACCACACAGTCAACCAAAGTCAAACTGCTTAAGTATAGGGGGTGCTACTGCTTATTTATAAGCAATTATAAGCAATTGCTTAAGTATAGGGGGTGCTACTGCTTATTTATAAGCAATTTTCAAAAGTGTTTTCATAAAAGTTTCTCATTTTCAGTGGTTAAGTAGGTTTGTAAAAGAAAAATCCAAAAAAGTCAAGTTTAAAATAAGTGATAGTTTCTATTTAATTCAATTTAATTTTAATTTTCATTTTTAGATTTTAATTAAGTACTTAGTGTTTTTATATTTTTATTAATTACCTTATATATTAAAGTATTTTTAGTAAAATTTTCACATTTTTATTCTGTTATTTAGTATTAATTAGATTTAATTTTAGTTTTCTTAATTATTAATTAATATTAAGTATTAAATATCATATTTAGTTTTTATAAAGTAAAACTTAGTTTTTATATTTTTCCTAGCTCTAATATAGTATAATAGACTTTTAGAAAATATATTTTGAATTTCTACTATTCATTTTACATTTTTCTTATTTTAATTGTTTAAATTAGACTTAAGTTAATTAAAAGGTAAATAATTAGTGGATTAATCTTAAAACATAATTTTTAGTGTTTTTATAATTTTGTTGGATTCCAGTGATAGCTAAGTAATTTTATAAATTTTTTTATAATTTTCTAAGTTAATTTACTATTAATATTAATTAAAAGTAATTTAATTAGTTTAATTAAGTTAAATAGTTTTCAATTTATAAAAAACCCATAAAAAGACAAAAATATTTATTTTTATTTTTTATACTTTCTTCAAGTTCTAATTTAAGTTTAGAAATTATTTTTGCAAATTTTTAGTTTAATTTGTAGTAGTTATAATTATTAGTTAATTTAAATTAGATTTTAATTTAGGTTTTAAATAGTTTAAATATTTAAATAATATTTAAATAGTATTTTAATCACTTTTATAATTTCATTTTCATTTTTAAATTTTAAGTTTCAAAAAGTGTCAAAAGCACCCCCTGTAGTTTGTTAAATACCAAAACTCACTTTTTCGGTCCGATTGCGTAAATCTGAATTGTGAATACGTGCATATAATTGTATATCTGGTTTTTGTGAATATTATATCTGTGTACCAATACCAAAATAACAGTAGCAAAATCAATTCCATATCATCTGGGCTACTGTCCTCAGTGCCACTTTCCCATAAACGATTCCCAAAGCACCATTTCAATCTCGCTGGGACTTTAACGACCCGGGGAAACACTATACTATCCACGGAGTATTGGGACGAGGCTGTCTTTGACTTGTTGACCTTGGTCGATAATATCTGACGGTTAAGAACCAATTAAAATTTGGCGCCGCTGCCGGGGAGGTTGTTGCGTGTTTTACAAAATCGTTTTAAGTTTAATGGTTTTCAAAACCCTCCCTGTACAAATTTCACACAAATTTGTAAAAAAGTTTTTGTAAAAATATAATCATATCAAAAAAACGTTCATTAACACTTCTCCTGAAGTGTTGAAAACACCAAAATAAATTAAAAACAATAAAAAACAAACTGTGAAGTTAAATTACTTCGTGTTCTTTAAGATTACAACCTGAAACAGTTGGTTTAAGGTAAGTTCTGACATTAAATTGCGAACTGAAGAGGAAACCTATTTACTTCCTCCCGCCAGCCTGCGAGTAATCTTAAAGGGACGATTTCGGTTAACGAATCAGTTCCAAAAATATTTTCCAAGTTTTCTGCACACACACCCATAAGCCTAAAGTAGTTTTTCAAATTAATTAATAAACCCATAATAAGTTCCCAAACTTAAGATTAAAACTTGCCTTTATATCCCTGTGAGTGGTGTACCTTTTTCAAAGAAGCCATTCACTTGTGATTTTTGGTTTAAGTTCACTGTGGTTTTGCCTCGATCTTGTTTTGAAAAATTGTTTTTAGTGCATGCGCACTCGGTCACAAACAAAACGTAAACATCAGAAAAACGTACACGAGCTACGTTCTGACACACAAGAACCAAAGACCGAAATGGCCGCTGGGCCACCACCACCTTTACCACCCCCTGACCCTCCCGTGGGTGAGCCAGCTCCCGATCTCCGAACGATGGAGGAGCTGTGCCAGGCTACCATGCAAGGGTGGGGTGGGCCTATTGCACCACTCACTATTGAGGCTACGGACTTTGGCCTCAAGCACCACATGATCCAACAAGTCCAGAATTCGTGTCAATTTCACGGATTACCGGGTGACGATGCCAATAAGCATCTTGACAAATATCTCACGGTCACACAAAGCATGAAACAGCATGGTGTCACCGATGATGCCCTCCGACTGTACCTCTTCCCCTATTCTCTCACTCATCATGCCACTGCATGGTTTGACCGACTTCCAAAGAATTCTATTCGTACCTTTGATGAAATGGTAACCAAGTTTTTAGCAAAATATTTTCCACCATCCATGGTTACCAAGTTACGAAATGATATCAGCAACTTCCGGCAACGTCCCGATGAGTCTCTTTTTGAGGCTTGGGAGCGTTATAAGCTAGCCATTGATCGATGCCCTAACCACAATATGTTGCAAGTTACCATCATAGATACCTTCTATAATGGTATGACATTGAGGCACCGAGACATTCTCAATGCTGCTGCTGGTGGGACCTTTATGAAAAGGCGTCCCGAGGAGTGCTATGACTTAATCGAGAACATGACTGCCCACCATAACTTTTGGGATTCCTCTGCGGAGAGGGATGCGTCATGTCATTCAGTTACTCCCTCATCATCATCTCCTGAAATAATTGCTCTTACCAAAAAGATGGATGATATTTCTACGGCTGTGTTGAGAATGAGCCAAACGATGCAAAATCAGGTTCAAAATCAACAAGTGAAAGCCGTGGCCCGAAGTTGTGAAACATGTGGGGGCCCTCATTTGTATTCCGAGTGTCCAGCTACTGCTGGCTTTCCTCCAGAGAACGTATATGCTGCTCACGGTTCCTACAATACGGGGGGTAATTCTTACCAACCGCAAGGGGACCGTAATCTCTTAAGCTATCGTTCCAACAATTTTCTCGGACCTCCTGGTTTTAACCAAAATCAAAACCGTAACGCGAATCAAAATTTTAACCAAGGTCAAAACTCAAATTTCCAAAACCCGAATCAAAATCAAGGCCAGTTAAATCAAAACAAATTTCAAAATGGCAATCAAAATCAAGGTTTTCAAGGAAATTTTCAAAGAAACCAGAATCAAGGGAATTACAATCAGGGTAATTTCAATCAGAGAAACACTTTTCAGGGTAACAACAATCAAAATCAAGGGAATTTTCAAAACAACCGTGTTCAAAATCCTCCTGTTCAAAATCAAAACGTTGTTCAACCCTCGTCTTCCTCCAATGCTGAATTTAAACAATTCATGAAAGCACAAGAGGAAACGAATCGGTTATTGCTTAGCACGATCTCTGAGCTTCAGAAGTCTTTAAATGATCGACCCTCGGGCCCGGGTACATTACCGAGCAACACGATCGCTAACCCGAGGGGCGATGTCAAAGCGATCACCACCCGAAGTGGGGCATCTTACAATGGACCCTCGATTCCTTCTACCTCTTCTTTTCCTCCTACTAAGGTAGCAGAACATGAACCTGAGGTTACTATGGACAAGGTACTTCCTACTAATAACGGAGGTACCAACAACGTCCACCCTCAAGTTGTCCCGGTCCCGGCTTATAAGCCAAAAGTTATATTTGATCCCCCTGTGAGTTCTGATGAAATACCAAAGAATGATCCTAAGCCGTCAATTCCATATCCTTCACGATTGAATGAACAAAAGAACCGCGAGAAAGCTAACTATCAGATGGAAAAATTTTATCAAATTTTCCAAGAATTACACTTTGATATTAGCTTCGCGGATGCTCTTCTTCTCATGCCTAAGTTTGCTTCGACAATCAAAAATCTGATAAGCAACAAAGAAAAACTTTGTGAGATGGCAAAAACTCCTCTTAACGAGCATTGCTCAGCAGTGCTCTTGAAAAAGCTTCCCGAAAAGCTAGGAGATCCTGGGAAATTTCTCATTCCTTTTGTTTTCCCTGGGATGGTTGAATGCTTTGCCTTGGCCGATCTTGGCGCAAGCATTAACCTGATGCCTTACACAGTCTGGAAAAGACTCTCACTTCCTGCTCTCACTCCGACCTGCATGACACTCGAGCTTGCGGACCGTACCATATCTCGTCCTCTCGGCATTGCCGAGGATATCTTCGTGAAAGTAGGAAAGTTCCATTTTCCGGAAGATTTCATGATTGTTGATTTCGATGCTGACCCACGAGTCCCTCTCATTCTCGGGAGGGGATTCTTAAGAACGGGTCGCGCTTTAATCGATGTATTCGAAGAAGAAATCACTCTACGTGTTGATGGTGAAGCCATCACATTCAATCTTGATCAGACTTCAAGATACTCCTCCAACTATGACGCTGAAACGGTTAACCGAATTGACATCATCGATGTTGCGTCTGAGGAGTCTTCTCAAGAAGTCCTTGGTTTCTTAGCAAGTGGCAGTACTACTCCTTCTACTGATCCTATCATTTCTGACTCTTCCCCTTCCCTCACTCCGTTTGAGGGAGGTGACTTCCTTCTGGAAGAGCTCGAGGCTTTTCTTGCTCAGGATAGCTCAATCCCCGATGGGGTTGATGAAAACTATCTTGACCCGGAGGGGGACATTCTTCTCCTTGAAAGATTGTTAAATGACGATCCTTCACCCTCTCCGTCTCCAAAAATACTTCATAAAGCGGAAGTCAAAAATGTTGAAATAACTGAAGACTTTCCCGAGGTTGAGCTCAAGGACTTGCCTCCTCATCTAGAATATGCATTTCTGGAGGGTGATGATAAATTGCCTGTCATTATTGCTAAAGACTTAAAAGTTGAGGAAAAGGCAGCACTCCTAAAGGTTCTAAAGTCACATAAACAAGCAATCGCTTGGAAACTCTCCGACATTAAGGGCATAAGCCTGAACTTTTGTACTCATAAAATCTTAATGGAGGATGACTTTAAGCCAGCAGTGCAACAACAGAGAAGGGTAAATCCCAAAATCCACGAAGTTATCAAACAAGAGGTTCTAAAACTTCTAGATGCGGGATTGATTTACCCTATTTCTGACAGTCCTTGGGTTAGCCCAATTCATTGTGTCCCTAAAAAGGGTGGCATTACCGTTGTCACCAACGAGGATAACGAGTTGATTCCAACTCGTTTGGTCACAGGTTGGCGAGTATGTATTGACTATCGAAAGCTAAATGACGCCACCCGTAAAGACCATTTTCCTCTCCCTTTTATGGACCAGATGCTTGAAAGACTTGCGGGGAATGAATACTACTGCTTCCTCGATGGTTTTTCGGGTTACTTCCAAATCCCTATTGATCCCCAAGATCAAGAGAAGACTACCTTCACATGCCCCTACGGAACTTTTGCTTACAGACGTATGCCTTTCGGCTTATGTAATGCTCCAGGCACGTTCCAGAGGTGCATGATGTCTATTTTTTCCGACATGATCGGGAAAACTATGGAGGTATTCATGGATGACTTTTCAGTCATCGGGGATTCATTCCAGACCTGTCTCTCCCACTTGGAACAAATGCTTAAACGTTGCAAAGAAACGAATTTAAGTCTCAACTGGGAGAAGAGTCACTTTATGGTTAAAGAGGGCATAGTCCTCGACCATAAAATCTCAAAGAACGGGATTGAGGTTGACAAAGCCAAAATCGATGTCATTGCTAAATTACCTCATCCCACCACCGTAAAAGGTGTTAGGAGCTTTTTGGGTCATGTCGGCTTCTACCGTAGGTTTATCCAAGATTTTTCTAAGATTGCCCGGCCTATGACCCATCTCCTCGAGAAGGATGCTCCTTTCATCTTCTCTCCTGAGTGCATCGAAGCTTTTGAAACATTAAAGAAAAAGCTTACCGAGGCACCGATTCTTGTTGCCCCCGATTGGGACCTACCTTTTGAGCTTATGTGCGATGCTAGTGATTTTGCCATAGGTGCGGTCTTGGGGCAACGAAAAGCAAAATATTTTCAGCCTATACACTACGCAAGTAAGACTATGACCGAGGCTCAGAGTCATTACACCACCACTGAAAAAGAACTCCTAGCTGTGGTGTATGCCTTTGAGAAATTCCGGCCATACTTGATCCTAACCAAATGCGTGGTGTATACAGATCACTCTGCTTTGAAGTACTTATTTGCAAAGCAAGATGCAAAGCCGAGGCTTCTCCGTTGGGTTCTCCTCCTTCAGGAATTTGATATCATTATCCGTGATAAAAAAGGAGCTGAGAACCTTGCTGCTGATCATCTCTCACGATTAGAAAACCCACATCAAGATGTGTCCGAGAAACAAGAAATAAATGAATCATTCCCTCTCGAGACACTCAGTGCGGTTTCTTTTCGTGGTGACTCTACTACCCCATGGTTTGCCGACTTTGCAAATTACCATGCGGGTAACTTCATCGTGAAGGGGATGACGTCCCAACAGAAAAACAATTTTTTTAAAGACGTCAAACATTATTTCTGGGACGACCCTTTCCTCTTCAAAATCTGTGCTGATCAAGTCATCAGGCGATGTGTATACGGACAGGAAGCCGCTGATATTCTCAAGGCTTGCCATGCTGGACCCACCAGGGGCCACCATAGTCCTAACTACACCGCCAAAAAGGTGTTTGATTCCGGTTTCTATTGGCCCACGATCTATAAGGATGCCCACGAGTTAGTCAAAGCCTGTGATGCTTGTCAGCGTCACGGGAATATTTCACAAAAGAACGAAATGCCACAAAATGCTATTCAAGTTTGTGAAATCTTTGACGTCTGGGGCATTGACTTTATGGGGTCATTCCCATCTTCTCGTGGAAACAAATACATACTCGTGGCTGTTGACTACTTGTCAAAATGGGTTGAGGCTAAGGCCTTACCCACTAATGATGCCCGAGTTGTTGTGAAATTTTTGAAATCCCTCTTTGCTCGTTTTAGAACCCCACGTGCCATCATTAGTGATCGCAGTACTCACTTTTGCAATGATCAATTTGCAAAAGTCATGCTTAAGTACGGTGTTTCTCATCGTCTTTCCACCGCATATCACCCCCAAACAAGTGGGCAGGTGGAGGTTTCCAACCGTGGTATTAAAAGGATTCTTGAGAGGACAGTAGGTGAAAACCGTGCTTCCTGGTCGGATAAACTAGATGATGCACTCTGGGCCTTCCGTACAGCTTACAAAACACCCATTGGGTGTACTCCATACAAGCTTGTATACGGGAAGGCGTGTCATTTACCGATCGAGCTCGAGCACAAAGCCTACTGGGCCTTGAAACATGCTAACTACGACCTTCATAAAGCGGGTGATCACCGTAAGGTTCAACTCAATGAATTAAACGAACTTCGTGATCAAGCCTACGAGAACTCTTTGATCTACAAAGAAAAGACAAAGAAGATTCACGACTCTAAGATTAAGAACCGCGTTTTCAACGTCGGTGACAGAGTCCTTCTTTTCAACTCAAGATTAAAGATCTTCTCGGGGAAATTAAAAACCCGATGGACTGGGCCATTCACTATTGTTAAAGTATATCCATACGGGACTGTTGAGTTATCTCAACCCGAAGGTCCCAACTTCAAAGTGAATGGTCATAGATTGAAACATTATTTTGGAGAGGACATACCACCCATGGTTGTCCCGGATCTCCAAACTTTCCCCATGGACCAATGAATTCGGGGATCGAGTCAAGCTAGTGACTTGGTGAACAAAAATTAGCAACATATATGGGTTTTCACCCGTATTTCTGACTTCTTTCTACTTTCTACCACCATAGTGTGGGGGAGTGGCCGTCCCCCACCTGTTGAAAAGTAAATATGTATATAAGTCTCATTTCAAAAAAAAAAAAAAAAAAAAAAAAAAAAGATTGTATGTACAGTTAAATAAAGTGAAAAATAAAATCCATATTTCCACAGTTAGCATTGAATATTAGCTTTTTCCGTTCAGAGATTTGGCATAATAACCGGGACTTTGAATATTGAGGACAATATTCAGTTCTAGTGTGGGGGGGGGGGGGGAATTCTTACGAATTTTATCACAGAACTTTCTAAGTACCCCCATTTTTAGGCCTAAATTTTTCACTTTATTTCAAAATTTTTGTGGTAATAAGTCCGCCAAAGTCTAAATGACAAATGGATTGGCTAGTCCAGGAGCAAACGGCTCTTGGTAAAGACATCTCAAACCCGTTGATGGCTGGCAATTTGCCAAAAATTGTATGGTTCCTCAGCTCCCCCGTATCCTCATAAGCAAATGAGTTGGCTAGCCCGCAAGATTATGGCTTGTGGTAAAGGCAGTGGAAAATCCATAATTGGTAATCAGCTCACCAAGATGTTGACTTAGTCCATCAAGATGCTGGCTAGTCCAGAAGCAAACGGCTTTTGGTAAAGACTAATCAAATCCATTGACAGCTGGTGGTTTGCTCAAAATCACACGGTTATCAGGTGTGCCACAGTTCTTACACCTGGCTACTCCAGAAGTGATGGCTTTTGGTAAAGAGATTTTCAAATCCATCAGGTTTTTCTCAAAAGATTGCTAGGGACTAGCAATGTTTTAGTGTGGGGGATTGATGAGTGTGTAAATACTCATCATTTTTACCATTTCTGAGCTGCCAAAACATCTAAAAACACTCAATATTGAACCAAAATAGTGAAAATATCCCAGGAAAGTGTTTTACATGTTTCAAATGCAAAAATACCAAAAACAGATGAAAAATGCACAAAGTTTGCATAATTGGCAGTTTCAGTCCCCCAACTTTCAAAAGTTGTCAAATCTAGTCCCTGGTCATTCTAAAAACTTGAAAAAGTCACCAAAGGGCCTTATAAATCAATAAGTTACATAAAAATTCCTTTGGTGAAAAGTTTCACAAAATGTCAAGTTTAGTCCCTGAACTTTAAAAATTATCAAAAATGGTCCCTGGGATATGAAAAACTTTGAGAAAAACAAATTTTGTCCTTGCACTAACCTTTTATGACAGGATTGGTCCTTGGTGGAAAGTTTGGTGAAAATTACACAAATGGTCCCTGAAGTTTGAAAGTTTGGCGGTTTTAGTCCCTTGTGAAAATAAATTGGAAAAATCATTCCAGGGCCTTACACTAATCTTACTTTGGCATTATACACCCTTTGAAATACTTCAAGAAAATGCCAAATCCAGTCCCCAAACTTTGCCAAAATTACAAAATAGGTCCTTGTGAATATCATAAACCAAAACCGGATCCAACTAAAACAATACTACTCCTAAACCATGATCCAACCCATGTTACAAGCCCACTCCCAAGCCCAAGTCAACACAGCCCAGCCAACCCACCCTTTTAATATTATACCGGTCAATGTTTGACCCCCCAGTCAAAACCACCAAACCGCCATTCTTCCCTGGTATTGCCCACCACCACCACCACTTGCAGGTCCCATCAAACTCCCATCATACACCACCGCCCAACCCACTACACCTACTTATCACACCACATTAAATGCTACCCCCCCCACCCCAGTTAAAATAACAGTCCAAAATTCCCTTACCCAGTTTTGGCGCCAAAAACCGATTCAAAGGGTGAGATCAAAACAGAGCAATTGGACGGTTTAGATTGAATGGGAAAGGCTCAGAGAGGTTCAAGAAACCCTAGGAGAGGGCTATAAATAGAAAAAGAAGTGCAAGGAAGCAAGAGTAGTTTATTTTAGTAATTTTAGAACCGTATTTTAAATTAAGCTCTTTACTCAGTGTATCTTTCTTAATTCAAGCATTGTTGTAGTTTCTTATTGTATTCTAAACCTTTTCAATCAATATTAATCAAAGTTTCAGCATTATTCTTGTTATTTCAAATTTTTAGTTTTTATGAATTTCCTAATAAACTGAGTAGTGATTAGGAAGCAAGTTTCATGGACTGAAATAGGTCATTTAGGTTCCTATAAGCTTAATAAAGCTTCTTAGAGACTCTAAAAACCAGACTTAATAGAAAACTAAAAAAATACAAAAACAGTCAACTTTGGTCAACTGTGGTGTTTGATTCTTGTTTTCAGGTTTGAAGATAGATTGGTGAGCAAGATTGGAGCTGGAATTTGCCTATCTAAAGATAGGCTTCATAGGAAAACCCTCTGTTCATGCTGAGGGTATCCCTGTAAGAACTTGCTCATTTCATTTTTTTCACTTAAATCATAGTTCTGAGTAAGCCTTAGTTTGATTGTTTGATCATTGCTAGTTTGTGTTAATCTGTGTTAATTGGTTGTGTTTTAGTTGTTTTTCGCTTAGTAATCATTATTAGCTTGTTAGATTACATAGTACTTAACATTTCAATACTTATCTGCCATAATAAGTTGTAAGTGGTGAACTTGTGTGATTGTAGTGATAATCTGTTTTTAAGTGTTTAAACTAAGTTCTTTAGTCATAATCAGTAGTTGGAAATCTAGTTTGCATACCTGATAATCATCTACTTAGAAAAATCATCAAACAGTCCACATTAAGGGGTGTTTGGATTTGGTAATTCAACTGTGTTGTGAAGGTTCTTGGTTGGTAACTTTGTGTAAAACTTTGTCTCAGCACCAAAACAAGTTCACATAAGTCTTAAAAATTGGGTGACACTGAACAAAAAGTCAAAGTCTCAAGAAATTGGTCACTCACAGTTAACTGTGAGAGTTTTTGAACACAAATCCTTCTCATTAGTTATATTAGTTGTTAATATAGTATAAATTAGCTTAAATACATCTTATAACACCACTTATAATCAGTAGGGATCATTAGAAGTTCACATAAGTCAAACTAGTTCATTTTCTAAAAAAGTCAAATTGGTCATCTCAGATTTTTGCTAAAACTCCAAGAATTTTCATGATTTATGGGATGAGAGTTAAAGGCTGAAACTTGTTGTGGCTTTAATCTACCAGCTAATCTTTAGGTTCCAATACTTGTTTCATTTTTGTGAATTTGTGTGTGGGTCCCACAGACCCCCAAAGTGAGTTGCAGGGCAGACCCTTACCCTGTGCACACAGACCTCACCCACACCACCACCTTAAGTGGTGGCTGCAGCCCACTTCATTGGACCCCAGAGGTTCTTTCTTGGTTTGGACCACCCCCTCCTACCAGGGTACAAGTGTTGACCCATTGGTTGACCTAAGACTCAGTGGACCCCACCTAGTTTAGCCCCTTAAGTCTGTCCCATAACTGAGTGAAACTCAGATTTGCTCAAGTGCTTATTTGAACTCATTCAGCTTATTTGTGCTTAATTCTTGTTGTTTCTTGCTTATTTGAGATTGTTGAGCTTGTTTGCACCCATTTCAACCATTGTGGGCCCCACCTTCACTCATTTGACCTTATTTGACCACACAGTCAACCAAAGTCAAACTGCTTAAGTATAGGGGGTGCTACTGCTTATTTATAAGCAATTTTCAAAAGTGTTTTCATAAAAGTTTCTCATTTTCAGTGGTTAAGTAGGTTTGTAAAAGAAAAATCCAAAAAAGTCAAGTTTAAAATAAGTGATAGTTTCTATTTAATTCAATTTAATTTTAATTTTCATTTTTAGATTTTAATTAAGTACTTAGTGTTTTTATATTTTTATTAATTACCTTATATAGTAAAGTATTTTTAGTAAATTTTTCAGATTTTTATTCTGTCATTTAGTATTAATTAGATTTAATTTTAGTTTTCTTAATTATTAATTAATATTAAGTATTAAATGTCATATTTAGTTTTTATAAAGTAAAACTTAGTTTTTATATTTTTCCTAGCTCTAATATAGTATAATAGACTTTTAGAAAATATATTTTGAATTTCTACTGTTCATTTTCCATTTTTCTTATTTTAATTGTTTAAATTAGACTTAAGTTAATTAAAAGGTAAATAATTAGTGGATTAATTTTAAAACATAATTTTTAGAGTTTTTATAATTTTTTAGGATTCCAGTGATGGTTAAGTAATTTTATAAATTTTCTTATAATTTTCTAAGTTAATTTAGTATTAATATTAATTAAAAGTAGTTTAATTAGTTTAATTAAGTTAAATAGTTTTCAATTTATAAAAAACCCATAAAAAGACAAAAATATTTATTTTTATTTTTTATACTTTCTTCAAGTTCTAATTTAAGTTTAGAAATTATTTTTGCAAATTTTTAGTTTAATTTGTAGTAGTTATAATTATTAGTTAATTTAAATTAGATTTTAATTTAGGTTTTAAATAGTTTAATTATTTAAATAATATTTAAATAATATTTTAATCACTTTTATAATTTCATTTTCATTTTTAAATTTTAAGTTTCAAAAAGTGTCAAAAGCACCCCCTGTAGTTTGTTAAATACCAAAACCCACTTTTTCGGTCTGATTGCGTAAATCTGAATTGTGAATACGTGCATATAATTGTATATCTGATTTTTGTGAATATTATATCTGTGTACCAATACCAAAATAACAGTAGCAAAATCAATTCCATATCATCTGGGCTACTGTCCTCAGTGCCACTTTCCCATAAACGATTCCCAAAGCACCATTTCAATCTCGCTGGGACTTTAACGACCCGGGGAAACACTATACTATCCACGGAGTATTGGGACGAGGCTGTCTTTGACTTGTTGACCTTGGTCGATAATATCTGACGGTTTAGACCCAATCAATCAACAACTACCATAATAGAATCTTTAGCTCGCTGAGTATGAGGCAAACCCAAAACAAAATCCAAACTAACATCTTCCCATGGAGCAACAGGAACTGACAAAGGAGTATACAAACCAGCATTACTACTGTGAGTTTTGGCAATGCGGCATGTACGACACCTCTCAAGAAGCCTGTTGACATCACGTTCCATCTTGGGCCAATAAAACTGCTCACGAAGTAGGGCCAAGGTCTTATCACGCCCAAAGTGACCTACCAATCCGCCTGCATGACCCTCTAAAACAATAGCTTTACGCAAAGAACAGAGAGGAATACATAACCGCGCACCTTTAAACAAATAACCATCTAGCTTGGAAAACTGCTGAAAAGGACCATTATCACATTTGCTCCATATCTCCCTAAAATCTGGGTCATCGCAATAAAGCCCACGAAACGAATCAAATCCTTGCACTCGAATCTGCATAGTGGTAATTAACGAATGACGACGACTGAGCGCATCCGCAACCTGATTATTCGACCCAGCCTTATGTCGAATAACGAATGAAAAAGCCTGAATAAATTCCACCCACTTAGCATGGCGAGAATTCAGCTTATGTTGCCCAAAATTTCAAAGCCTCATGATCAGAAAACAAGACAAATTCATTAGAAAGTAAATAATGTCTCCAAGTATCCAAACTACGAACAATAGCAAAAAATTCCTTATCATAAGTGGAATACTTGCGTCTCGCATCATTCAGTTTTTCACTAAAGAAAGCAATCGGCCGCTGATTTTGACTTAGAACACCACCAATGCCCACTCCAGAGGCATCACACTCAACCTGGAAAACTTCAACAAAATTAGGTAATGCCAAAACAGGAGCCTCGGTTACCTTAGCCTTTAGAATGTCAAAAGCCTTGGCAGCCTCACTTGTCCACGTGAATCGACTACCCTTCATACATTCAGTTAAGGGCGCGATTATAGAACTAAAATTCCGGATAAAACGCCGATAAAAGGATGCTAACCCGTGAAAACTGCGAATGTCATGAATAGTGGAAGGTCTTGGCCAGCTAATAATCGCCTCTACTTTTGCTGGGTCCATTTTTATGCCGCCACCCGTAACAATATACCCTAAGAAAGTCACTTCAGTCACAAGGAAGTGACACTTTTTCCCATTAGCATATAATTTCTGTTCTCGTAAAAGAGAAAATATTTGCCGAAGATGGAACAAATGTTGCTCAAGACTGCTGCTATAGATCAAAATATCATCAAAGTAAACGACAACAAAATGACCAATAAAAGGTTTAAAAACCTGATTCATAAGGCGCATGAAGGTACTCGGTGCATTAGATAGCCCGAAGGGCATAACCATCCACTCGTACAATCCATCTCGAGTTTTGAAAGTTGTCTTCCATTCATCTCCAGGTCGCATCCGAATCTGATGATATCCACTCCGCAAATCAATCTTAGAAAAAATGGTAGAACCATGTAGTTGGTCAAGAAGATCATCCAATCGCGGAATAGGAAAACGATACTTGATCGTTATCTTGTTCACATCTCTACTATCAATACACATCCGAAAAGTCCCCCCATGTTTGGGTACCAACAAGGCAGGTACTGCACACAGACTCATATTCTCCCGCAACCCTTTCTCCAGCAACTCAGTCACTTGTCTCTGAAGCTCCGCGAACTCATTCGGATTCATCCGATAAGCTGGTCTGTTCGGGATAGCGGAACCTGGAATAAAGTCTATGCAATGTTGAATGTCTCTCATAGCCGATAATCCAGGGGGTATGTCATCAGGAATCACATCAGCAAAATCCTTAAGCAATGGCTGAACTTGTAAAGGAGCTTCACTAATAATCTCATTTTCTTCTACAACCATAAGAGTAAACACATAGGGACTGGTTTTCACAAGTCCCTCAAAATCAGTCTTCTTCATAAATAAATTAGAACCCCCTGCCTGTGTCTGACGAGAATCAAAAGGAACTAAAGTAATGTTCACACCATCCTTCTTAAAGCTGTAAGTGTTTTGGGACCCGTCATGTTTTGTTTTCCTATTAAATTGCCAAGGACGCCCTAATAGAATGTGAGCCGCATCCATCGGTATAACTTCACACCACACTTCATGTTTATAATTCTTACCAATAGAAAAGTGCGCAAGACAAAGTTTACCGACCTTAACAGTGTTCCTTTTTTTTAACCAAGTTAACTGGTACGGTTTAGGAAGGTCTTCTGTCTTCTTTCCCAACTTCTCAACCATATATGTAGAAACGACATTCTCGCAACTGCCACCATCTATAATCATATCACAAAATTTTCCCTTGGAAGTACACTTGGTTCTAAAAATGTTGTTACGAAGCCACGAATTATCATCAATAGATTTTGAAACAGCCACATAGAGTACTCTCTGAATAACCAATGCCTCTCCACGATCAGGATATACCAACTCATCACCTGGTTCATCTAATTCAAGTTCTACATCGGTATCATAAGTCGGGTTTGTGTCATAAGTCGGGTTTGTGTCATCAGGTATGAAGGCCAATGTTTTCAGATTTGGACAGTCACGTGCATAATGCCCAAGCCCACTACACTTGTAACAACGAGGGGCATTGTTAACACGTTCTTTAGTATTACCCACAGCCGTGGTTGTGGGGTTGGTGGCTTTAGGTGGTAGGGGGAGTGGTTCTGGTAGGTGGGGTGAAACGGCTAGTGGTACCCTTACTCTTTGCCTTAATATGTTTTTCAACCTTTAAAGCTAAACGACAAACATCCGTATAAGTCCAATAAAGTTGAAGACTTACAATATCAGCAATTTCAGGCTTAAGGACTCCCAAAAACCGTGCAACACTTCTTCTTCAACTACATCACACCTCATACAAAGCTTATCGAACTCATTGATAACCTCTTCCACAGTCATGTTCTGTTGGGACAGATTATGATAGTCAAGAAAAGCCTCTTGATGATGATTTTCTGGTAGAAACTTAGCCTTCATCAGTTTCTTCATCTTTTCTCAAGTCTCAACCTTCGATTTCCCTTCAATTCGTCGCCTCTTATTAATATGATCCCACCATAACGAAGCATGCTGTCGAAGCTTGATGGCCACGAGTTTCACTTTCAGCTTGTCAGGAATATCACGCACATCAAACACCCGTTCAACTATACTCAACCAATCAATAAAATCATCCGGATAAACCTATTACCTGTAAACTCAGGGACCTCAATCTTCAATCCTATACTACGAATAGGATCATCGCGATATCTGTCGTCACGATCTACAGCATGATCATTACGACGAGGATGATAACGACAATCACGATTCCTATGTTTTCCTCCGCCAAAAGGATTGACGCCCTCTTGCCCATTGTCCCAGACGTTGGACTCCGTTTTCGTCTCTTCTGCTGGCGACTCCCGCTGTAACTGCTGGAGCTCGAGTTCTTGGATCCGCTGCTGCAGCCTATCAATCATCTATACATCACGAGGATCACGAGCAGGAGGTGTTGGTTCCGTAACAACTTTCTTTCTACCACATGTTTCCATTATCGCCTAAAACCTCTGATGCCAAATAATGCGGATTGATAAAAAAAAACCCACACAAACACAAGAACTAATCTGAAAATTCTCAAGACGAGAAAGTCTCTTATTCAATAACTTTATAGGTTTTCTCAAAAGCTGCCAGAGACAACCCTAAAAACGTCCTTATAAAGGAGGATAAGTTCTAAAAAAAAGGAAACAAAATCCCATGTAAACATAATTAAAAAGTTCCAAAATAAAGCCTAAAAACAGGAAAAAAAAAAAAAAAAAAAAACATCCTTTTGAAGCCCAAAACGACCATGCGAATTTCAGCCCAATCCACCACAGAAATTTGTTGCCGAAAAATAAGCACCAAGCATATTTGGCACGTTGACCCGCTTGTTGATTGCATCTGCATCAAAGGATCACAGCAGATCACTCAACTTGGAAATCTAAGAAACCGAGCACTTGCAGCTATTACAATCGTACCCCATCTTGCAGCTCGCAGGCCCATCTTCCACTGATCCAAAATTACCTTCCCTTTTCCCAATCTCTTGCTAATTAAATCAAAACGTGCAGCTTTTGACCTAAAAAATTTTGCATTCCCATTCTTCCTAATTATGTATCAATATTCAATCCCACATAGGTTAAAGAAAGAAACCATTGCTAGCTAATATTCCACCGTGTGAGCATGTCATTTGTGTTTAGATTAGTATAATGCTTTGAAACCTCACCCTGATAATCACCTTTGAGGTGACTACCAAATGGGATTTCGAAGGTTTATATGATTCTGAATTGTTTTTATTGTTTATTTGATAATTTGACGATGAAACTTTATCTTCAAAAAA
The DNA here is from genome assembly GCA_030686995.1 of Artemisia argyi. Classification (NCBI taxonomy): domain Eukaryota; kingdom Viridiplantae; phylum Streptophyta; class Magnoliopsida; order Asterales; family Asteraceae; genus Artemisia; species Artemisia argyi. The sequence continues at coordinate 150,620,616 of CM060695.1, read as the reverse complement.
AAATACCAAAATTCTTTTCTCAAACACCAAAAAATATTGCTCAACCAAACCAAACTCGTTAGTTTACTTCACCTATGTTGGTTTAGGATATATATATATATATATATATATATATATATATATATATATATATTTTCGCACACTAACACTTTTATAATTTATACAAGTGTTTACTCGGTAAGTTTAAGTTTTTTAGTTCTAAACTAAATGTTCACTTTGAAAATATACATAATTCACGTGTAATTGCACTTTCCGTAACTGGCTCTCAGTGTATGACAAATAAAAAAGCTTTCCAAATTACATAATTATCAATCACTCGAGGTTTTTTATCCGTTTAACTTTTTGAATACGGCGATATTGAAACAATAATGGAAAGTAATTAATGAAAGATACCTGAAATAAATCAAAGACAAGATAATTATTTCACTAGAACTTTCTTTGTATCAGATGTCTCTCAGTTCACGAGACAATCTGCTATTTTTGGGCTTACAAGTTTATGGTGATTTTGTTGGGCTAACCTTCACTCTCTTCCATATACATATTCCTATGCTGTCAAGATTGCGAGTTAGATCGCACAATCTTACTGTCCTACTAACAAAAGACTTGTAGGATTGGTCTGTATCCAAATACAGTATCCAAATACAAGACCCAATAAGTTAAGGTACCTTATTGAACTTTTGAAAAGCTCATAAGCTAATATTTTAAAGACAAAAATACACCATTGGTCCCTAAACTTTCCACGAAACATCGCCATGGCCCTTAACTTTTCAAAATCGTCGCTTGGCGTCCAAAACTATGGATTTTGAGGCCGAATGCGTCACTTGACCAGAAATGGGGAGGTCAGCGCTAAGTTTTGGTTATTTTTCCAAGGGCAATATAGTCCAACCACATTTACAACTAGCGTATGGTTTATGTCTAACCCGACATTCAATTTAAGGGACCAACTGTGTTCTTATATACTCTTTGTCAACAACTTGACCACAACTTCTCAGATACGCTTATTAATTATTTCGCGGGAACCAATAAACCCATAACTAACCGTTGATTTTTTAGTAAGTCCCGATGATGTATCATACACATTGTAACTTACAACATATACTGAAAACAACCCTCAACAACGCTACCCATAGTTATTCCATAAACAAAAGGAAAAAAAATCCAAAGAATGGCAGACATGGAGCTTAGTAAGCCACAAGTGACGGATAAGATGGTAGAGTATGTGAAGGCAAAATATGGTGTTAGTTGGTTAGAAAGTGATGAAATGTCTGATGAGATGTATGAAGATTTATGCAAATTTGCCAAAGAAGCTGAAGTGATCAAAGGTTAGTTTAGTTTACTCTATTTGTGTCATTGACATAGTGATTGAAAAGTAGGATAGTAGTAATGGTTAAAATTTGATGTCCTTGTGTTTTTGTTGTATTTCCAGATACCAATTCTAAAGGAAAAGAGGTTGATGCATCAAATGCACAAACTGTTAGCACCATTGTTCATAAAAGTCCAAAACCAAGTAAAATGGTTACAAATGTTGTACTAGGTCTTGTTGCGGCAAAGGTAACCAGCAGCAATAAGATGAAACATTGGCATGTGCCTCTCCCTAAGGACCTCAACTGTCACACTATGAATATCAAGTCCCCCATCAAAAAGTTCACTTGTTATTTTTAGTGGTTTATGTAATGAAGATGTTAACTTTTTGGAATGATGATGGCTAATGAAATAGTTGGATTTTACATTTTTGCTTTACTTATTTACGGTTTTTAGTTTGCAATCGCATATGTAGTATATTGTAGTGTTTGGAATAACTTAATTTGACTATTAAAGTCAACATATACCCAAAAAAACAAAATAGTAACCAAACTGCATTGCTATAACATATGAATTAGAACATATCAGTTCAATTGCATTTATTAAACTGAAAGAAAACATAGAATTTCTTGCTCCTCATTCACTTGGGTAAATGACTAGTAATTTCATCAGTTGGTTTATGAGTTGTAGGTCCTTCAGTAGGTGTTTCACTTGCAGATTCTTCACTAGCTGATTCACTTGGGCATACTCCACTAGCCATTTTAGTTGTAGTTGTCATTGTAGTTGCTTCAATTTGTTTGTCACCATTGCCCACATTAGCACGACCTCTACTATAATATTTAACACCTAAGCCAATCGCATACCCACCACGATCGGTTGTAGTTGTCTTTCCCCCTTTAACATCAGCTGTTGTGGTGTAAGATGGGGTTCCCATTTTTTTAAGGCACGATGGACAAGTATACCACATGAAATCTGTTGGTCCCTTTTACTTGGTTAACTATAACTACAAAGCTAAAGTAACCAAGTTATATGACTTTAAACAAAGATGTATAAAAAGATTAACAATAAAGCAACGTAAATATAAGAGACAATATTTTCCAATGTTTAATTCTTTATTAGAAGTTAATAAAAAAGAATCGTACCCAAGTTTTTGCGGAATAACACTTGGGATTGAAAACGACAAGTATGGTATTGACTCCTCACTAAACTCAATCTATGTTGAGTGACAACTTTCAGGACCCACTGAGCTATCTCAGGGGTTATGTTGTTCTTTGGAGGAGTAAAAGTGGTTTGTGAATGCTTTGCATTAATTGCACAAACTTGTCAACTTTTACTCCTCTCTTATGCTACCTATTTATACACAAATGTGAACAACACTATTATACAATGGACCTAAGTGTTCCTCAATAAAATCTTGATAGATTTTATTCTCTGGCAAGGGAAACTTCTTTGGGTTAAGTCCAAAAGGCACTTTCTGATGACAACCTGGTTTTAGCCATTTGAGGAAAGTTTGACGTTAAAGTGATAAAGCACTTTAGTGAAACAGATCAATCTTTCCCGCCCAGTCCCGCCAAAACTTCAGTCTTCTAGTCATCAGTCTTCAGTACCATGAAGTTGTTGAGGAGTCATGGGGTTCAGTGAGTTATTATCATCCTCACTGAACCCATCACCTTCTTCTTGGCTTAGATCACACTTCACTAAGTTCCGCCTCACTGAATGGAGAAACTTTCTTCTTGGGCTCGGTCTAAGCATCCTGAGGATGACTCACTGAGTTACTGTTTACTCAGTGACTTGTTTATACTTAGGTTATTTTACGTTCAAATCCTTGTTAGAAGAAGATTGGGGAATTCAGTGACCCAACAATCTCCCCCTATTTGAACATACAAATAGCCTAAGTGTTTCTTGATTCAGTATGAGTTGGTAGGGGTCTTCATCTCTTACTGAATGTTGTTGTAATTATAAGTAGGACACATAATTTTAAACAAAACATCAAAGTTTATTCATAGTTATTACAAGTCCTACAAATTACAAAAAATAAAAAGATAGTTGTTGCAGATCAGATGTTCAGGTGGTATCCAAGGTTTTCAAGCTTTGCTTTCTTTGATCTGAGTAGGTGTCTTTCAGGATGTTCATTGATCATTGCTTCCAAGTCATGGCAGAATCTTTTGTTCTCATCACTCTGAATGGGGGATGCCAACATGATGTACATGAGCATTGCTTTGATTCCTGCCTTATCCATATCAGACCACCTTTGGAAAGCCAGGCTTCCATATTCATCAGTGAAGTACAAGCCTCTTTCAGGAGCTTCAAGGACCGCATTGTTCACGAACGTGATCCCTTCAGGAAGCGACCTGTCACACTCTAACCCTGGTACCTTGATCTCAGGCTCCAACTCTATTTGCTTCTTTTTCCTCTTGGAAGCCTTAGATGGAGCAGTCTCTTCTGCTGAGTCAGGAAAAATTGAGGGAATGGTAAGAGCCTCAGGCATTGCTCTCAGTCTGTCGTACCTATCCTTCAGTGATTCGAGAAGTTTACGTACCACAACGTTGTTCTTTTTGGCAATGATAGAACGAAGCTCATCAAGCTCAGTGATGCCAAAGTCCGCAAACTTGAAAGGCTTGTGGATGTCAAGTATTCTCTTATCACGTCCCCTGAAGACGGTGACCACTGCAGAATCGGTGTTTATGTGAATTTGGATATCAGTGATGGTTTCTGGTCTTAACCTTTCTTTATCACCCAAGTATATTTTTCGATCATGTGTTTTCTGAGTTGAGCATCCTTCCTGAGCTTGTTTTCCCTTTCCCTTTTGATAGCATTTAGCTCTTCTTCCTGAGCCTTTTTAAAGGCTGAACCAGCTTGTTCAGTTGCTAGTGCCTCAGTATTCAACCCAATCTTTTCAGCTTCCTCATGAACAGCCTGAATGAGAACAGGCTTGCTCATTCTCTCTTCCTCAGCCACCTTGAGTAGTGTCTCAGTCCTTTCCATGTGAGCTTGAATTTCGTCATGAGTGAGATGATGAACTACTCCATTGATTTCAAACGGGACCTTGATAGGTGCATCAGGGTCAAATCTGACCATGGTTGAGGCTGGCTTGAGCACATTTTCAGGACTAGAGGTGGTAGCAATACTTTTGCCTCTATCCTGTCTGAGAGAAGAGGAGACTGGTTCCTCCTGTGGTGGAACTTCTGTGATTGGTGTTGCTTCAGTGACATGCTCCCCCTCTGTGTGAGAGGCTGTCCAGCTTCTTGTTTAACAGTATCAGGGGCTTCAGTAGCATTCTTCCCCTCAACATTTGCCTGAGCGTCAGTGATGGCACGTGTTGGTTGTACTGAAGAAGAAGTAGATGCACCTTTGAAGGCTTGAAAAATTTTAGTCATCATAAACTTGATCTCCTGAGTATCCTGCTGAATGATGGACACCCTGGAGTCAAGTGCAGCCTGTGCATTTTCAAGAGCTGTCATCCTGGATCCCAAGGTCCATGCCAGAGAAGTAGACCTTTGGGACTGAGCTGTCACTGATTCATCCATTTTGATGAAGGAAGATTTGAGAGACTCCATAGTGGTGGTGAGACCCTGAAGATTAGAACCCTTCAGCAAGTCAAGTAATTCAGTGAGAGCCACTGAGTTTACTTGATACGTCTCGGATGCCTGAAGTAGCTTCCTAGTGAGTTCAGGATCATCCTTGACTGATTCTTGAACCGACTGAACCCCTACATTCAGCTGGTTGAGGGTTATCAAAAACTGATTCAGGCGAGTGATCATCTGTGTCAGGGAATGGTTGACTGAGGAATTTTGTTCCCTAACATCTTCATCGAAATCTTCGACAGCATCTTTGAGATTATGAAAGTGAACCGCCTGTTCAGTGTGCATGTCAAAGACCTCATCAGTGATCCCCCTGTACAAAATGTTAGTAATCTTTTTGATGAATTTGGTGAAGGTCTTCACAGTGAGAGGAGCCTGATCATCTCCTGAGGATTCTGGCTCGGACTGTGTGTCAGCATCGTCATGGTTAGAAGATTGAGGAGACTGAGGATTTGGTTCAGGGACTGTCTCCTCAAGCTCCATATCCTCTCTGGCCTTGAAGACTTCCTCATCACTGTTGAATTCATCATCAGAGTACAGAGCTGCCTGAGCTTCAGCTAGGGACTGAATCTGCAAAGAAAGGTTAGCCGGCTCCTCTTCATAAGAAGACTCGCCTTTGTTTTGGCCAGGTCCTGACCCTTCAAATCCGGTAGAGTGGGTTTTATCTACCTGGTCCTCAGGGTCAGTTCCCGAGTTATGCGCACCTTCGGGGTTGGTTGTGAGTTCCCTATCAGCGGGTGGTATGTGTCCCTCTGAATCTTTGTCCCTCGTGACCCCTTCAGGCACTGATGGGTGTTTCTCAGTACCATCACTAGGAGTCGTGATTGTTGTGTCCCTATCAGCGGGTTGTATGTTTCCCTCTGAGTCTTTAGGATGAGTTGTTGTGCCCTCAGACAAAAGCTTTGATTGGCGAATGTCCTCATCAGGCACCTGAGTGGTTATTCCCCCCATTCCAACAGGCTTGTGCTGGCCTGTCGAAGATTTAGGGGCGAGAACTCCCTGTTGCTTGGGTTGTGATTTACCCGAGCCTTTGGCAGGATGTGATTGTTTGTGGGCCCCCTTCTCAGTGGAGTAGTGCTGCCCCACCGAGGGTATAGGACCCCTTACTCCCTGATACTCTGGTTGTGATTTGCCAGAGTCTTTAGCAGGATGTGAAGGTTTAGTTGGTTCCGACCCTAATGACTTGTTTATGCTAGCAGGGCCTTTGGGAACGGGTTCGCCCGAGGACACAGAGTGTGATGTCTCAGTGCCCTCCATTGGCCTTTGTTTTGGGGCCAAAGATTGGCTGATGATCCTGAGGGTGTCAGCAGTCAGGGTCTGTTGTTGTTGCCCCCTTTTGTCAGGCTTAGAGGCAGAGGTCTCAGTGGCGAGTGTCTTGGGTTGAGCCACCTTCCTGGACCCCTGTCCCTTCTTCCTTTTCACCTTTTTGGTGGGAGAAGGAATTGGTGAAACTATGTTGTCACCCTGGATAGCAGTCAGCATGTATGTGGTCAGGGCGACAGGTGTTACCTCATTAGGGTCACGTGAGTAGTTTGCCTTATGCAAGACATCAGGTTCAAAGGTGACACTGTCAGGCTTGATATACTCAGACCCTAGTAGGTCATTCAGGGCACAGGAAATGAATCTAGGGTAAGACATGTATTTTTGCCTAGACTTCCCACCCAGTTTGCCTATGAGGTCCCTGAAGATAATTTCTCCAAGGTCAATCTTTTTACCCTCAATGAGACAGTACACTATCATTGATTGAGTAGTGTTCAGTTGCTCAGTTGAGGACTTATTCCCCGCAAGGACCTGAATAACGAATGTCATCAGGATCCTCCAAGGGGCAGGGAACCATGTTTTGATGATGGGGGCTTTGTTTAGTAGGGCCCCTGGAGCAACATCAGGATGATTCTTATCATAGGGCCCTAGTTCTAAGAGGAGTTGTTTAACCTCCTCTTCAGTGGGTGGGGCAACAAAAGTCTCAGTGTAGTCAAGGCCAGTGGCTTTGACAAAGGTTTTGTAGTCAAGAACAAGGGACTTTGTCCCATTCTTCACTGAGAACTTGATTTTGGCCTCCTTTGGTGCATCAGGGTTTTCAACCACCGCTGAGCACCAAAATTCCCTCAAGTAGGCATGATAGATGACTGAGGGGGTCTTTGTGAATGTGGTGGTGAGAAAACAGTTTTGTAGGAACTTCACCACATCCCTGTAAGCAGGGAACCCTTCAGGGTAGGCAAAGTTCCCCACCACATTGTTTTTGATGAGGTCCACGCTTTCCATTTGGAATTCCACATTGGGTGCGTATTTTATGACCTTATAAGATGCCATTTTAGTTTTAAAAGGTCTGGTTTTGAATAAAGAAGAAGCACACACAGATTTTGAAAGCAAAAGTTCTTGAAATAATTTTGCAAGAGTTTTGTTAAGATTTTTAAAAGCGTGTGTGTGTTCTTCTTTGTGGGGGTATTTATAGGGTGGGAATTAGGGTAGTGATATTGCGGATACCAAAGGTTTAATTTATTTAACCGAAACGGCATAATAATGTTGGTTTGATATCCGCATTAAATATCACGATTCCCATTACCCTATTTTCTCTCACATCGTGGGTGAACAGTTGTGCGGCTCTGCAAATAATGCACTTTTGCAGAGTAGAAATCATCACAACTTTTGTGTTTGAGGGAGCATTTAATGCTCAGTGGTGTTTGGTGAAAGAGATGTGGGGGCCCAAGGAGTGGATGCCAGTTGTGTAAGTGACATATATTCTTATATTTAATAGGATTCAGTTACCTACCTGGGACATTAACTAACTAAGTACTTAGAGCATTTAGTTAGGGTATTCAATGCCATTTTTCATCCTGAGCCCCCTGAATGAATTTTCATTCAAATAAAGAGTTTTCAGGAAGGGTGTGATCAGGGACCTAGAGAATTTACATCAGGTTGGAACACTTTTGACCAGTTTCCTGATTCTATGTCCAACATGCCCAATTCAGCTTTCAATCTTGTGAAAGTGGGTTCATCCAAAGGTTTTGTGAAGATATCAGCTAGCTGATATTCAGTGGTGATGAAATGTAGTTCAATTTCACCATTAGTGATGTGGTCCTTGATGAAGTGGTATCTGATGTCAATGTGTTTGGTTCTTTGATGAAGTACTGGATTGTTTGAGATGGCTATGGCACTTGTATTATCACAAAAGATAGGTACCATCTTATACTGAATGCCATAGTCACTCAGTTGGCTCTTCATCCATAGTACATTTGCACAACATCCTGCAGCAGCCATATATTCAGCTTCAGCTGAGGACATGGCCACTGACTGTTGTTTCCTTGTACTCCAACACACAAGTTTACCACCAAGAAATTGGCAAGATCCTGAAGTACTTTTCCTATCCATGTTACATCCTGCATAGTTAGAGTCAGTGTACCCTTTGAGATCAAATCCTGAACCTTTTGGGTAATACAAACCAAGGTTTGGAGTACCCTTCAGGTACCTGATGATTCTCTTGATAGCAGTGAGATGTGATTCTTTAGGGTCAGCCTGGTATCTGGCACACAGGCAGACTGAGAATTGGATATCAGGCCTTGAGGCAAGTAAGTACATCAGGGAGCCAATCATTCCTCTGTATTGGGTTTGATTCACTGATTTTCCAGTGAGATCAGGGCCAAGGTTGTTTGGAGGAACCATAGGACTTTTTACTGAAGAGCAGTCAGTGAGCTCATACTTCTCCAGTAGGTTCCTGAGGTATTTTTCTTGGCAAATGGATATTCCTTTTTCAGTTTGTTTAATTTGGAGTCCAAGAAAGTATGTGAGTTCACCCATCATGCTCATTTCAAACTTTGTGGTCATCAGTTTCTCAAACTGTTTGCAAAGTTTGTAACATGTTGAGCCAAAGATGATGTCATCAACATATACTTGGACAAGAATGACATCATCCTTTGTTCTGTAGATGAACAGTGTGTTGTCAATCTTTCCTTTGACAAACTTGTTTTGGATCAGGAAGGCTGAAAGAGTTTCATACCATGCCCTGGGTGCTTGTTTCAGTCCATAAAGGGCTTTGTTAAGCTTGTAGACATGGTTAGGGTATTCACTACTTTCGAAACCAGGAGGCTGTTGCACATAAACATCTTCTTTGATGTTACCATTCAGGAATGCACTTTTAACATCCATTTTGTAAACTTTAAAGTTCATGTAAGTAGCATAGGCAAGGAAGATCCTGATGGCTTCCATTCTAGCAACAGGTGCAAAGGTTTCCTCATAGTCTATACCTTCCTGTTGATTATATCCTTTGGCAACCAGTCTTGCTTTGTTTTTGATGACTGTGCCATTCTCATCAGTCTTGTTCTTAAAGACCCATTTCATACCAATGATTAAAACACCCTGGGGGCATTCAACAAGGGTCATGACATCATTTCTGTCAAATTGTTCCAATTCATCTCTCATGGCCTGAACCCAACTTTCATAAGTCAGGGCTTCTTTGACATTTTTAGGCTCAATCTCTGAGAGATAGTCAGCATAAAGACATATATTGGCAGTGGCAGCCTTGAGTTTAGCAGCCTTGCTTCTTGTGAGCATGCCTTCAGTGGGTTCACTAATGATGTTCACAAGCTCAATGATTTTGGATCTAGTCCAGCTATCCTGAGGTTTGGGATAAGAATTTGAGCTTGAAGGAGCCTGATTAGGTTCAGACTCAGGAACATGAGGTGACTCATCATTATGTGCTTCAGTGACTACTGTAGGAACAATTTGTTCTGAGGGTTCCTGAACAATTTGTTCAGTGGTATCAGTCTCATTTGAGACAGGCAGAGTTTCAATGAACTCACTGATAGGTGGTTGGGGTAGGTTGTGAGGGATGATGTAATAGGAGACGTCAGCATCAGCTTGGTATTGGGTTGAGGCATTGTTCTCAGGATGATACTCATCAGGAGGATACCTTGATGAGTCATCAATAACAATTTCTTCTACTGAGGAAGTTGAGAACCTGATGGATTCAGTGCTCTCATCAAAAGTAATGTGATAAGTTTCCTCAGTTTGTTGTCTCCTTGTGTTGAACACCCTGAAGGCTTTAGAAACCAGGGAATATCCCAGGAAGTATCCATCATCAGCTTTGGCATCAAATTTACCCAAGTGATCCTTGTGATTATGTATAAACACAGGACACCCAAATACATGAAAGTAGCTGATGTCAGGAATCCTTCCTTTGAATATCTCATAAGGAGTCTTATTATGCCTTTTCACAATGATTGACCTATTTTGAGTGTAGCAGGCTGTTTTAACTGCTTCAGTCCAAAAATGTTTTGAGAGGACTGAGCCATTTAACATTGTTCTTGCTGCCTCAATGAGTGTTCTATTTCTCCTTTCAGCTACTCCATTTTGTTCTAGAGTATAGGGAGAAGTGAAATTTTGAGAAATTCCTTTCTCATCACAAAAACACTCAAGGTCTTGGTTTTTGAATTCAGTGCCATTGTCAGTCCTGATCTGTTTAACTTTGACATCATTTTGATTTTCAATGTTTCTGACAAATGACATGATGGTATCAGCTGCCTGACTCTTCTTGGTCAAGAAGTAAACCCAAGTATATCTTGAGTATTCATCCACAATGACCAGAGTATACTTCTCATGGTGAATGGACATTGGACTGACAGGTCCAAAAAGGTCCATATGAAGAAGATGTAGGCAGCTTTTGATGGAAAAGGTTTGTTTGGTTTTGAATAATGCCCTGTGGTGTTTTCCTTTTTCACAAGCAGAACAAGGCTTGTCTTTGGTATACACCAGGGATGGAAGGCCCAGAAATTTGTTCTGTTTGGCCAGGTTGTTGATGCTCTTGAAGTTTAGATGAGAGAGTCTCCTATGCCATAGCCAGTTGATTGTCTCACTTGCCTTTGAGAATAGACAAGTCCCATTCTGAGTCAGGGATGACATGTCAAGGACATATACATCATCCCTCCTAGGGGAATCAACACAACTTCCTTATTGGCATTAAAGATGGTCCCTCTCTTGTCATCAAACTGAACTATGTATTTGGCATCACATAGTTGGGAAACACTTATCAGGTTGTACTTGAGACCATTAACATAAGCTATTCTTCTAAAAACTATACCATTGCAGTTTACTGAACCATAACCTTCAGTGGGAGCTGATGAGTTATCACCAAATACTACTTTGGGTCCTAGTTCTTCCACATATTTGTGCAGAAAACTTTTCACACCAGTCATGCTTCTGGAGCATCCACTGTCTAGATGCCAAGTAGGATCCTTGATGTGTTTCTGCACAAACAGTAAACTGGGTTAGTTTTTCTTGTTGACCCACTTTCTAGTGGGCTTGGTCCTTAGGGACTTTTTGAACTCAGTTAGTGAGTCATGGTCTGAAGTTGTGTGACCTGAGCTTCCACATGTTTTACATTTTGTGGAGGTTGATGCCTCAGGTGACTGAGAAGTGTTGGTCTGGTTTTTCCTTCTGGACTAAATAACTTTGTCATGTCCCCTGGTTTCATGGGAGGGATCTCCACAGATGCCACAACAATCTTTCATCATACAATCATCAGGAAGATTGTCATTGAAACCACAGTGAGGACATGGTGAGAAAGGCTTAGTCTTCAGTCTTTGTTTGGAGGGTGTGGCATACTGATAGCCTTGGTTTTTGTATAGACCCCTTGCTTTTAAAGAAGCAGTGTGGGGTATGTGATCACAAGTTTTGTGGTCCTCTTGTTTGCATATCATACAAAACAGGACTCTATAGCATTTATCAGTGCTGTGATTTGGATAATTGCACAGTTCACATCTCCCTGAGGGTCTGGGTGTGGTTTTTGGTTTAGAAGAACCTGAGGATACTGAGGGCTTTGTTGATTTTGAGTTAGAGTTTTTCTCAGTAGATTCGATTTTCTCACTCAGCATCCTAACAAGTTCAGTAAGCTGATCAACCTTTGAATCAGTGCTTTCATGCTTCACTTCAGTGGGTACTGAAGGTTTCTGGTGTTCAGTGGGTGCAGGAGTAGGTCTTTTCAGAATAGTCTTTCCTAATCCTGATTTCTCTTTGGGAGAATGTGGTTGATAGACTAATGGTGCAAGGTCAGAATTGGGTTCCGCTCCCTAAAGTTGTTTCAGTGGAGGGAGTGGTGAATCAGACTTAGACTCAGTGATAGACTCAGTAGGACTAAGTTCATCAGTGACTCCTAGCAGCTCCTTGATAGCCTGACTTTCAGGCTCCAGGATTCTTCCAGTATTAAAATTTGGCATTTTACTATCAGGATTGTTTCTTTCAATCCAATCACTGGGTTTGGGAGCAAGTTCTTTGCTAGAGAGTATGTTGGTTAATAGAAAAGTTGTAGAATGGCTACTCTCCCCAGAAACTTCAGTGAGTTGATCATCACCGAGACCTGCCTTTTTGGGGCTGGGTGTGAGACTCAGTGTTTCATAAAGTTTGGGGTTTTTCTGAGTCCATTTCCAAATAATTTCCTTTTCTTTCTTAAGTTCTTCCTGAAGAGCTTGATTTTGTTTTACAAGTTCAGAGTTTTGAATTTGAAGTGTAACACTTTCAAGCTTGGCTTGTTTTAAAGCAAGTAATTCATCTCTACAATGATTTAATTCAAAACTCAATTTGTTAAATTTTGAAAACAAATTAAGTCTTTGCTCTTCAACATACTTAAGATCAACATTAATATAATCTAAGTAAGATTTCCAATCATCATTATCATCCATAGAAAGTAAAAGATTTACCTTCCTCATAGTGATGTTAACCCATTCACCATTTCTTACATGACTCTTCCCTACAACAAGTTTGTTGTCATCTGACAGAGCCATCAGGGCACTGATGTGAACTTCATCATCATCAGAGGACACTTCAACCTCATCCCAGTCATATGTTTCAGCAACAAGCCCTTTGTTCTTGGCTTGAGAAGGCTTTGGAGCCTGAGGAGGCTGAGAGACTGTTGAGGATGATTCAAGAAGGGTAAGTTTAGCTTTTGCCTTTTTGTACTTGGCTTCAAAGTCAATTTGAGGGACTTTTTCAAATCTTTGACTAGACTGAAGCATTTTTGGTTGAAATTTGTTGGGGCCTGAAAAAGAGTTATTTCCTGAAAATTTGAAGGATGGTTCTGAGGTTGTTTTTGAAAAACAATCTTTAGCAAAATGGCCCATTTTGCCACATTTAAAGCATTCAGTGTTGTCATTTGCTTTTGAAGGAAATTTGTTTTTCTTAAAAAACCTTTTTGAATTAGCAAGGAGTGCTCTTTCATGAAATTCAATTTGAAGATCATTTAGGTACTCCTCACTGGTTCTTTGGTCAACCTCATCATCAGATCCATCCTGAAAATCCTGCACAACACCTTTTGAATAGAAAGCAGTTGATATGGGTGAAATTGTCAAGGCCTTTTTGGTCTCCTGAGCTTTACCAGGGTATCTCCTGGTGATAAGATTGTCTTCATAGACAAACTTCCCATAGATGGCAGGGAGCTCAAGGTTCTAAATGTGGTTTGCATTTCTCAATCCCTAAGAGATGTTTAACCACTTCTCAGGGAGACTGTTGACAAAACCAACATTGATCTCATGTTTTGACAGTATAACACCATCATTGGTCAGCTCATTCAGGAGGGTCTTATATCGAGTATAAGTCTCAGAGAGACTTTCAGAATCCTTGGCCCTGAAGGTATTGAATTCAAGCTTCAGGTCCATGATTCTATTCTCTTTGGTATCAGAAGGCCCTTCATAGCTATGAACCAGGTCAGTCCATGTCTGCTGGGCAGTGGGACAATTGATCACTGATTCTATTATATCATCAGGGAGGCATGATATAATGATGCTTTTCAGGCGCTGGTCTTGATTGACCACCCTCCTTTCATCTGGGGTCCACTGAGCTTCAGGTTTAATTAAACCTTGGGCAGTTGTTGGGACATATGGACCATCATTAATCAACTTAATGTAATATGGTTCCATCCCAGTTAAGTAGCAAAGCATTCGCTTTTTCCACTTATTAAATTTGCCAACTTCTAGTCGAGGGCAGTTGTTGAATAACTTCCACCCTTTTTGTCGACAAGTTGGGGAACATCTATGTCAGTCATAGTGGGATCTTGATTTTAAAAACTTGAGCACTCTTAAGTTTTGAAAACAGGTATAAGTTTTACAAATCAGATGCTCTGATACCACTTGTTGGTCCCTTTTACTTGGTTAACTATAACTACAAAGCTAAAGTAACCAAGTTATATGACTTTAAACAAAGATGTATAAAAAGATTAACAATAAAGCAACGTAAATATAAGAGACAATATTTTCCAACGTTTAATTCTTTATTAGAAGTTAATCAAAAAGAATCGTACCCAAGTGTTTGCGGAATAACACTTGGGATTGAAAACGACAAGTATGGTATTGACTCCTCACTGAACTCAATCTATGTTGAGTGACAACATTCAGGACCCACTGAGCTATCTCAGGGGTTATGTTGTTCTTTGGAGGAGTAAAAGTGGTTTGTGAATGCTTTGCATTAATTGCACAAACTTGTCAACTTTTACTCCTCTCTTATGCTACCTATTTATACACAAATGTGAACAACACTATTATACAATGGACCTAAGTGTTCCTCAATAAAATCTTGATAGATTTTATTCTCTGGCAAGGGAAACTTCTTTGGGTTAAGTCCAAAAGGCACTTTCTGATGACAGCCTGGTTTTAGCCATTTGAGGAAAGTTTGACGTTAAAGTGATAAAGCACTTTAGTGAAACAGATCAAACTTTCCCGCCCAGTCCCGCCAAAACTTCAGTCTTCTAGTCATCAGTCTTCAGTACCATGAAGTTGTTGAGGAGTCATGGGGTTCAGTGAGTTATTGTCATCCTCACTGAACTCATCACCTTCTTCTTGGCTTAGATCACACTTCACTGAGTTCCGCCTCACTGAATGGAGAACCTTTCTTCTTAGGCTCGGTCTAAGCATCCTGAGGATGACTAACTGAGTTACTGTTCACTCAGTGACTTGTTTATACTTAGGTTATTTTACGTTCAAATCCTTGTTAGAAGAAGATTGGGGAATTCAGTGACCCAACAAAATCTTTGTAAGGGGGACGCCTTGCAAAGAACATCAATCCAGCCCTGTTCTCCCTTTCAATCCAACAGTCACTGCAGACCAATTGGAAACCATTTTATGGATCCATTGTGAAAAGCAATAGAATACATAAAGAGTTGATGATAAGGTATTATATAATAGATGGAACAAGGATAAAGGTTCAAAGAGGTTGTTGAACAATTAGGTAGTATTAAAAAGACGAGTAAATGCATACAATACAGCCAAAAGACTTCAAGTTTTTTAAATTGTTGACTATAGCAGAGTACCAACATCACAAACTTAAACTTCAATTGTATTCCGGGTGATCCCAAGTCTGAGAGTTGTTTGAGTCATAACCGTCGTCGTAAAGATCAAAGCTCGCAAACCTCTCTGCATCTAACTGAGCTTCCAATCTGCTCAGCTCCCGCTCCTTGTCAGAGTTCCTGCCATCTTCATAAGTTGCCACATTTTCCTCAAAGCTTAATAGAAAGTTATCCAGATGAGGTTCATGTTGTTTTTCAAGTTGTTTGTACATTTTCTCTTCTTCCAAAAACTGGTGGAATGCTTCTTCTGCTAGGCTTAACTGCTCCTCATCTTCATCCAACCTTTTATATCCTTCTTCTTGTAAAAAAAGAGATTCAATAATCTCTTGTTTCATAGCCTGACTTATCTCCTCTTCATCCATCCACTAATAAAAAAATAAAAATAAACAAGAAAATTAATATATGCATACATCATATCCTATTTAAACACAATAGATCATCAGTCAATCATACGATGAATGTTTGCATACCTGTTGCTTTCTCCCATCAACATGCCTTTTATTCCTCATATGTTACTTTCGTTTTGGGGTTGTGGAGATCGTTCCTTGTGACAACTTCTCTTATTATGTCCAACGGTCTGACAATTAAAGCGTTTCATCTGTTTACGAGATCTACATCTACCCATTGATAAGCAATTTCAGGGGGGGGGGGGGGAATACTAGACTTATTTTGAATTTGAATTTGGGGATACTAATGGTCAAAATACAACCGTACTTATAAAAGCATCCATAAAGCTTTATGGTAAGCATAAGATGTGGTAAGGGACGAAACATACCAAATCAATATGTTTACACTGTTTCACGAAGGACCAAATGTAACAATTCGCAAATTCAGGTTAATTTCTATTTTCGGAAAATTTTACTATTCATGTTACTATTCATTTTTACTATTCATTTCTTTCTGAAATTTTCCCGAAAGTTGATTTTTACTTCATATTCTCGAGTGATAAATCATTTCCATGGCAAATTAAATGTTTGACACTCGTCAGATCATTTTCGTGAAAGTTATTAAGGAATTACACAGAATTACACGTTTTAGGGTAAAACGGCAATCAGAAATTCTACGCACAACGAAATTTGACCCCGTCAGGTGACCCCACATCAGAAAAATGTTTAACACACTCATGATTTATTTGAGAATAAATCATGACTGAGAAAAATCATGGCCAAAATAAACTTCGGCCGTGAAAAACTGGAATTTTCAGTTTTAAGCATTTTTACTCAGCCGTAACCCTAGCCTTTACCTGCACCGCGTTTCTAAGATGATTTGAGCTTTCAACTTATTAAAATAAGTCAACATATTATTCCCTCCTCCATTGACCAAAAATCATCCCTTGATGATATAAGTCATTTCGTGATTTTTAGGCTTACGGTTTGATGTCTAAAAGACATTTAATACCAACCGACACTAGACTGAGCCCAGTCTAGACATTATAAGTCATTTTAAATCATTTATATCATATTAGAAAAGTAACATTTCACTTTTCTCAATTTTACGCAATATTCGTACATTTTACGTATTACGCGTTTAGACCCGTGTTTCCAGCTTTTAGCAGGGTTTTACCACCCAAATGACACCTACCACTCATTTTATATTTTATTATGGGACATATGGACATGTCTAACAATACTTTAAAGTTTCATAATTTTACGACACCCGGTTTTACGTTTTGAGGCCTAATCATTTACGGTTGGCATTTCCCGGAGTCAAAATGCATCTAATAACCAAGGATAATACCAAGCCAAGCCACCTCCCCCCCTTATCCCTTGTGAACCGCCAAAGGGGGGGGAGAGTCACACCCTTGTGTGGCTTGATCTTGTGTCTTGTTGTCTTGGATGAGTTCCATGTGTTCAAGTGTGCTTTGAAAGCTTTGACTAGTCTCATTTTGTAACCTCCTCATTGAGCTATAAAAGCCCCTCTCCCCCCCTTCCTTGGCCGGCCATCCCAACACACCACAACACTTCACACTTAGCTTTATTTCTTCTAATTTGTTGCAAGGTTCAAGAGTTAGTTCAAGATAGAAACCCTAGCTAGCTTATTTTTCACCAAAAATCTTCCAAACCCTAACATACTTGGTGTTTTCTCTTGAGTTTAAATCCACTCAATACACCTCAACTTTCATTACATATCTTTCAAGAATACCAAGGGTAGAAAGGTTGCTTGAAGTGAAAAAGGGTTGAAGCTAGTCTATCAAAGTCCATTTCCTTACTTGTTACTCCTTTCTTTAATTAGAAAGCCAAAAGTTGTAAGCCTAAACCTAACATGTTTCTTGTTAAATTTTCATGTTCATATCATTTACATGTTATCTTTGCTATATTATGTGTTGTAATTATGTCCATGATGTATCATGATGAGTAAAAGATGTTGTTGTAATGAATTATTGAAACAAGTTACTAAAACAAGCAAACTAGTGAATATCTTGGTATAACCTGATCAAAATGGTAAAAATTTTATATTGGATTATTACATATTACAGTAGAGGACTTAACAAGTAAACCATAGCAATTTGAACCACCTAAAAAGAGTAAACGAGTCAAAAGTTATGGCGATTTGAAGTTACCAAAGATTTCCGGCAAAACTGCCTAAAAGTTTCTGTGACAGAACCTAAAACACGCAAAAAGAGGTCTTTCTGGTCCGATTCATGAAAAAGTTAAAACACGAAAGTTGTCCGGAATCACGTTTTCATTCAGGCACAAAGAGGCTCAAGCCTTGAAAACGCCTTCTGAGTGAGATATTTCTCATTTTCTTAACAGCTATTTACATATTTAAGTCACTATACTATTGTTATACTTTCAAAGGAATAAAAGGTCTTATGACCTATAAACAAGACCACCACCATGGCTAGAACCAAGGTAGTGTCTCATGACCATGGAACAAGGACCAAAGGTCATGGCTAGGCCATGACGAAATGACCAAGCCAACTTACAAAGGCGTAAACATGAAACAATGAAATTGGCGATAACATGAACAAGCAATTTGTATCTACTTCACCTAAAAGGAAACCATGAGATTTTACCAAGACAAATGGTCATACAAGACTTATAAAACTACCCCTAATAACAATCTTCATGTACTATAAACTTTCCTAAGTTTATACAAATATCGGACATGTAACTTTTTCGGATCAAAACTTATATCTATATACTTTATCAACTACTACAATAGTAGGGAGCTTCATGTGAGGAGTTCATTATGTAAGCCGTCGAGATGAGTTGTGGATTTACGAGTTAAAGTGTCCTGGCTCCTCGAACGCTTACTAACATGACTTCTGAAATATGTTAGCCCGAACGGTAGTAAACGATATACCAAAACATACATGTTCATAAATCTTTCTTACAAAGACTTACAAATATACATCATACCTCATCATGGACTAAATGCAAGATATATATATAGGCACTCCGTTATATTCTTTACACAAATCCTAAGTCGCAACATTCTATTCTAGGTTGCTCGTAGAAACCTACACGATCCGACTATCACGTTCATTACTTGCTATCGTACTTAAGGTGAGTTCATAGCCCCACTTTACATTACTTCAATGTTTTACAAACCCTTGGGGGGAATACATGCTACTTTTAAACCGAACACAATGCTTTGAAACTGTATGCTGCCTGATTGTTTTATTATTACTAAGTACCTACCTTGCCAATCCTAGGCCCCATCATGAACCATTTAATCACTAGTATTAGTGAGCGCGAGTATTGTGAATAGGCCTATTGGGATTGACGAATCCCATTTGTTTGAGCAGTTAGTTCAAACGAATGCACTATATTTGAAAACATTAAGTATGACGGCAAAGTACTTACCGGGGCAACATAACCGCCGATTGATATTGGTACCCGTTAACGTATTGGTTGCATGAGCTTAGTACATAATAATAACTGTTTTGTTTTCTAACATGAGTATGAGTCTAATTAACTCATTACTACCAACATATTGTGTTCAACCTTAAACAAACTCTATGAATTTCACTCAACCTTTGTGTTGACCTCTTAAGCATGTATTTCAGGTCCATGATAATCAAGAATGGAGCGGGAAGGGCACGTACCGAAGGAAGAAGGCTATAAACTATTATGTCATTCAATAAAAACATCATAGACTTTATATTGATGTGTTTTGAAACAATGGATCATTTTGGGACCTTACTATGTAAACTTTGATATATTTGAATAATATGAATGACAACTCTTTTTATTACGATTCGTTTAGAGATCGTTTTCTATTATTATGACTGTTGTGCCGTCGAGTAACACCCAAGTTGAATTCCGCTGCATCATGAATTGGGGGTGTTACACCAAACATATAACACCAATGTCAATAAGTGATTGATGTGCTAATTGTGTGTACAAGTTTTAAAATTTATAAACATGCATATCCGATTAACTATTTAACACGTACGAGCAAGTATACTCGTCCGTTTTAGTAAAGGTGGGTAAGTCGAGATCGTCCCAAAGGATTTACGGATCAAAGTTTTATATAAAAATAAGTTTGTAAACAAGGGTTGTCAATCCTTATTATCGAAAATTTAAATATTCAAGAAACGATATAACTAAATCATATACTTGTATGAAATGCCACAATCAATCAATTGGAGTATTCATGTTAAGCTTGGTGTAAACTTGTTATGATGCACAACTTTTATATGAATGACTAACAATCAATGGTGTTTATCATGTTAAACCATTACTAGAATTCAATCATCTAGTTACTTGCTTTCGGCCTACGATAACTAGAATAATAATTCCATTAACTCAATGTTGTTTAAAAGCAATTCTTTACTTATGAATTCCTACGAATCCTTTCGGCCTAATTTCGTGATGAAATCTTCTCAAATCCATTTTAAAGAGTAAACATGATGCTCGTCACACACCATATTCCATACTAATTCGTGCACTAACTTTTTGGAATAAAAACATTTAGAAAACCCTTTCGGCCAATATTCCCCAAAGATGTTTTTATCAACAAATTAAGCAAGATTAGATATTATCCCAACAAAGTCATAAATTAAGAAGAGTTTTCATGCATCACCTTTTTAAAATAAAGAATACTCCATGACTAACTACATCATTCACACAAGTATAAATCAAATCACTCCATATCAATTATATTAAAACACAAGTAGTAAACAAAACATTCATTAAATTCAAAGTAACAAGTGTTCATTGTAAGTAACAAGATGTACCTAGCTTGAGAATTACAAGAACTAAAATCGTGGAACTATAGCAACCACACGCCTCCAATCGACTACTAAATACAATAAACAACTCCACACACTTAACCAAACTATTGAGACTTTAACTCAAAGTTTCCTGGACATTTTTACTATTGTAGCAACTGATAACGCTCAAAGTTAACATGTTTTTATAAGCGTTATTAGTGTTTTTGTGTATGTTATTTGGTTGTTTTATATGCTTTTGCCACTAAATCGTATCAAAATGTGTTTTTGTAGCATATGTAGCCAAATGTAGGAAAAATGGAGAAAAAGTGAAGAAAATGAAGTATATGCGATTACACGAAGATTCCCAAGTTCAAAAGTCCAATCTGTGAAGCATGTCATAAAGAGAACCTAAGTTTTGTCATCTCAAAGTTCCATGTTCAGAGTTAATCAAGTTTGGATAGTGCATAAAGAACTACACAAGGAAAAGTCAAAATCCAAATGCAACCAGAACCTACCATCCGATCGGTTGGAGTATAACCGATCGGATAGCCTTAATGACCACATCCATCCGATCGATATCAACCTGCAACCGATCGGATGGTCATTTCTGCCTGTTTTTACGAACTTTTGTGCATGAATCTTGGTCTTTTGTCCCATTGTTCTAGGCCATTCTTAGTATCTTATTGTCCAAGCTCCAGCATTTATGTCCCTATTCATTGCTTGGAGTATTTGACAAGCCAAAAAGGACCTTAAGAGTACACAATTAAAGACACCATTGAGGAGACCAATTACTATCATTACTACTCTCAATTATTATCATCATCTAGCTCTCAAAGAAGGAAAATTCGTGCAGAAAGAACCAGGAACTTTGGAGGACCAAGGAAGCAACATTTGGAGGCCAAAATCTCAAGAAATTATCACCAATACTTAGGTTTTCAATACCTTGTCATTTGTTATCAATTACAAAGCATTGTAAGACTTATAACCATGGTTTCTAATGTTAAATATTCTGAGTTTATTTGCATGTTTGCTATGAGTGGCTAGTAGCCCTTTTACATTTGTTTTGATGAAATTTTATGCTTAGTGATAGTTATGATTGTGATAACATGTTTTAATTCAACTTCAAGTTAATCCTAAGAACCAATTGTACCTTAAGTTTCATAGTGACATTTGTTGAGTCAAGGTTAACTAATTGATAATAGTTTCAAGGGTCGAAAGATTTGTTATTATTCAACTAGTTATACTCATTTGTCTATGAATGATTGTTTTTCACCATAATTATTCTTGGCTAAACAAAGAAACAAGAAGTATGATTGTAATGAGAATGCTTTTATAACATCAAATCGGATTGTTTGTAAACCTTTAGTTGGACGAAAGTTTAAATGTTTATAAATGATTGTAACCTTTTTGTCTATGAAAAGGTGACATTTTGTAATGACCATTTCCTAAGAGTATTTGATTTGTAATAAGAGTTTGTTCTTGTGTTTAAGATATTCACCATACCTTATGAACCTTGGATGGATCTTGAATTGATTGGTTTATACCTAAAGCTTGTTTTTATGAACTAAAATCTTGACGAAGGTTTAACTTGTAGAAACAATAGATTGGATCACCATCTAATTATCACAACCAACATGTTATCAAAAGTTATCACAATCATGTGTGTCATTAAGTAGAAAACTAGTCTAAACAAGTGTAGTTTTTAAATTATTGAATTTGCTTATTATCTTATTTGCGTACATTAGAGATTTACTTTTAGACTTATATTTTGATTCACTCACAAATCCCTGTGAACGATCCCGACTTACCATCATATCTTGCTATAACGGACGAGTACACTTGCTCGTATGTGTTGTTTCTAGATTTGGTAATTCACCCTTATAAATTTAAAACTTGCACTAACAAATAGCACATCAAGTTTTTGGCGCCGTTGCCGGGGATTTTGATTGTGTTTCTTTTAAGTTTTTAAAAGTCCGTTTCTTTTCGTGTTCGTTTTCTAAAAAAAAAATATTTTCAGTGTCATCCAACCGATCGGATAGACTTCCAGCCGATTGGTTTCCTAGTTTTTTCAGTTTTCTTAATTTTACCGTAGCATCCATCCGATCGGTTTGGTATCCAACCGATTCGGATAGACTTTTCTGTTTTTGAAAATTTTATTTTCTCGTTCTTTTGTTTAGGTAATTGAATCGATTCTCTTGGTAGTTGCATGAACACTCGTTCTACTACTAAAAAGCTTAGTACACCTTTATCCGATCCCGAAAGTTTGTTTCGTAAGAAGAGATCTTCATCTATTCTTAATTGGTTTGATAATCTTTCCGAAGAACATCCGATTTCCAATCTTTTTGAACCAATACCCATGGCTGACGATCAACCCATGTGGGCCGCCAATCGAACCGTAGCACCTACTCCTGGAGCTGCTATTGTTGTCGCCGACCTTGGTGAAAACTTTTCCGTTAAAGGTCACCATCTTTCTATGATCAAAGACCGTCAATTTGATGGCCGTTCGTGGGCCGATCCGCATAAACACATTGCCGAATTCATTGAAATTAGTGGCATGTTTCGTTATGGAAATACCAATGTCGATGCTATCAAGCTCAAACTTTTTCCATCATCACTCGCCGGAGATGCCAAAGTATGGTATAACGAATTAACCCAAGGAACTATCAATACTTGGGAGGAGATGAGGCAAGCTTTTGTAAGCCGATTCTTTCCACCTGCCATGTATGATAGACTAATGGGAGAAATCCATGCTTTTTCACAAAATCCTAATGAATCTCTTGTTGAAGCTTGGCTTCGCATGAAAGATTTGCTTCGAAGTTGTCATGGTCATAATTTAGGACGAGGAACAATAATCCAAATCTATTATCATGGTCTTGATGAAGCATCCCAAGCAATCCTTGATGCCGGAGGAATTTTTCTTTACAAAACACCTAACGAGGCATATCAACTTCTCGAAGATCGAGTACTCCTTAAACTCGATTGGTCAAAAGATTCCAAAACCAAACCCTTACGGAAAACCGTTGCTTTTGCCGAAAGTTCAGATAATTCAAAACTCATGGACAAAATAGAAGCCTTGTCTTCTAAAATCGACTCGCAATACAAAGATATAAAAGGAGAAATGAAAGAAATGCCAGATGGTTGTAATAATTGTGGAGGAAAGCACACATCATCCGAGTGAGATGACCAACCTATGAATGGACCCAACGAAGGGGAAGCCAATTATGTCCAAGGAGGATATCGTGGAGGAGGTTTTCGTGGTAATTATTACGGAAGAAGTTCTGGAAATTGGCAAGACCGCCAACAAAGGGATAACAACCGTGATTTTCAACCCTGAATAGACAATCCAAAGCCACCAAATTCAGATAAAAAGGAAGAATCTGATTTCCAAAAAATGATGCGAAATTTCGTAACTGCTCAAAGAACTACAAATGAGTTTGTAAAAACTCAATTTTTCAATCTCAAAACCAAAATTGAGCAAGGTCAGAAAAATCATCAAGCTTCTATCCAGGATCTTGAACAAAAATTTGGTAGACTTTCTGATCAATTTTCTTCTCGAATTCCTGGTACATTACCAAGTAACACCCAATCCAATCCAAAACCGTCTGGATCAAACGATAAGAATTATCGGCCACCACAACACAGAAATGAGCATATCAATGCTGTATTCACTCGAAGTGGTCTCTCATATGATCCACCACCCGTTCCTATAGATAATACTATTATTCAAGATGAGGAGGAGGAAGAATCTGAAGAAGAAGCAGCTGAAGAAGAACCAACCCAAACAACAACCAAAGAAAATACCGTTCCATCAATAAAACCTTATATACCGAAAATACCATATCCACAAGCCCTAAGAAAAGAGAAAAGAGAGGAGCGAAATAAGAAGTTTATAGAGATGATCAAAGAAGTTAGAATTAACGTACCCCTCGTTGATGTTCTAGCTGGAATGCCCAATTATGGGAAATTTTTGAAAGAACTTCTTAATAATCGAAACAAGTTGGAACAAATTTCCGCTACCGTTCTCAATGAAGAATGCTCTGCTATCATTCAAAACAAAATTCCACCAAAACTTGGAGATCCCGGAAGTTTTCTTATACCATGTACATTAGGAAACAACATCACATGCGATGCTTTAGCCGATTTAGGTGCAAGTATCAATTTGATGCCCTATTCGTTGTATTCTAAACTTTCCATCAATACATTGAAACCTACTAAGATGAGTATAAGATTAGCCAACCATACATACCAATATCCTGTTGGGGTTGCTGAAAATATGCTTGTTCAAGTTGGTAAATTTGTTTTTCCTGTGGATTTTGTCATCTTAGAAATGGAGGAAGATAGTCGAGTACCCTTAATCTTAGGAAGACCTTTCTTAAACACTGCTGATGCCATGATCAAAGTCAAAGGCAGAGAACTCAATCTTGGAGTAGGAGAAGACCGAATCACATTCTTAATCGATAAAGCAATGAAATATCCAAATTACAGTGATGACACATGCTATAACATCGATGTCATTGATGAAGTCACTGAGGAAGAATTGGATGCATTACTTGACGATTCAAAACCATTCATGACTACTTCAGAAAAGATCAGTGAAACAGATTCTGATAAAGAATTTTAGGAATTCATAGAAGTAAAATTAGAAGAAGAAGAAGAGAAATTTGAAGATATCATTGAAAAAGATCAAATGAAAATCAAATCATCTCTAGAAGAACCACCCACTGATTTGGAACTCAAACTCCTTCCCAATAATCTCGAATATGCCTACTTAGAAGAAAA
Organism: Artemisia argyi; assembly: GCA_030686995.1. Lineage (NCBI taxonomy): Eukaryota > Viridiplantae > Streptophyta > Magnoliopsida > Asterales > Asteraceae > Artemisia > Artemisia argyi. The sequence goes on along the minus strand of CM060695.1, from coordinate 150,595,469 downwards.
TTCACTTCTTCCAGTAGTCATATCGTCGTTGCTCAAAACAAATCAAAAAGAAAGACTCGTTTATGTTCTTAAGAAGCATAAACGTGCTTTTGCGTGGAAAACTTCTGATATTCCAGGAATTAGTCCAGATTTTTGCAAACACAAAATCAATTGTGAAGAAGGTACTAAAGCCATTGTAGAAAGACAACGTCGACTCAACCCAAATATGAAAAAAGTTGTTAAGAAGGAAATCATCAAACTTCTTGACGCAGGAATTATTTATCCTATCGAGGATAGCCTATGGTTGAGTCCGGTTCACTGTGTTCCAAAGAAAGGAGGAATGACTGTAGTGACCAACGAAAGGAATGAATTAGTTCCTACTAGAACTGTCACTGGATGGCGAGTATGTATTGATTACAGGAAACTTAACAAAGCCACCAGGAAAGATCATTTTCCTCTACCGTTCATGGATCAGATGCTTGAAAGATTAGCAGGAAACAAATACTTTTGCTTCCTTGATGGTTTTTCGGGATATTTCCAAATTCCTATCGATCCATCCGATCAAGAGAAAACCACATTTACATGTCCTTTTGGAACCTACGCTTACCGGCGTATGCCTTTTGGTCTATGTAATGCACCTGCAACTTTTCAAAGGTGTATGATCGTAATATTTCAAGACATGCTTGAGACATCTATGGAACTTTTCATGGATGACTTTTTAGTTTTTGGTGATTCTTTTGAAACTTGTCTTTCCAATCTCGATAAAATGCTTGAGAGATGTGAAGCTGCACATCTAGTTCTTAATTGGGAGAAATGTCATTTCATGGTAACTAAAGGAATTGTGTTAGGACACAAGATATCAAGTTCAGGAATGGAAGTAGACAAAGCTAAAATAGATGTTATCACCAAATTACCACCACCAACTAACGTTAAAACCGTTAGAAGTTTTCTAGGACATGCCGGTTTTTACCGCTGATTTATCAAAGATTTTTCAAAAATATCACGTCCTATGACTAAACTCTTAGAAAAGGATTCTGTATTTGATTTAATGCAGACTGCATTAAAGCTTTCGAAATGTTGAAAAGTTAATTGACTAGTGCCCCAATTATGGTTGCACCTAATTGGTCACTACCATTTGAACTCATGTGTGATGCAAGCGATTTCGCTGTTGGAGCTGTTTTAGGACAACGTGAAGGAAAACATTTTCGTCCTATATACTTTGCTAGTAAAACACACAACAATGCTCAACAAAACTATACGGTTACGGAAAAGGAATTATTAGCCGTAGTTTTTGCATTTGACAAATTCAGATCTTATCTCGTGCTTTCAAAAACGATAGTTTTTACAGATCATTCCGCACTCAAATATCTGTTTACCAAACAAGATGCAAAACCGCGTCTTATCAGATGGATTTTACTACTGTAAGAATTCGATATCGAAATAAAAGATAAGAAATGAGCAGAAAATCTTGCAGTAGATCATTTGTCACGTCTCGAGAATCCGAATTTGAAAGAATTAAAAGAAAATGAAATTAACGATTATTTTCCAGATGAAACTCTCATGACGATAGATAAAGATGATGATGTGGAAGTACCATGGTTTGCAGATTACGCAAATTATCTTGCAGGAGATATTCTTAAAAAAGGGATGAGTCACTACCAACGTAGTAAGTTCTTTTCAGAACTAAAATACTATTATTGGGAGAAACCTTACCTTTTTAAAATGTGCAAGGATGGAATGATACGAAGATGTGTTTCGGGTGCCGAAACAAGAAAAATTCTTGATGAATGTCATCATGGCCCAACTGGGGGACATTATGGTCCTTCCACTACAGCTAGAAAAGTTTTTGATGCTGGATTCTATTGGCCTACAATTTTCAAAGAAGCATATACTCTCGTTCAAAATTGCGATGCATGCCAAAAACCCGGTAACCTTTCTCGAAGAGACGAAATGCCTCAAAAGAGCATTCAAGTCTGTGAAATATTCGACATTTGGGGAATTGATTTTATGGGACCCTTCCCTAAATCACACAAATACGAATATATCCTCGTTGCAATCGATTATGTTTCCAAATGGGTTGAAGCTGAAGCTCTTCCTACAAACGATGCACGAGTTGTTGTCAACTTTCTCAAAAAGCTTTTTGCTCGCTATGGAATTCCTTAAGCTTTAATAAGTGATAGAGGATCCCATTTCTGTAATAAACAAATGGAGAAAGTAATGAAACGATATGGAGTTCATCATCGTATTGCTACAGCTTATCATCCACAAACTAGTGGTCAAGTCGAAAATACCAATAGAGCTATAAAAAGAATACTTGAAAGAACGGTTAAGGACAATCCTTCCGTTTGGTCAAGGAAATTAGACGACGCTCTATGGGCATTTCGTACGGCATATAAGACACCAATTGGTACAACACCATACAGACTATTGTATGGGAAAACATGTCATCTACCGTTCGAACTTGAGCACCGTGCTTACTGGGCGCTAAGAAGCTGTAATCCTGATCTAAAAATAGCTGGAGAAAAGAGATTTTTGCAATTGCATGAACTCGATGAGTTAAGACTTCAAGCTTATGAGAACTCCAAGCTATACAAAGCAAGAACCAAAGCATACCACGATAGAAAGCTGAGAATTCGAAAACAATTCAAAGCTGGAGATAAAGTTCTGCTCTTCAATATGAAATACAAGTTTAAAGCTATGAAACTCAAGCCAAAATGGTTTGGACCATATGTAGTGAAACATGGATTTCCATCAGGCTATGTTGAACTTTATGACAAACATGGTGGAAGTTTCATTGTAAATGGGCACCGAATTAAACTCTAATATGATAAAGAGCAATTAAACGTAATTTCTAATGAAGAAATTTCATCCAAATTTGAATATGAGGCTATCACATTCATGGCTCCACACAAGGGAATGGTCCTTTGGGCACACAATAATGGTTTTTATCTATGATGCTCTTCCTAGAGCATGGGAAAAAGTTACATTAGAAAACATAGATGAAACAGGGGAGGGAATTGTGATAGGAAATGTGGTGTACATCCCTAAAAGGAAAAGTAACACTACAACTACATAATCTATTCGAAGTTTGAGTCCGGCTGAGGACTCGTAAATAAAACAAGCGCTTCTTGGGAGGCAACCCGTGTGTTTATTTTTATTTTTATTTTTCAGTGTATACACCCCAAAGTTTTACCACTTGGTCAAACTTAAGTGTGGGATGTGCCACTAATTTGAATAAAATTGCAATGCTTTTGTTTGTTTGTTTTTGTTTCTAATAATGCAGGTGTTGATTGCAAGAAACAGAAGTTTGGATAGAAACATAAAGCCGGATATCATGGTTTATTTTTCTCATTTTCCCTACTTTCATACTTTTAAGTTCGTTTATCACATTGTTGACAATGCTTAACTTAAGTGTGGGGGGGGGGGGGGGGGGTAGGTAAAATAAGAAATTAAGTCTAATATCGATTTAATTTTTAAATTTTGTTTGTCCTTATAATCTAGCTGTTTTTCACACTTTTAGGAGTAATTTATTAGAATAACTGGATCTATCCACTGGAAAAATCAGTAATTTTGAAAAAATTGAGATGTGTCCCGATTAATATTGCAATCCATTTTTGGATCGATAGCATTTGCTAGCACACATTATAACCCTTTCCACTAAATTGTGAGCATTTTAGCCTGTTCATATCTAGCATACATCTTATATGCTTGAATCATTTGTTATGAGTGTACCGGTGATTTTATTTATTCTAGAACTTGTACTTGTAAATCATTACGAGACCGTTGTGAGATTACATTTTTGTAATATAAAGTATACATACGTGATAAGAGACAACCTTAGGATTTTAACCAAATAGCCTTCCTTATTGATTTTTAGCTAGTCACATTGATTAGTTAATTTCCAAATTTTAACCTTTTGTTAGCGTTCATCTTTAACACTAGGTACCCTTAGTTACACCCTCCGAGCCATCCTTTTCATTTTTGTTAAATCCAGAAAAATACAAAAATATTTTACACTTTAAACCTTAACCTTACTCTTGTCGAAGTCTAAATGGTGGGTTGCTAGTTGCTTGGTATGTTGGATTGTTTTTGATGATTACTAGTTAGCCACACTTCACCAATCATGTGTGTGCCATTCCGACAAAGACGGAGACTGCAGCTTCTTATTTGTATTTTTGTGGTGATGCTTATGCGAAGTGTGGGGGAGATTTGATGTATTTGCAAGCAAGCCAAAAAAAAAAAAAAAAAAAAAAAAAAAAAAATCATCGCAACTATAAGGTGACAATTATAGCAAATGTGCTATGTATGAAGAATATTTTTATGGCGAATCGATGTATCGACATGTGAAAGTTCGAAGAAGAAGAAGAAAGATCGTAACTATAATCATTTTCGGATTCGTGGATTGTTTGGTGACTAGCAACAATGGACTTAGACTTGACTTTATTTTTCTTTTAAAACCAATTTCATAAATATTCCCATGCCTTATTCCTACCCTTACCAAATTACTTTATCTCTACGGATTTAGTAATGGCTTTGTGAGAATATCAAGTGCAAGAATATGGTAGTGACCATCCGGTTTTTGAGTAATCAAGAATTCGGGCCAGTAATCTATTTTGTTTTTGTATGAGATGTTTAAACGTAAGCCTGGTACAACCCTGAAGCCTTACATTACAACCCGAATAAAAGACCTCTTTGATATGTATACTTGGTGCTTACGCCATTGCGGTGTAGTTTTGTTTCTTGTACAAGCCTATAGTAATAATTAGATCATGACTGAGCAATGAGTGTGATTTATCATTGATGAGGCGAAAAATGATCCGTTTTTAGGGGGTCATTTAAGCCCGAATTCGAATTTATTTGATCAAATATTACCCTAAATCGTTCCTTTTGTGATTTTAGGTACTTTGTGAGTGAATTCTGGAAAAGGAAGCATTTTGGACGTTTTTGGAACATAAAAGTGAAGAAAACGACAAAGTCTTAATTTTCCTTGCTGGGAACAGTACCTGACGGCGTCAAGAGCATTTTGGTGACGGCGTCAAGAGTAAAAGTGGTGACGGCCCAGAAAGAATGTGAAGGCGTCACCCAAGGCCGTCACGTGTTAACTTGTCAAAACTTGCGCGCGAAGTAGCTGATATTGTTTTGGTCATAACTTTTGCATACGAACTCGGATTGAGGTGATTCAAAAGCCCAGACGAAGAGGACAAAGAGATCTACAATTTGGTGAAAAAATGGTCATGACGGCATCAAGAGAACTGGCTGACGCCATCAAGCCTTGCCGACAGAAAACATGCCTATAAATATAACATCATAACTTCACTTTTTGTAGGCCCTAAACCCTAAAGTCGATTCCTGGGTTTAGGTGGGTGTTTTTCCAGCAACTTAGAGGGTTTCAATCACTCCATAAACATCATGTATTGGTTTGATGATTCTATCTCAACTATGTCTTTCATTATTCTCGTTGATTGTCCTTCTTTGATTATGATTTGCTAATTCACCTTGTGTCTACTTATGATTATGTGAACCTTGTATATAATTGATTAGATCTCATTGATTTCTTGTTGATGTTGTGTCTATCTCCATCAATTAAGGCGTGACAACTTCAATAGATCTAGTTGGTTTAGTTTATAATCCTTGTTTCCTATTGATTCTTGTTTTGAATGAATGATTTATATGTTAGGCTTAAGAAAACTGGCAGATCTCCAAATGGTAACATGCTTGAACGTCTTAAGAAACCTGCACCGAGGCGTACTAGGTCTTTATTGGTTATATTTAATGCATGAGCCACTGTTTACAATCCCTATAGTTGTGCTGGGCATGGTGTAGGAGGAGATAAGAGCTCATAGAATTGGGGAGTTATGTATGCCACCCCATGAATGGTATTAAGGAATACAACCCGTCAATTAAAACAAGGTTACAATTCAATAGGTAGGATTGGATAGCTAGCAAGGAGTAACATATCATGGGTAGACATGCTTCACTTATCTTGTAGAACCCTAGTTTACTTTTCTTGTTAATTAGTTTAATTAGTAGCTTTTGGGTTAGTTGATTAGCAACTAATTCCGCCCACTCTCCCAAAACCCGAGATTTTTACTTGCTTTTCATATAATATAAAAATACAAAAAAGAATCATCCTTCACCTTTAGACCTAGTTAGATTAATTTCAATCCTAACGACACTATTCCTAGCTGAACGATCAATCCCCCGGTACTTGTCACTATACTATACTACAACGATCAGGTACACTGCCTGGTGAGGGTTGTAAGCTTCTCGAGATCCCTCGAGAGGTAAAGCCTGTTGCGATTCCCACGCATCAAGTTTTTGGCGCCGCTGCCGGGGAAATAGTTATTGTTTAGGTTGAATTTGATTTTTATTAGGTCTACTCATTAGATTCCTATCAAGTGAGATTTTTTCTTTTGTAGCTTTCTTGTAGTCTATCTTTTCTTTGTGCATTTGTTCGTAGAAACCTTTCCATTGACTCTTCCGTTCACCATTATGGAGAATGCGAATCCACCATACTACCGACCACGAAACCCATTCTACCCTAATGACATCTTGATGTTCAAACAATATCGAGATGAACCCATATATGATGCATGGACTCGTTTTAAAAATTTACTCCGAATAGTCCCTCATCATAGTTTCGCTTTAGCATCCCTAACCCAGACCTTTTACTATCGTGTTAACCGATATGACCAAATGTGCATTGAGGATTTTGCCAATGGGGACTTTAGGGAATTAAATGCTGAAGAAGCATGGGATGCCATAGAAGATTGTGCCCAATATTATTACAGATTAGACAACCCGACAAACAACATAACAAATCATTTGACAACAAATTTGAAGGATCATGGAACAAGTTTGTTGGGGGATGAATATACTCATGTTGAGATACCTAGTTGGATGGAACCTAATATCATAATACAAAACAAACATATAGGTAATCTAGGTACAATGGAGGATGAGGTGGATAATCCAAGCCCACAAAGTACCCCACAAGTCCTACCATCATTTGAGGCACATACACCGCCCGTGACTTACCCGGAAGAAGTAGAAGAGACTATAGGAACCCCAATTGAGGTAGAACCCTTGGACCAAGCACCACTAGAGGATATAGGTTTGAATACTTGTAGTGATAACCTTACTCCTAGTTCTAGGGAATTTCCTAATGTTGATGAACCGGAACCTCAACCTTTACACAACTTCCCATCCTTAGATTTATTTCTAGGAGACAAAAGAGGAACCGACCCACCCATCAACCCATATTATCCGGGTAGTTTTAGGATGAAGGAAGCCATTCACTCACCCCCTTCACCTCACGTGGCATATTTCCACCCTAAGGGTGTGTATCACTACTTCCACCCACACTTAATCCTAAGTGTAGGGAAAACCTCCCCTATTTCCATTAAATAAGGGTAGAGTCAGGCTCGTGACTCGAACAAAAACAAGCGCTTGTTGGGAGGCAACCCAACCCATGTTTTTAATTGTTTGATGTTTTTATTTTATTTGTTTGTTTGTGTCATATATGCTTAATCATAGTTGTTTAATTTTCATGTTTCGAATAATTTGTGAAAATGCTTTATTTTGTTTTTAACCTCGTCTTAATTGCATATAAAGGTATTTTACAAAAAGATAAGTGTAGGGAAATTTATATCTTGTTAAAAAGAACTAAATTCGAACATGAAAACTTCACAATTCATGATTAGCATATATTCTATCTTGTTTGTGTGTCAATAATTGTGGATATGTTTTATGAGTTCCTATTTGTAATTCATTCTGCAAGTATCCTATCCTTTTGTTGCTTTGTCTTGTTTCTATTTCTAAGTCTGGAATTACATCTAGTTGTGATTTTTGTTCGGTTTGATGCTTTGGTTTTTGTGTTTGTTGATTACAGGACAAGAAGATGATTTATATTTCTGGAGGGAAGCTTTCAACATTCGTCTTCTTGGAGGTAGATTTAACCATGTTGTCACATTATCCACGGTGAACGAATCAGGGGAGTATTAGTTTCTTTCATTCTTATTTATTTACTTTTACATCTTTTATCTAGAACATTGGGGACAATGTTCGGTTTAAGTGTAGGGAGGGTATATTAGAAACTATTACTCCACTTGGTTTTTGTTTTGTTTAATAGTGAATGTGTAATAAAACTGAGAGAAATATTTGTTAGGGCAATTTTAGCACCAAATTTAAAATTTTTTGCAACATGTAGGAGCGAAACTTTAGTCTTAATAAGCGTCTCATGGATAGGAGTTGTATGACTAGCACAAAAAACCATACCACTCAAAAATTTCCACCCCAAATATGTGAGGTTCGCCCTTAGATCTTTAGGAAAAAGCATTCATTGTTGGTGCTTATGAGTGTACCGGTAGTATTTAGATTCTAGAACTTGTGATAGCGATGCATCCCGAGACCGCTAGTGAGACTACATTCGTGTAGTTAGGATTTACTACATGATAAGAGGCATTAGGATAACCCTTGTTCTACACCTGTAATATAATTACATTGACTTCATAGGTCAAGTAATTCTCCCACACCTTTGCGTTGTACTCATTTTTAGTACACGATACCCCTAGTACACCCCTCCGAGCCTATCTTTTCATTTCTAACTTTAAGCATTTTACTTAAAGGAAGAATTTGTTTACAATCCACCCCAAATGTGCAACCAAATCGCCTTAGCCTTCCTTGTATGCACTCATGTTTAGTGCATTATTGTTAATTGTTTAAACCCTTTGTTAGTTGTCTAATTGATTACATGGTTGCTAAGTCGAGTCATATCTTGTACATATTGTTTTGGGACGATTGAGACTCATGGGTAAAGTACTATTGTAATGGAGTAATGGGGATGATGTCAATTATTACCCCCATATGTGCATTAATATTTAAAAGTACTCCAAGTGTTTTGATTATCTTGATTCGAGTCATTAGAATAGTTGATTGTAAAGTATGTAAAAGCTCAAGTGTAGGGAGGAAACGAGCTCCCTTTGATGTATTGTTTTGGATGGTAGAGTAAGAGTGTATGCAAAAAAAAAAAAAAAAAAAAAAAAAAAAAAAAAAAAAAAAAGAGAAAAACATACGGGCTACCATCCGTTTCTTTTATTTATGTTTAAGTCAAATAGTGTCTTGAAAATCCAATAAGAGTTGTGGTTAGTTTAAGTTGAGTCGAGTCTTGGCTTAGCAACGCCTCATTGTACATGTAGTTAACTAAGACAATTGACTTGCCACCAGTAAAATATTCGTTTATCCAACAAAACCGTGTTTTCCATATCCCCTACACCTAACGTTATAACCCTTTAAAAGACCTCTTTGATAGTCTATCCTAGGTGCTTACGCCAAGTGGTGGAAGTTTGATCCTTTCCCAAGCCTATGGTAATCTATTTGCTATGACAGGTAGAGAGTGATATTTCTCCATTTCCAATTATGACATATAAATTTTCAACACCCGAGAGATGAGAGTATCCAAATACTTAATGTGAGGTGCTAGTGTATAATTTCCGTGCTTGTTTTGACTAAGCTGGAACGATCATTTGTTGTAATTACTTTTATATTAGTGTTAAATGACCCCTAACTTGTATTTTGATTGGTGGAAAAGCTCATTTGCTTGAGGACAAGCAAATCCCAAGTGTAGGGATATATGATGAGGCGAAAAATGATCTGTTTTTAGGGGGTCATTTAAGCCCGAATTCGAATTTATTTGATCAAATATTACCCTAAATCGTTCATTTTGTGATTTTAGGTACTTTGTGAGTGAATTCTGGAAAAGGAAGCATTTTGGACGTTTTTGGAGCATAAAAGTGAAGAAAACGACAAAGTCTTAATTTTCCTTGCTGGGAACAGTACCTGACGGCGTCAAGAGCATTTTGGTGACGGCGTCAAGAGTAAAAGTGGTGACGGCCCAGAAAGAATGTGAAGGCGTCACCCAAGGCCGTCACGTGTTAACTTGTCAAAACTTGCGCGCGAAGTAGCTGATATTGTTTTGGTCATAACTTTTGCATACGAACTCGGATTGAGGTGATTCAAAAGCCCAGACGAAGAGGACGAAGAGATCTACAATTTGGTGAAAAAATCGTCATGACGGCATCAAGAGAACGGGCTGACGCCGTCAAGCCTTGCCGACAGAAAACATGCCTATAAATATAACATCATAACTTCACTTTTTGTAGGCCCTAAACCCTAAAGTCGATTCCTGGGTTTAGGTGGGTGTTTTTCCAGCAACTTAGAGGGTTTCAATCACTCCATAAACATCATGTATTGGTTTGATGATTCTATCTCAACTATGTCTTTCATTATTCTCGTTGATTGTCCTTCTTTGATTATGATTTGCTAATTCACCTTGTGTCTACTTATGATTATGTGAAACTTGTATATAATTGATTAGATCTCATTGATTTCTTGTTGATGTTGTGTCTATCTCCATCAATTAAGGCGTGACAACTTCAATAGATCTAGTTGGTTTAGTTTATAATCCTTGTTTCCTATTGATTCTTGTTTTGAATGAATGATTTATATGTTAGGCTTAAGAAAACTGGCAGATCTCCAAATGGTAACATGCTTGAACGTCTTAAGAAACATGAACCGAGGCGTACTAGGTCTTTATTGGTTGTATTTAATGCATGAGCCACTGTTTACAATCCCTATAGTTGTGCTGGGCATGGTGTAGGAGGAGATAAGAGCTCATAGAATTGGGGAGTTATGTATGCCACCCCATGAATGGTATTAAGGAATACAACCCGTCAATTAAAACAAGGTTACAATTCAATAGGTAGGATTGGATAGCTAGCAAGGAGTAACATATCATGGGTAGACATGCTTCACTTATCTTGTAGAACCCTAGTTTACTTTTCTTGTTAATTAGTTTAATTAGTAGCTTTTGGGTTAGTTGATTAGCAACTAATTCCGCCCACTCTCCCAAAACCCGAGATTTTTACTTGCTTTTCATATAATATAAAAATACAAAAAAGAATCATCCTTCACCTTTAGACCTAGTTAGATTAATTTCAATCCTAACGACACTATTCCTAGCTGAACAATCAATCCCCCGGTACTTGTCACTATACTATACTACAACGATCAGGTACACTGCCTGGTGGGGGTTGTAAGCTTCTCGAGATCCCTCGAGAGGTAAAGCCTGTTGCGATTCCCACGCATCAATCATATACGCTACCCCTTATATAAGTGTTATGAGTGAATTATATCTTATTTTTCTTTCGTGGGGTGTTTAGAAATGTTAATCAAGCAAGAAAATCATTGGGTATTGTCAGACATCTCGGTTTTTCACCACTAAAGCTTAAAAATGATGAATCTTATCTTGTACTTGTACTTGGTGGATTTGCATCACATTCTTCTAATCATTCTTGGTTACCATGTGGATATTTAGTTTTCTTCTAGATTTGCTTGAGGACAAGCAAAGTTTAAGTGTGGGGGATTTGATAACGCTCAAAGTTAACATGTTTTTATAAGCGTTATTAGTGTTTTTGTGTATGTTATTTGGTTGTTTTTATATGCTTTTGCCACTAAATCGTATCAAAGTATGTTTTTGTAGCATATGTAGCCAAATCTAGGAAAAATGGAGAAAAAGTGAAGAAAATGAAGTATATGCGATTACACGAAGATTCCCAAGTTCAAAAGTCCAATCTGTGAAGCATGTCATAAAGAGAACCTAAGTTTTGTCATCTCAAAGTTCCAATTTCAGAGTTAATCAAGTTTGGATAGTGCATAAAGAACTACACAAGGAAAAGTCAAAATCCAAATGCAACCAGAACCTACCATCCGATCGGTTGGAGTATAACCGATCGGATAGCCTTAATGACCACATCCATCCGATCAGTATCAACCCGCAACCGATCGGATGGTCATTTCTGCCTGTTTTTACCAACTTTTGTGCACGAATCTTGGTCTTTTGTCCCATTGTTCTAGGCCATTCTTAGTATCTTATTGTCCAAGCTCCAGCATTTATGTCCCTATTCATTGCTAGGAGTATTTGACAAGACAAAAAGGACCTTAAGAGTACACAATTAAAGACACCATTGAGGAGACCAATTACTATCATTACTACTCTCAATTATTATCATCATCTAGCTCTCAAAGAAGAAAAATTCGTGCAGAAATAACCAGGAACTTTGGAGGACCAAGGAAGCAACATTTGGAGGCCAAAATCTCAAGAAATCATCACCAATACTTAGGTTATCAATACCTTGTCATTTGTTATCAATTACAAAGCATTGTAAGACTTATAACCATGGTTTCTAATGTTAAATATTCTGAGTTTATTTGCATGTTTGCTATGAGTGGCTAGTAGCCTTTTTACACTTGTTTTGATGAAGTTTTATGCTTAGTGATAGTTATAATTGTGATAACATGTTTTAATTCAATTTCAAGTCAATCCTAAGAACCAATTGTACCTTAAGTTTCATAGTGACATTTGTTGAGTCAAGGTTAACTAATTGATAATAGTTTCAAAGGTAGAAAGATTTGTTATTATTCAACTAGTTATAATCATTTGTCTATGAATGATTGTTTTTCACCATAATTATTCTTGGCTAAACAAAGAAACAAGAAGTATGATTGTAATGAGAATGCTTTTATAACATCAAATTGGATTGTTTGTAAACCTTTAGTTGGACGAAAGTTTAAATGTTTATAAACAATTGTAACCTTTTTGTCTATGAAAAGGTGACCTTTTGTAATGACCATTTCCTAAGAGTATTTGATTTGTAATAAGAGTTTGTTCTTGTGTTTAAGATATTCACCATACCTTATAAACCTTGGATGGATCTTGAATTGATTGGTTTATACCTAAAGCTTGTTTTTAAGAACTAAAATCTTGACGAAGGTTTAACTTGTAGAAACAATAGATTAGATCACCATCTAATTATCACAACCAACATGTTATCAAAAGTTATCACAATCATGTGTGTCATTAAGTGGATACTAGTCTAAACAAGTTTAGTTTTTAAATTATTGAATTTGCTTATTATCTTATTTGCGTACATAAGAGATTTACTTTTAGACTTATATTTTGATTCACTCACAAATCCCTGCGAACGATCCCGACTTACCATCATATCTTGCTATAACGGATGAGTACACTTGCTCGTATGTGTTGTTTCTAGATTTGGTAATTCACCATTATAAATTTAAAACTTGCACTAACAAATAGCACATCAGCAACCTTTTGGGTGAGAAATATTAAGATAGTAATAACTTGGTGTAAGTTATTACTTAAGATTTTGTGGTACACTTTGGTTGCAAGCTTAGATGTCATTATATAGCCTCCAATCGCTTAATTCTCAAGTAACAACGTCCCCTAAGAAGTTATTAGTGAGAAATGATCAGCCATCCATGATAATGAGGAGTAAAAACACCATTAAATGCAATCTTGTAAAAACAGTCATCATCCAACCGATCGGTAATAGCTCCAACCGATCGGTTGGTTCTTCAGGTCAACTCCAACCGATTCGGTTGCGGGCTCCAACCGAACGGTTGGATTGAACCTGTATGCAATTTTTGTCTTTTTCTTTATCGTTCTTTGTCGCAAGCATTTTCTTCCACTTTGGTGTTAATTCCTTTCATAGAACTTGATATTATCTTGACATATGAATGTAGAAATCTTGAATCTATCAAATCCTTGAGTCCTTGTGTGATTCTTTTCATTTTCTTCACTTCATTTTCTTCATCTTTTCATCACTTTTTCCTGTTTTTGGCTACATTTGCTTGTACAATCACTTTTCCATGATTAAGTAGCAAATACGTACAAATATGGCCAAATATGATGCATAAAACACACCTAAAAACATGTATAATTTACGTGTTATTAGTGATTAAGCTATACAAGCAACAAACAAAAACCAAAAATAAAAGCGGATTAAGCAAAACAGATCTTCATTTCATTCGATAACATAGATCAAAAGTACATGATAGTGTAATACTAGAAGATCAAGCAAAATACATAATTCATAAGGCCCAAAAAACAACACACATTACACACTAAATGTTTCACCATTACTCATTAACAAGAAAATCAAGTTTTCCTAAAAAAATCAATGAAATTGTTCCTGCCCAACACCTGAGCATGGGTTTCAATAATCATCTTGTTAATCTCTATAGCCTTGATGACATTTTTCTTTTGAATCTTCTTAAGATCTTGTAGAAGCCTCCATGACATAAGGGAAGTACGCCATCCTTCTAGTTCAGCCATAAACTCTTGGGTTTTGTGGGTCAGATGAACCAAATCCACATAACACTTGAGGAGTCCTTTTGCAAGCTCTATATCCTTGTCGTTCTCGCGTTGATAGTACAGAGCAATGCTAGCAAAAAGATTGCGGGAACCGGTGGCGGTTGCAAGTTCCTGTAGGCGTGGGAATTCTGACATTTTTTTGGTGTTTTATGTTTGGGAAGTAACTTAATTGTGTGTTTGGTATGCAAAACCTTTGGGGTATGGGCCCTTAAATACTAACTGAACTGATGACGTTACAAATTCAGGGACCAAATTTGATATTAGTATATCGTAAAGATTAAAGTTATTAAATGGCGGGAATTTTAAGTATACAAACGTCAACGTTGGCAAGGTTGGGGAACAAGGGCGAAATTATACAAAAATTGTCCAATACGCTTAAGTTTTTCGTTTGGGTAACGCCCCAATAAACCCGACCCAATGACCCGGCCAACTTAACCCTAAAAAGTTTCATAATAACCCAATACATAGAAAAATCAGTCATTCCACATTGTGAGAAACAACGTTGATGCAAGTTAATGGAAAGGAACATATTTGTGACAACATTTAAATGTTCAGAACCAGAAGATGAAGGAGAAGTATTGTTCCGGATTCACACAAATAGGAGATTTAAATATACCCCACTCAGGTATGAAGGTGGATCCATTATTAATGTTAATGCTTTTAGGTATGATAGTGGTATCTTTAGTTCAACCCTAGATAATCCATTATCAGAGATTAAGGAACCAAAATGGGCGGTGTTTTTTTGTCATCCAAATAAATCGCTAGAAATTGGGTTGCACTTGATTTATAGGGACCAGGATGTCCTTAAGCTATACGATTTTTCGGAAACACATGAGTCAGTTGATATCTTTGTTATACATAGGCCCCAGATGTTAGCAGAATTTTACTTGGAAAACATTGTTTTTGAGGTTGTGGGTTGGTTAGAAGAAGATGCTAACTTCAGAATGTCAAGTGGGAGACCTTTTATGACTCGCCGTAAATAGAAGGGTACAGATAAGAACAAATTACAGGTTGGTGTTGTTATCAAAGAGGGAAAAGATGTTATCCATGACAAAACCAGCAAACAGGAAAAAGATGTTATCCATGACAAAAGCATCAAAAATAAGGGAAAGGGTAAGCTGATTATGGAAGAGGATGATTTGCAAGAGGAAAAGGGTGAGGAAGTTGTAAAAGCTTATAAGCGAGGTTTTGATGGGAACAGGAAGGCTATAATGGTTGAAATTCCTGGTTATGATGGGGAAAACATTGCTGATGGTCCTGCTGATTGTGATTTTGTGCCTAGTGGTGCTAATAAACGTTTTAAAAGCAATGAAAAGATTACCAATTGTGTACTGGGCCTTTGTGCCAACAAGCCATCCTAAGTAAGTTTTTAATTTTGAATTGCATGGCTTGTGTTTTATATTATGTTACACCAATTAAACCTTATATAACTTGAATATTTGGTGTTTGGATACTTGTTTTTCCAGGCACATTTGCAGTTTGACATTCAGTGACAGGATGAATGTTTTTGTATGTTGATAATCCAGTTCCAGTATGTATATCGTTAGAAGGTTCATCAGGTGAAGGTTGTGCAGTGGAGGTCGCATTGTCTTCTCCAATTTTGTGTTAATTAGAAGTGGAACCTTGTATCAGACAATGTTTTTGTCATTTTCATGTTGTATCAGACATTGTTTGACCAGTTGACTACTATAAGTCAAACTATCCAAATATGCTAAATGCTTAATAGTCAATGTGTTAAGTCATTCTCATGTTGTCTAATACATTATAATTTTATGCTGTACATATTAGCCATTCGTTGACATTTAAAAAGTCAAACTAACCAAATGCTAAATGTGATGGTATACGCACCACAATCGATCACACCTTTGTATCAGCAAAACCAAACACAGTGGCCACTTAACATTTGATGAACCTATGTTCAAACCATACCTTGTAATTGTACAAGGTTACATGTGTTAAAAATGCAAATGATTTACATATTTTATTATGTAACTCCAATATGCAATTGCTAATACAAACAGCCACTATAGTTAAAAAGGAAAATCATTTAATTACTTAGACATCTAATAATCAAACTGCCAAATTGACTTGTAACAATCAAACTAAAGAATTAACAACAACATGAAAAATATTGATTGCCAAACAATATAATTTATTCAAAACCCAGATTTTTATTGATTGATCTCATGTTGACAACCATTACAAACTTCACTACCATCTAAACATATACTTAGCTAGACCCACAACTTTCCCTATCACAATTTTCCTTCATTTCCTTCCTTTTCTTTAGATATTTATACAGAGCTTCAAGTTTTGTAATCCTTGTTTCCAAATCATCAAACTTTGGTAACACATTGTCGGCAGCCTCTTTCTTCTCCTTCTTAGCACCCAAACGATGTTCCTTGGAGCAATCCTCTTTCCTCAACCCAGTGTACAAACCCTTCCCCTTATCGTTTTGTGCCATTCTTAGTTCTTTTGATTGAATCTATGTGTGTTACGTTGTTGATAGTTGAGGATTTTATAGAATTTAATACAATGTCGGGTTAGACATAAACCATACGCTAGTTGTAAATGTGGTTGGACTATATAGCCCTTGGAAAAATAACCAAAACTTAGCATTGACCTCCCCATTTCTGGTCAAGGGACGCATTCGGCCTCAAAATCCATAGTTTTGGACGCCAGGCGACGGTTTTGAAAAGTTAAGGGCCATGGCGATGTTTCGTGGAAAGTTTAGGGACCAACGGTTTATTTTTGTCTATTTTAAAGTTTTAAAGGTTATCAACATTATCTTATGGCTTATTAGGCCAATAAGCTCAAACTAACAAGCTCATAAGCCTTAAAATGAGCATATTACCTTTTCCAAGAGTTCAATAAAGGCCATCAAGACAGACTAATAAGCCAAAACAAACATCACAAAAAACATTGTAATAATTAATAAATTAGCTAACACAATATGTCAATAAAATAAACTAATATAGAAAGCTTCATCAACAATCCATGGCCGGCCAACTGATATAAACAATCAATCACAACAGATGACCCAAGTTTTAAATATAAAAAACCGAGCACTCTCAACTGATTAAATATAGCGTACTCCATCTTGCAGCTCGTAGGCCCATCTACCACTGATCCAAAATTACCTTCACTTTTCCCAACCTCTTGCTAATCGAATCAAAACTTGTTACCGGACTTTTCTTAAGCACATTGTCCACATTTATAGCTTTTAACCCAAAAACTCTTGCATTCCTATTCATATCAATATCCAATCCCACATAGGTTAAAGAAATAAACCATTGCTTGCTAATATACCACCGTGTAAACAAGACACTTGTGTGTAGATTAGTATAATGCTTTGAACTTCCAGCTTGTTGTCACCTGTATACAGGTGCCAATCACATGGGATTTCAAAGGTTTACATAATTCTAAATTTTTTATTATTTTTGACAATTTAACGATGAAACTTTATCATCAACAGAAACACCAAACATTCATTTCTCAAACACCAAAAAATACTGCTCAACCAAACAAAACTCGCTAATTTACTTCACCTATGTTGGTTTAGGATATTTTAATTGTTTTTCGCACACGCCTACTTTTGATCCGTTCAGTTTTTTGAAAAAGGCGACATTTAAACAATATTTCATGAAAAGTAATTAATGAAAGATACGTGAAACAAATCAAAGACACGAGACTTTGCGCTATTTTTGGGTTTATAAGTTTATGTTGATTTTGTTGGGGCTAACCTTCACTCTCTTTTGTATACATCTTCCAAAGCTGTCTAGATTGCAAGTTAGATCGTACGATCCTACTGTCCTTTTAAGGCTACCTTTCTTAATGAGGTTGGCAATCTACTAGATGGGAAAAAAAACAAAAAGATATCTATATTATATTATAAATAAATAGAAGGTGGAAGGTTGGGTTGGCAACTTAGGTCGAGTAGTGATTCTCAAATTTAATGGCCAACCTTGTCATATTAATTGTAGTTGCAAAAGATCTTTTGTTTTATCTGTTTGCTAGTGGAATCACATGCATCTCTATTACTAGTATTAATATTATTTTTTTGTTTTAAGCTTATTTTATATTTATATTATTTTTATATGTAAGGTTGGGTTGGGTTGTTGATAAATGGTAAAAAAAATTGTGATTCGTTGTATGTATAAGTTGTATAGGTGGAGGAGTAAGAAAATAATATTTTTAATGAAAGATTGGGTTGCAAAAGATTGTGAATAAAGATAGTCTAACAAAAGACTCGTAGGGTCGGTCTGTAGGAACGTGTAATCAACTAGCGATCCGATTTTACCAAAGCTCAAATACATTTCTAGTTTTTTTGGCCTTTGGTTGATAATTCTCACTTAAGCCCAAACAATGAAAGTAACAAGGAAAATAAGGCTTATATTTTGGTTCTTTAGTGCTATGTTATTGTTGGTCCATATTTTACATTTTGGTTTTGGAGTCTATATTTAACATTTTTTTTTTCCTATCAATTAATACTTGATGAATGAGAAGGGAAAAAAAACACAAACCAGGCCACTATGATTCAACGCTCACATTTGTTACAGTATTAGTGTAGCAATCTTCTCATCCTTCATAACAATAACCATCCAAATGACATCCCTTAAGTATTCCCATTCCTATACTATCGCTTCAATGTCGTTAATACTGGCCTGGTTTAAAGGAAGCATAATAATTTATGGAACCACAGTATCCAAATCAAGACCCAAAATTTAAGATACCTTGGTATGTTTTCCTGTGAAATCCCATTTCAATATTCAATCCCACATAGGTTCAAGAATGACAATGTGGCTAGCTAATATAACACAATGCATACACATCATTTGTGTTCAGCTTTGTATTATGCTTGAAAACACAGTGTTACCATCTAACAAAATTAGGTGACCACATTGTATTTGAAGATTTGTATGATTCTGAACTTTTTTATTGTTTATTTTGCAAGCCTTTTTTTTTTTTTTTTTTTTTTTTGGGACAAAAAGTCCTTTTTTTTCCCCTTAAACCGAGAAATTAATACTTAGCACGACCATTCCTACTTTACTTCAGAAATATTGATTGATTCTTGCACACCCCTACTTTTGATCTATGAAATATTTGCATTTTTTTCAACATTTGGGATTGGCTCTCAGTGTATGACAAACAAAAAAGCTTTCAATATTACATAATTACCAGTCAATCGACGTTTTGAGACTTAACGTCTTAATCATGTTGACCCTCACAAAATGTATAATTGTGAAACTATTGATCATTAGTAAAAGCTTTAGCCAAGCAACATTTGGATGTCATTAACCATATGAGGAGAAAAAACACAAGAACCGCAATAAAGATCTAAAAAATAAATATCAAATTCAAAGCTTTCATTTTGCTTAAAAAAAAAAAAAAAAAAAAAAAAAAAAAAAAAAAAAAAACTCTGACTAAATCCCGAATCCAAGTACAAAGTTTCAAACATCACATGTTGCAATAAGTTCATCAATTTCTTCCTTTGCTTCTTCCTGTAGCATTTCCAAACAGACAACGACAATCAATCAATAAAGTAGCTAAGCTGCAAAATATAAAATGACAATATTTTTTAAACCATACAGATATATACTATCAAACAAGTATTTGTGCTACTTTAAAGTAAATTTTGTACATGATTAGAGGTGCTTGTTTGAACAAAACCATATGTTTTGGACAAAATGTGCTTATTGGCAAAATGAATACTAGTATAACAGACCACAATACGCTAGATAGTGTTTTGTAGCTAATTATAATTAGACATACAAAGGCACATAAGTACAAGTTATTCAACTAGTTGTTTATAAAAACGTATCCGTCCAGATACTATAAGATTGTCATAAGCTTTACCCAAACACCCAAAGCAATCCCAAACAGACAGCGAGTAGAGTTATAACACTTGCCCAAACTGAACAGAACAAAAAATTAATATGCACAGATAAATTACAAACCACGTTACCTTCTTCTCTTCGCCTGTGGGAGCACCAACAGCACCAATGATCATGAACAAATCATCCAAAGTCCAAACTCTTCTTCTCGCGTAACTTGGCAAACAAGCAAGGCCAGTAAGACTCAGTTCTTACATTTGATGCACTTACTAGTGTAGCAAACTAGCAATCTTCTCAACCGATAACCGCCATCAAGTATTCTTAACCTTCTACTCATACAGTCATAACATCTCAACTATCTTTCCATAAACACATTGTCCACACTCCACAGTTTCAGCTTTTGCCCCCAAAATCTTGCATTTACTGTTCTTCTAGAGTACGAACCGAAATCCGAACATGCATCAATTATTATTCGATTAGCTTTAAAGGATAATCGGTCTTTGATGACAATATAAATGGTACATATTAGACTATCAAATCCGCACGAGTCAACACTAAATTTCAGTACCTTGGTATATTTTTTTATGTAAACCATTTCAACATTCAATCCCACATTGCTTAAAGAGAGAAAGTGTTGCTAGTTAATACAGCATAGTATACACATTTCATTTGTGTTTAGACTAATATTACGCTTTCATATCCAACTTTAGTGTCACCTAATAAATAGGTGACAATCAGATTGGATTCGAAAATGTATATGATTCTTAACTTTTTATTAGTTGTTTATTTTGACTATAAACTTTTTGTTTAACAGAAACGTCAAGCCTTCTTTTACAAATCCTGAGAGTTCATTAAATCTATTTTTTTATACATAAAGGGTGGAAAAACAAACGATCTAACCTACTTTATGTGGAACTTTAGCTAACTAAATGTAGATGAAAAACTATAAATACATTTACACCTTCGTCACAGACACATCCGCGTATATTTTGCATAACCCTTACTTGATCTGATGATTCTCTAGTGCTGAATCGATCATGGATTGGCTGGCTAGACAACAACTGCGATGATCCAATTTCGATTAACTTGACGGAAACCCTTCATTGACAAAGTAGTAGATCAAAATCACGGTGGAACCACCTTCATCACCACTTCTAACACCATGGGCATATATATGTTGGATCAACTGATCAAACTCACGCCCAAAATGATATTCATATACAAGGCCAAAAGTAGCATAGGCCACCGAAAAGAACAAAATCCACTCCCTCAACAACAACGTGCACCTCTTTTTGACCCATGTGATGTGGAAGACACAAAAGAAAAAAAATAGAACAAGGAACAAGAAACACTTAAACGAACAAAACTCCAATAAGAAACACTTAAACGAACAAAACTCCAATTATACCAAAGAAGTTGAAACAAAAATTAGCAGAAAGCTTCCTCAACGGTCCATGACCCAACTGATGTAAGCAAATGATCACAACAGATGACTCAACTTGGAAAATGAAGAAACCGAGCACTTGCATGTTTCAATCGTACCCCATCTTGCAGCTCGCAGGCCCATCTTCCACTGATCCAAAATTACCTTCCATTTTCCCAACCTCTTGCTAATTGAATCAAAACGTGCAGTTCTTGACCTAAAAAATTTTGCATTCCCATTCTTCCGAATTATGTATCAATATTCAATCCCACATAGGTTAAAGAAAGAAACCATTGCTAGCTAATATTCCACCGTGTAAGCAGCGGCGGAACTAGGAGCTTCTGTCAGGGGTAGCGAAATACGAAAATTTGTTTAGGGGTAGCGAAAATTCGTTTCAGGGGTAGCGAAATCGCCAAAAAATGGCCAAAAATCGCCAAAAAACGTAAAAAATCGCCAAAAATTCCACTACCGGGTAAAAGTTCAGGGGTAGCGACCGCTACCCCTGGACTATACATGGATCCGCCCCTGCGTGTAAGCATATCATTTGTGTTTAGATTAGTATAATGCTTTGAAACCTCACCTAGATAGTCACCCTTGAGTTGACTACCACATGGGATTTCGAAGGTTTATATGATTCTGAATTTTTTATTGTTTATTTGATAATTTGACGATGAAACTTTTATCTTTAGCCAAAACACCAAAAAATACAGCTCAACCAAACCCGCTAGTTTACTTCACCTATGTTGATTTAGGATATTTTATTATTTTTCGCACATTCACACTTTCATAATTTATACAAGTGTTTACTTGGTAAGTTTAGGTTTTTTAGTCGCAAAATAAATGTTCACGTCGAAAATATACATAATTCACGTGTAATTTCCCTTTCCCTAACTGGCTCTCAGCGTATGACAAATAAAAAAGCTTTCCATATTACATAATTATCAATCACTCGAGGTTTTTTTATCCGTTTAACTTTTTGAATACGACGATATTGAAACAATAATGGAAAGTAATTAATGAAGGATACCGAAAGAAATCAAATACAAGATAATCACCGCTCACAGCTTCTTAAAGAATCATTAGAAAAATGAGTTTTTCCTAAAAAATAGCAAAGCTCACCGCTCTTTTGCCAACGAACACTAAAAACCAAATAGCTTATTGCTCACCGCTCATCACCCCAAAAAGCTCCAAAAAGCTTTACGCCAAACATATATTTCACGGGAACTTTCTTTGTATTAGATTCTCCCAGTTCACGAGACATTGTGCTATTTTTGGGCTTACAAGTTTATGTTGATTTTGTTGGGGCTAACCTTCACTCTCTTCCATATGCATATTCCTAGGCTGTCAAGATTGCAAGTTAGCTCGCACGATCTTACTGTCCTACTAACAAGACTTGTAGGATCGGTCTATAGGATCGGTCTGTAGGATCGTATGCAAGATCGTACTAAAGTAAAATCGACTAGCGCGATCTTACCAAAGCCCAAATACATTTCTAATTTTTCAGCCTTTGGCCCATAATTCTCAGTGAAGTGCAAACAATGAAAGTAACAAGGTAAATAAGACTTATATTTTGGTTTTTTAGTGCTATGTTAGTCCATA
The DNA here is from genome assembly GCA_030686995.1 of Artemisia argyi. Classification (NCBI taxonomy): domain Eukaryota; kingdom Viridiplantae; phylum Streptophyta; class Magnoliopsida; order Asterales; family Asteraceae; genus Artemisia; species Artemisia argyi. Next base: position 150,572,401 of record CM060695.1, on the reverse strand, counting down.
TTTTACATTTTGGTTTTAGAGTCTGTTTATAAAAATTCAGAATAACTCTTTTTCTATAATGGATTCTTTAATCACATCTATATAATACGGTGCCATAAAATTAATTTAACAATTTTCTTCTAGCAATTATTAATACTTGCTCGATGAATAATAATTAAAAAAAAAAAAAAAAAAAAAAAAAAAAAAAAAAAAAACCCACTATGATTCAACGCTCATGTTTGTTGCACTTACTAGTGTAGCAATTTTCTCGGCCTACAAAATAATAACCATCCAAATCTCATCGGTCAAGCATTCTCATTCCTATCACTATCGCTTCAATGCCGTTAATACTGGCCTGGTTTAAAGAAAGCATATAATATTATGGAACCACAGTATCCAAATACAAGACCCAATAAGTTAAGGTACCTTATTGAAGTTTTGAAAAGCTCATAAGCTAATATTTTAAAGGTTATCAACATTATCTTATGGTTTATTAGGCCAATAAGCTCAAACTAACAAGCTCATAAGCCATAAAATGAGCATATTACCTTTTCCAAGAGTTCAATAAAGGCCATAAAGACAGACTAATAAGTAATAAGAAAAAACAAACAGCACAAAAAACATTGCAATAATTAATAAAGGGCTAATTGTTTGAAAATGTATCATACGTGTCACTTTTCGTTCTTATATCATTGAAAATTTTCTTTTCTCATTATGTGTACTGAACTTTCAAATTTCGATCATTGTGTGTATTTTGTGACCATTTTACTCTTAGGTTTTCCAAAATTTGAAGGGTAAAATGATCATTTTACATGGCTAAATAGTCACAAAATACACACAATAATCGAAATTTGAAAGTTTAGTACAAACAAAGACAAAAAGTATCAAGTTAGATGATTTTTTAAGTAATTAGCCCATTAATAAACTAGCTAACACAATATGTCAATAACAAAAACTAATTTAGATGCTATTAATCAAAAACTAATTTAGAAAGCTTCATCAACGATACATGACCCGGCCAACTGATATAAACAATCAATTACAACAGATGACCCAAGTTTTAAACATAAAAAACCGAGCATTCTCAACTGATTAAATCGTACCCCATCTTGCAGCTTGTAGGCCCATCTATCACTGATCCAAAATTACCTTTACTTTTCCCAACCTCTTGCTAATCGAATCAAAACTTTTTACCTGACTTTTCTTAAGCACATTGTCCACACTTGCAGCTTTTGACCCAAAAACTCTTGCATTCCTATTCTTATCAAAATCGAATCCCACATAGGTTAAAGAAAGAAGCCATTGATAGCTAATATACCACAGTGTAAACAAGTCACTTTGTGTAGATTAGTATAATGCATTAAAAACCCATCATACTAGTCAATTTTAAGGTGACTACTAACTACAACATGGGATTTTGAAGGTTTATATGATTCTGAATTTAACGATGAAAGTTTATCTTTCACAAAAACACCAAAAAATACTGCACAAGCAAACTCAACTCGCTAATTTACTTCAGCTATGTTGGTTTAGGATATTTTGATTGTTTTTGGCACACCTACTTTTATAATTTATACATATGTTCGGTAACTTTAGGTTTTTTAGTCACAAAATAAATGTTCACTTTGAAAATACACATAGTTCACGTGTAACTCTCCTTTCCGTAGCTGGCTCTCAGTTTATGACATATATAAAAAGCTTTCCATATTACATAATTATAAACACTCAAGGTTTTTTATCCGTTTAACTTTTTGAACACGGCGATATTGAAACAATACTTAATGAAAGTAATTAATGATACCCAAAACAAATGAAAGATAAGATAATTATTTCAGGAGAACTTTCTTTGTATTAGATATCTCTCGGTTCATGATTTTGTTGGGGTTAACCTTCACTCTCTTCCATATACATATTCCAAGGCGGTCAAGATCGCGAGTAAGATTTACTGTCCTACTAGCTAACAAAAGACTTGTAGAATCGGTCTGTAGGATCGTATGCAAGATCGTAAGATCGTAAAATTGACTAGCGATCCGATCTTACCAAAGCCCAAATACATTTCTAATTTTTCAGCCTTTGGCCCATAATTCTTACTTAAACCCATTGAAAGTGACAAGGTAAATAAGACTTATATTTTGGTTCTTTAGTGCTACGTTAGTCCATATTTTACACTTTGGTTTTAGAGTCCATATGCATCTACTAAGCTACGAATATTAACTCCCATTAAATTTCAACTTTAGATGTTTTTAAAAATTCAGAACAATACTTTTTTTATGGATTCTTTAATCACATCTATATATTATGGTACCATAAAAAAATATCTTATATAATAAAATAAAACCCCTATTGGGAATTTTCCATTTCAAAAAAATGCATTCATACCTTATTTAGTAATAATTTTATTTAAAAAAAAAGTTAATTTTCTTATTAGTTAACATTTTATATTTATCCATAACACAAGTAGAAGATAAATACAAAAAATATAGATAAGATGCAATTAATTACCTATTTGACTATTAAAGATAAAAACATAAACCAAAGTGATCCATTCATTTGTAAATGGGTTGGAATTTGCACCTCTACATCTTAATAACAGTCTCATACCTGCTTACATCTACGTTCTGCAGTTGATATGTTTCCCTTATCAAACGCGACAATGTAATGCTTATGTAGATCATTTTTTTCTCTGTTGCAGGACCAATGTAGCTTGAATGATGCCTGTAGTGAGGATCAATGCATATTTCTGTCACAGCTCGCAAAAAAAAGTAAGGCTGTAAATTACAGTGTATAACATTGAGACTATAGGAACTAGAACAGAAAAGCAACACTTGACATGTAATCATGTATATAACTATGGCCCAACTATGAACGCATATGCACTAAAATATGTGTTCATATTTGAATAAGTTAATTAAATTAATAGCATGCAAGTCTTACTTTGGCCAAGCCTATTTTTTCCTTATATTGTGACTTGCTATAAAATCGACAAAATTATAGAGTTGTTGTACCAGAGCATACAAGGCTGCAAAACAAGAGTTCTTTGACAAACGAAAAGATTTAGAAGAAGCTTAGACAGTTACGACCGAATACTCAACATCATAGTTTAACCTAAGATTGTATTGCCATGTTAATTTTGGTTATAATATTATATTGACTTTTTCTAACTAAGAACACTAGCAGGAGAGCAGATGATTCGTATGTTACTTGTGAAGTTGGACTACTTGGAAAATAAGTTTCATATATTATTGTGTTTTGTCTATATAATGCATTATGCTACAATATGATTAACAGAAACTCGCGATTCCTATGATTTAAAATTCATTTTTTTATTCAATCTCTCGGTACAATAATAGTTGACTTTAAATTTTGCTACATTTTCTTGATAGTGGTTATGATTTATATATTTCTGCAGCTTGGTGTGTGCAAAGCTGAGAGAAAGTAGCTGCAGCAAAATATCAAGGTTTAGAGCAAACATAGACAATTAACAACTCATTTAAGATGAAAACACAGGTAATCTTTTTATTCCATTAAATATAAAAAAGAAACATTTATTTTCACTATATCATAAGTCCTTACTCACATTAATACATTATCAAAAACCCATCTCAGAAAGAGCCCTCTCAGAAATATTAAAATAAACCATATAATTATCGAAAATGACAGTCGTTGCTTATTTTTGTAAATACTTTTTCTTTTTATCAGCTCTTAAACCATAGTTATAACTATCACCATTGATTTATCAACAAAGTAATGCTAATAACATTTATGTTTTTTTTATTATGTGTATGTACTAAGGTCGTAACTATGCATTTGAGAAAGCAGACATGTTAGATCAAAGCTCCAGTGGTTGTGGTGTTCAACAGTTTAAAACAACCCTCCTTCAACTTTACTGCAATGTAAATCAACCATGTTTCTTGGTACATTGTATAACCATTTGATATTTGTTTGTACATATTTAATCCATCATTATTTATATATCAAATGGCACTTTTAGCTACATAAAAGACATGAGAAACGAACAATTTAACAATTTTTTTATTAACTTCAAGATTCACATAAGTTTAATAGTTACCAAAGTATAATAGCTTGCCATAAGCTGATAAGCCCATCATTGTACTAATTGACTATATATCTTTAGGAATTTCCATTGATGTAATGATTTGTTTGTTTCATCTTTTTTCTTCATGGTTTATCTTAGTCTACATGAGAACTTAAAGTTAAGTAGAGCTGTTACTAACCATAGGCATGTAGAAGTTTATGCATAATGCACATATATTGATATCCGGTTCAGTGTAATTCTGCAATTGCAAACACCTTCAAAAAGAATAGATCACATAAAGCTATCAAAATCACATATGTGCTCTTTGAATTACTAAAACACAAATATATTAGAAATATTATTATTCATTATACTCATCGGGATATAATTAGTTAATTATACAATTTTTTTGCAGGCACCTTTTATCCCATTTGAAGTTGAGTGGAATTTACGTTAACAACAAATTAAAAAATATATATATGTGAACCCCGTGCGTGCACGAGCCTTATAACTAGTTTTATATAATAAAACAAAACCCTTATTGGGAATTTTTTATTTCAAAAAAATGCATTCATACCTTATTTAGTAATAATTTTATTTAAAAAAAAATTAATTTTCTTATTAGTTAACATTTTATATTTATCCATAACACAAGTAGAAGATAAATACAAAAAATATAGATAAGATGCAATTAATAATAGGAATAAAATTTTTAAATAATTATCTTTAATAATAAAAAATTATAATTAAACATCATAAATCAAAATCAAAAAAACAAAGATTAAATTATTTGTTTTTTAATAAATAAAAATATATTATTCAAAAAATTTTAAAAAACCCGCGCATGCGCGAGCATTATAACTAGTAAAATAAAATAAAATAACAAATAACAAATTTTTTCCATCAATTATTAATACTTGATGAATGAGAAGGAAAAAACAATACACAAACCAGGCCAGATGATTCAATGCTCACGTTTGTTGCACTTACTAGTGTAGCAATCCTCTCATCCTACAAAATAATAACCATCCAAATCGCATCCGTTAAGTATTCTCATTCCTATTACTATCGCTTCAATGTAATACCGGCTGGTTTAGAAGAAACATAATATTGTGGAACCACAATACCCAAATACAAGGCCCAAAAGTTAAGGTACCTTGGTATGTTTTCCTGTGAAAACTATTTCAATATTCAGTCCCACATAGGCTAAATAATGAAAATGTTGCTAGTTAATATACCGTAGTGCATGCACTTCATTTGTATTCAGATAAGTATTATGCTTGAATGCCAAGTACAAAATCTCCACATAGGCTAAATAATGAAAATGTTGCTAGTTAATATACGTGTAACTCTCCTTTCCTTTCGCGAATCCAAGTACAAAATCTCCAAACATTTAAGAGGACAAGATACATAAACTATCGATTCAGTCCCCAAAATTAGCAAAAGAAACATTACATGTTGCAATAAGTTGATCACTTTCTTCCTTTGCTTCTTCCTGCAACATTTCCAAACAGTCAACAGTTTCAGACAACAACAATCAATCAATAAAGTAGTTAAGCAGCAAAATATAAAACGACAATTTTTTAAACAATACAAATATTATCAAACAAGCATTTTTCCTACTTTAAAGTAAATTATACAGGCTTTACTTTCTTGTACATGATTAGAGGTGCCGGCCTGTTTGAACAAAACCATATGTGTTGGAAAAAATGTGCTTATTGGCATATGAATACTAGCTAGTATAACAGAACACTGAACAGAATACACCAAGATAGTGTTCAAGTGTTTAACTAATTCTAATTAGACATAAAAAGCACTTTAGTATAAGTTATTCAACGTAACTTGCTGTTTACAAAAATGTATTCGTCTAGATACAATAAGATTCTCCAGATACCGACTGATATCGATTAGAACTTATAACACTTGCCCACTCATTCACATAAGCGTTACCCAAACACCCAGAGGAATCACAAACAGATATCGATTAGAGCTTATAGCACTTGCCTAAACTGAACAGATCAAAAAATCAATTTGAACAGATAAATTAAAACCACGTTACCTTCTCCTCTTCTGGTGCAGAAGCAGCATCAGCTGCAGCACCACCAGGAACAGGGGCCGCAACGGAAACAGCCGCACCGCCACCACCACCAGCAGTCCAGCACCAATGTTCATGATCAAATCATCCAAACTCTTCTTCTCAAGTAACTTGGCAAACAAACAAGGCTAGTAAGACTCAGTACTTACATTTGATGCACTTACTAGTGTAGCAATCTTCTCAGCCTACAATCACCGTCAAGTATTCTTAACCTCCTAGTCATGCAATCATAACATCTCAACTATCTTTCCATAAACAAATTGTCCACACTTGCAGCTTTTGACCCTAAAATCTTGCATTTCCTGTTCTTCTAGAGTATGTACCAAAATCCGCACATGTATCATTTATTATTTGAGTTGCTTTAAAGGATATATATTACATATTAGACTATCAAATTTTAAATCTGCAGAAGTCAACACTAAATTCGTTACCTTGGTATTTTTTTTTATGTAAACCATTTCGACATTCGATCATATCCCACATTGCTTAAAGAAAGAAAGTGTTGCTAGTTAATATAGCATAGTATACACATTTCATTTGTGTTGAGATTAGTATTATATATGCTTTCATTTCTCTATTGCTGACATCTAAAATATAGATGTCACTCATATTGATTCTCAACTTTTTATTGTTTATTTTTTACTGTAAACTTTTGTTTAACAAAAACTTCAAGCTATCTTTTTGCATATACCGAGACTCCATTTATGTACAGGTTGATTTACTTTTTGTTTAGGTTGGATCAAGGAGACTGATCAAACTCAAGCCCAAAACGCCTTCTTCACCATAGACATGAATGAGGTCATAGAGGAGGATCAAATTATTTAAACCTGCGTTAGAAACACCTTCTCTTCCACGGACACATATTGGATCATGGAGAATGATCAAACTTACCCCAGAAACACCTTCTCCACCAGACCAACACTAAGAATAAAAAAAGTGGCAATAAGAGGTGTTAAGACACCCCCTCCACATCTAGTTCAATAAAGAGGAGTGCTACACCCACATAAAAACATCCACAAAATTCTCCACAAAATAACGTGTGATCGGTAGATTTTACTATAGTTTCTCTCTCTTCTCTTTAATTCCACCAATCACTCTTTGATATTATTTTGTGACTGATTTTGTGAAACTTTTTATATGGTTGTAGCATTCTCCTTCAATAAAAGGTTTATGCCTCTTACTGCCTCTTAATGGTCCGAAAAAAAAAACACTCTTAACAACGATTGCCTCTTAACGCATCTGAATGACATGTAAAAACCAACATTCTTAATGACCTAATTATCTAACCGCGCATCTAAAAGTCAGATTAAATATTGTTAAGAGACATTTTTTAAAAAACAAACGCCACCTTACTTAAGAGCATTCAAGATACAAAACGTTTGGTTTTAAAACATAATTAATTAACCAGCTATTAAAAATATTTAATCACGTATGAAAACGTTTTTAATAGTTAATTAAATACCTACTTTAGTTTCTAACAATATTAGCGAAGAAATGTTATTCATAGAACGTCTCTATTGAATTACACTTTAACTTCATATAAAACTTGAAATGTATATCTATATTAAAAGGCATAATTACATGTATATCCTTGAAAATTTCAAAAATTACATATATATCCTTTTTACTAGTTTTTAATGCATAAAGTACAATGCTTTTAATGCATCAAAAGGATATATGTGTAATTTTTGAAATTTCTAAGGATATATATGTAAATGCCCCTTATTAAACACCCAATACTAAAAACAAAAAAAAAACAAAAAAACTATGTAGAAGCTGGAAACAAGATCATCATGCCGGCAACCCTTGATGAGCTTGTTTAGCTCCCCGATCTCGTTTACCCTATGTTGTTCTGCATTGGTAAATCCGACACCGACATCTATTCCCCGATTTCATAGGGTCGGTCTGTAGGACTGTGTGAAAGATCGTAAAATCAACTAGCGATCCGATTTTACCAAAGCCCAAATACATTTCTAGTTTTTTGGCCTTTGGTTAATAATTCTCAAATTAAGCCCAAACAATGAAAGTAACAAGGAAAATAAGGCTTATATTTTGGTTCTTTAGTGCTATGTTATTGTTGGTCCATTTTTTACATTTTGGTTTTGGAGTCCATATTTAACATTTTTTTTTTTTTGAGTAAACTAGACCGTTCGTCCTTGTGGTTTGCATTGACCGCAGCCTATGGTCCTTTGACCAAAAAAATTGCATCGTTCAAGTATTGAATATTTAGTAATAATTGTAATGAATACTAACAGTGATAGAACAAGTATTGAGTGATGTTGATTTTAATCACAGATAAATCATATATATATTCAATCAAATTCAAGTATTGGATCATAATCCTAACATGAGAGGGAAACTCATGATACTAATGTAGTGAGATTTATAATTCAAATCTGGTCAATTATCTATACAGCTGTATCTAGATATATGTTTGAAGACATATATTTTCTTATAGATATTGCCCCAAGCCTCATGACACGCAAAATGTTAACAAATTATCGTAAAACGGAGGTGATTATCAAGTCAATGATAATGTTGCCCTCGTGTAATAAGTGATTTGTCAATTCCTATTTTTACTCAAATATAGTGTATCACGACTAATACGACTAGCCACAAAGGCCTTCCGTCAAGTATTTAGTGGGATAGGATGTCAAGCCTCAACAGGTTTCGAAGCTGTTCACTATATTCGCGCTCACATCAAGTGATTAATAGCTCATGATAGAGGGACTTTATGGCGATAAGGGTAACTTAGGCAATATCATGGTAATGATGTAACTAGAGTATTTGTGCTCTTCCTAGCAATTATTTCCGTTGAAACATAGAAATATCATATAAAGATAAGGGAATCATTCAGGATGTTATGGTATAGTCAAGCATCTTGCCACAATAATCATTTTGAAAACATTATCATCTAAGTTCAGTATTCTAGTTAATCAATTTGCCAGTAAAATATATATATATATATATATATATATATATATATATATATATATATATATATATATATATATATATATATATATATCACATCTTAGGTCATAAACCATATCAGGTAAATATTAATTAGAAAATTGATTTGAATCATGTAATTTATTCATATATTTATAAAATTATCAAAGTATATGTAATCATGTATCTCCCCCAAAGAGTTAAAACAAGTATTGGAAATGAGGCTATGACTCACCTTGAGCGATACTGGAAATGATGAAAAGTAAATTCGGGTGAGATTATGGGAATGATTATGGAACCTGATTATAAGGAAGGTCATAAGATTTCGACCTTATACTAATGATGGAAATGATAATGAGAACGAATAACGATATGATCGTTAGAGTGAGAATATGATATGCTTAAAATGCCTAAAGTTCAAAAATAATATTATTCTTAATATTATATTACTTTTATGTATTTGGAACTAATATATTGTTTTCTTGAAAGTGAAGAAACAATTCGTTAAGTTAAATAGTTTTAAAATGTTTTATGTAATTATAACGAAAGTTAATTATTAAATAAATGAATTATACAAAATGCACGTGACGTGATGCGATGTCGTAAAATGGAAAATAAAATAGGAATGTCAAATATAATATGTTGGTCCTTGTCCTTTTTTAGTTTTTACACTTTTTATACTAACGGCGTTAGCTTTGCACCATTAGTCCTTTATTAAATATAATTTACATTTATAGTCCACTACATGTCCAATATTACAATCTGAGCTTGGAAATTAATAATATGTCAATTTTTACCTTAATGATTCTCAATAGTTGACAGTTTTGGTCCTCCTAGGTGACTTTGCGTTACATTTTTAGTCTAAATGTGTAAAAAAATATGGAAAAAGTTGGCGAGTATTTTTGGGATATATTTAAGCTTATTACAACTTATTTTAACAGCTTATACGGTCAGTAGCTTATTTTTCAGCTTATGGGCTTTTAACGAGTTGTAACTAAGGCCCATTAACAATTTAAAATCCGTACATCGTGAGACGAGTTGGGCTCATCGAAAATATCATTTTTCATGTTCTAAATTCATGTCAAAAAGCCTGGATAAGCTAGCTTATCTCTAGCGTTCGAAAATAGCTTATTGGGCTTAAAAGCCCATTTCGCTTAATTTGTTAGTTTTAGCATACGAGTTTATGCCAGTTTGTATCGTTTAGAGTGTCGAGACGTGAGTATTTTTACAAGTTATATATACGAAAATGATAGCTAGCTAGGTGGTCTAACAAGTTGTATAAAAATATAGCATGCTTGTTAATTAATATTTCAAAATATACGCTTGTTCCTTAGGTTGCATGGGACGTGTTTCATATATACAAATGACTTAGAATTATTTCTAGTTATTAAGAGTTTTTATATCCGATTGTAACTAGGTTCAAAATAAATCCGTATGATGCATGTAACATAAAAATGAAGTTGAAACAAGTGTGTGCCGTGACTCCTATGCCTTCCAAGATAGAGGCTAGCCACTTTTTGTGTTTCTATATGATTATACGTATGTAAAAATAAACATGAAACTATATACGTTCGATATAATATTATACGTGATGCATGGAACTTAAATAACGTATAAAATGGAATCAATAGTGATGGAAACGACCTACAACACCTCAAGGGTGGTAGAGAGTCGAGTGTGAAGAAGGAAAACACAAGAAAATCTCTCGTTCGTTTATAAAACACAAGTATCGATATATATATATATATATATATATATATATATATATATATATATATATATATATATATATATATATATAACCCAACACCACTTGTTTGCTTCCAAATGAACATGCGATTTATTCCTGGTCTTTTAGAGATTGTGTTGAGAGTGTATAAAGTTATTATTGTGTATTGAATGAAAGAAATAAGGTGATGAAGAAGGAGTACATATAGAAAGATTTTAGAACACTTATTGATTCAAATAATTCTTAGAAACACAAGCTACTATGCATTGTCAGTGACCGAGGAAATTTGGAATGAACCTAGATTATTATATGACCATAAAAGAGTGTGTGAGAGCTAAGAAAAAGGAGGGTTGTCTTGATGAGTCAACATATATGTCGACTTCTATTTTATTTTGTATATGATTTGTATAGATCGTATAACACAAGATTTGTGATGATGAAACATGTTGGTTAACACGGAAATAGAATAGAAATAATATTAGCATCACGTAGAAACAAACCGGAGTCAAAACGATTAAGTTTTGAGTTATATATAAATGTTGAATGGGTGAGTTTTTGGCAAACACTTTGCCTTTCGAAAACATAGCAAAACTCGACATATACTTATAAAATGTGGCACACGTATATTCGGCTAGGTGAGAAACGAGATGGTGCAAAAATATATAGGTGTCGTGTATAAGAATTGAGAGAACGAAGAGCGTTTTGGAGGATGGTTTCTAGTCAAATATCACATAAAATCATAAGTAATGATTTGGGCTTTTATCTTGGGCCGGATGAATAGTACTCGCGGATTTGGGCTGAGAAATTAATTAAGGGCCCGTTTAGTATTAATTTAGGATTAGTGAAGTTTAATATTTCGTTAATCGTGTCGAGAACTTGTTTCGTCATTTGGTGAATTTTGTGATATCATAATCGTGATCATTTAATATAATAAGAAAAATTTCAAATTTTTCTGTAAAAATGGTGATTAAAATAATGACAGAGACTAATATATAATTAACCGTTGTTAATTATATGGATTTTTGCAGTTCTCTACAGGACGTATGTCAAAAATAGAAGCATTAAATACATTAAGGTACAGGTGTACCTTACTAGTTTGATGTTTGACACGTCGATATTACCCCACTGGTATTCGTCTTTAGTTTTCCTGTATAAATGAATGTTGTAAATGAGTAAATGCTTACCTCATACAAGAGTGTTAAACATTTACGAAAGCATTTACTCCTCTTAGAACTAAGTCCTTGAACATCTTTGGAGGTTAGCATAGTTTTTACTTAAACATATAACTGTTGGTTATGTTTAAGAAAGTGAGAAGATCACTAAACTTTATCATTCAACTTTGATTGTTATTCCATAAACAATTATAGAAAATTATTTGAGTCATTCAAATAAAATTTAAATTTTGAGAATTTTGTTGTCTTTATTGTTTTAAGTGCTTGTGTATTAATGCTTTAAATCCTTCAAACCTACATCAGATTAACATGGAAAGTGAATTAACTTAATTTGGTTAAATTATATTCACTTTAAAAGACACAACACCTTTAAATGAAAATGTTTACTCTAGAAGCTATGGTAAAGAGGGTCATATAAAAGAGTAATTTGTTAGCATTTAAAGAGGTGTTCATTAGTAATGTAACAATATGTAAATGTATAATAGATTAGTTAAGGGATATAAGCTTGGATATGTCAAGTTAGCATGTTAAGTAAGCTAGTCCAAGTCCAATGCCCATCAAAGCCCAACAAGGCCTTTTGTGTTGATACTTAAACGCCTCCTAGCCAAGCTAGAAGGGTGGGAGTTCATTTAATTTTATGCATTTCACTTACAAAACTCTCCTTTTTCTCTCTAGAATAGTTTCTCTCTCTAGGATTCTACTTTCTCTTTCTAAACCCTCTCTTTGATTATTATGTGTGTCATGATGCTATTGTGGAGACCTACAATTGGTATAAATGTCGTATGATGATCCGTGAGTGTTTTCGTTTTCAAAAAAACAGATTAAAAGTGTGTTTATATTTTTTAGTTTGTACGTTTTCTTCCAAATCGTAACACCTATACCAAAACTTCACACTTTACAAATAAAATCATGAAAGCATATGTTTATAATGGATTTCATGTTTTAGTAAAGGTTTTTGGCAAAAAAGGATTTAGTGAAAAACTTGAAATATTGTGTTTTCGATCGTGTTTAAAGTTTTTAAAATTATGCGTTTTATCGAGATTGCTATCTCGATAAACTATTTTATCGAGTTTGAGATAACTTAAAAGAATCTCGGGAAAAAAATCACTTGGTAGTGTTCTTTTTTTAGGGTTAGGAATCTCGATATGTTAATCGAGTTTAGAGTATCTCACCAAATTTATCGAGTTTGGTTCTAGATAGTTTTTACTGGGTTAGACTAAATTGTGGACTTATAAGATGATACACACACAAGTGTAATTTGGTAACTTCTGTGTTTTAACTCCCATTGGTCCCTGCCATTAAATCTTTTATGCCGTTAGTCCTTTTTCGTTAACTATTATAAAGGATAGACGATGTAACAGTCGTTAGCCAACAAGGGCTAAAGTGTAAAATAAAACGGAATATACTTAACGCCTGTGAAAAAAGGGACCACGAGTGTTATTCTTTTGCAATGAAAGGGACGATTCATGCAACTTTAAAGTTTGAGGGACGGTAAGTGAAACTTTTGACAAACCACAGGGACCATTTATGTAATTTACTCTTAAAATTTAAATCTATGTTCATGAAGAGAAGACAAATTTGGCCAAAAAGTCTGCTTGTAATTACTTTAAATACTACTCTTTTCGTCTTAAAATAGTTGTCATCTATTTATTTCTAAAGTGTTTCTTTATCAACTTTAATCTATAATATTTTTGTTTGTGTTATATAATAGTTAATAAAAATTATTCCAATGAAAAATACATTTAAAATCAATCAATTCATATATGTTATATCAAGTGTTACATAACACAAACGAAAATATTTAAGATTAAAATTGAAAAAAAAAAAGAAACCCTCAAAAAGTCAAAAAGTCAAAATAGAATAATTATTTTGAGACGAATCGTTTTTAACTTTGGCCTCGTCTTTTGTTCAACGAATTTGGTAGTTCCCGAACATGCTAGACTTTGCCTTTACCATCTTTTGATAGCCTTAGCCATGCTAACCGGTTCCTGAACCGTAACCGGAAAAAAAAATCCGGAACTGAATCCGATCAACACCGGTTCCAATTGAATCCGGTCCCGGTTCCTCTAGTATCCGGCGATTCCTATCCGATTCCACATATTTCTCGCTAGAACCAGTTCGAATCTGGATATTTTCACACCGGTTCGCGATCCGGTTCCGAACCAGATCCAACGTCTTTTTTTTTTTCACCTTCTTGACAGTAAGCAGGTAGGCAACGGCTATAATGCTGTTTTTCTCTTTTTTTGCCCATTTTCCAACGGGATTGTCCTTTTTTTGTCCCATTTTAACCTCCTAAACATGCCTATAAATACTATTGATGATTTTGGTTGAATCACAACAATCAAATTCAAGAAAAACACTCAAAAATTGCTCACAAACTTGCAAAAATGTCTAGAAGAAACCAAGCTTCTCAATCTCAACCAACATCATCAAACAAAGCTTCTCAATGTCTAGGATCACAAATGTTGCTCTGATTATACATATTACATCTATTTTTGAGTTGCTCATTTATGAAATTTTGTTACATTCACCTCATACACAAAGTTTTCATTTCACTTTAATTAAGTACGTGTCCAAAGATCACGAGCATTAATGGTTTCAATGACACTTAATTCTAACGCTAAACTACATTCATCGGTGAATTTAATTTAAGCAAAAGAACTTGTCAAACGCTATATGAGATTGATCTTGAAAATGTTCATTTAGCTTTAGTGTCTTGAAATATAAATACTTGTTTGTTCTTTGTTATTATGTCGATTTCTTTGTCTTAATTTGTTTTTAGGGTTCAATTTAACTCCTACTATACTAATTCATGCATATGTTAGAGAAACATTAATAGAGGTTCACTTGGTGACATGGGTTGAGATACGGGTTTTCCATTTGATTTTTCATCACCTTAAACATCAGATAATCTGACTAATTAATGATAGGACAATGCGTTAGCCGTGGAACTTCACTCATCTGCTGATCTACTTATAATAAAAAAGAAGGTAACTTTGTTTTCAAGAGAACTTACCCCTGAAAACTTCAAAAAAAAAAAAAAAAAAAAAAAAAAAAGCAGGATCCTTAATCGTGTGTTGTTGTTGACAACCATTTCACACCAAACATTACATTCGTTTTCAACTCCACACGAGCTACAACATGAATGACAAGACCGGGTATGAATAACTTACTTACCATCGTATTCATACTCGTCTACCTTCCGCTTAACTGATCTTAACCATGTCCCAGAATAAGATCTCTTACTTGGATCACAATCATGTCATCTGACCATACTTGTTCAAGGACTCATCTAATTTCATATTTAGACCAAACCAACTTCGAAATCAATCAATTTATTTTGACTGCATTATATTGTATAGACATACACATAATGCTTGAAAAATTCAATCAAAATCAGTTAATGCATTTGCATATATTCTTTTCAACATGCATGTCTAAACCAAACAGAAATAAAATTCAAAGCGGTCTTAGAATAATATAATCGACGATATTCTTAACTTCAAACTATAAGGTATTACACATGACATGTGTAATTTTACAGTCAAAGATCATCCAATTCGTCCAAGAAATCGAAAGAATCATATTCAGAAGGATGGCAACCCATAGCATCTTCGCTAAATTAGTTTATCAAGATAGCTATAATCATTTTCATGAACTATCATTGATTGATTAAAAAGACTTGGAGTATCATCGTAGGAGTTCTGAACGTGTTGTTGATGTTGGTTATCAGTCCCTTCCCCACCCCCGAACTCACACCCACAAACACCAATCAAAACAGCAAGAAGATTTGATATACTGGTTACTTAGGTGTATATTACTTCAAAAGGAAAAACTGATACACTAACAATGAAGCCTATACTAATCTATTTATAGCTAAACACAGGGTACTACTCAAAACATGAAACTGACAAAACTATTAAACTTACATAAAGACTAATGAAAACAAGGATTAAAGGCATAACAAAAACAGTTATTGGTAGTGGGCAGTAAAACCAAAGAAATGCCCTTTATTTGTTTCTTCAATCTCATTGAAGACTTTCATCAGGTTGGTTCCGAACCAGGTTGACCCGCCCGAGACTTAACCCATCAAGATTATCTTACAGTTGAAGGACCTCGTCGCTTAAAGTCTGTGAAGAAGCCATTTGTTGCATGGTCATAGGATTCGAGCTGGTGTCCATTTGAACCGCTAAGGCTTGAGCAGGAGATATCATGAAGTCATCCAATGGAGCGGGATTATCATAAATATCCTCCTCATGAGGCACGGGTGCCATATCATTGTCACCTGGTTCTACAATGGCAGGAGGAGATCTCTTTGAAGAAGAACTAGAAGCTCCACATGAAAATTGAGAACCATTGATTGATGTTGGCCTTGACAGATTCTGATAATATACCAAAGTTGAATTCCCGACTGACTGTTGATCTTGATCCATTGCAAAAGCTTGAGGAGGGTCTTGAACTGCTGGTTGTGTCAACTTTGAACCATAAAACATTGCCATTG
The DNA here is from genome assembly GCA_030686995.1 of Artemisia argyi. NCBI lineage: Eukaryota > Viridiplantae > Streptophyta > Magnoliopsida > Asterales > Asteraceae > Artemisia > Artemisia argyi. Next base: position 150,555,937 of record CM060695.1, on the reverse strand, counting down.
GTTGCAAAGGTTCATCTTGAAGTTGTTGGTTTTGCTCTTGGAATGCCTCTTCTTGACCTCCGAGGTTATTATTAGCAGGTTTTGTCACCTTCTTGTAAATCTTACATAGCACCCACCGAGTCAACTGCATGAATAGACAACAACAATCTTTTACAAATCATATGAACATATATATAACAGATAAAAGGCAGTTTATGAGAGAATTTAGTGATCAACTAAGCTTTTAGAAAATAATAAATTACCTTGTTACTGTCCTCTTTTTGTTCTTGGCTTCCTATTGGGATATTGGGATTATCCGTGGTATATTCATGCATTAGCCAATCCGTCTTGTTACCCTTCTTGTCAAGATAAAATAAACTTGCTTTACATCCAACAACTTGATTCATGTCATCATACTGGGGTGTATCCTTTTGACTTTTCTTCCAAGTACCGCCACTCTTGGTTTTCCTATTCGATCGGTTTCCATTAGGGTGTTTTCGCTCCCAAGGCATCAAAAAGTACCACTTGTTTTCACAAGAGTGATATTCTGGTTTTGCTGTTGTATCAAGAAACAGATTTCCGGTTAATTTAGAAACAAAGTATTACTTGTATTGTAAATTGCTATTCTAACTTAGCTTCTTGATAGTCTTAAAAAAATATTAAACCGTTCAAGAAAAAAAAGAAAAGAAACAACATAATACTCGTACTCAACAATTGAAACCCAAAGTAACAAAGATATTTAATTACTAACCTGTAAGTTCATCAGGATCATAGTCGTATATATTGACCTCATAATACCGGCTTTTGGGGTGTCGTCTTCCTGTATCAATCTTTGGTTTCAAGTAGTAAACAATGAGCTCCACATCAGTTGGACCAAAGCGGTAGCCAGGTTCAAGCGAATCAGCATAATCATGTTGTTCGTGGTTGTTGTAGGCCATTGTGCGCAGGGTTTAGAAAACTTGCAAAAAAGTTGGTCTAGTGAATAAAAAAGGGTTATGCATGCATGGCTGTTTATATAGTTGTAGTAGTACGTAGCATGCAAGCAAACATTCATGATAATATCATCAGAATTTCGAACTATAATAAGATAAAAACGTATAAAGGTGGTTACATAAGATATGATCAAACTTATCTATAAATTTAGTTTTTTATTGTTTCTTTTCTAAATACAAAGGTTAAATTAATAATTTATAGAGAAAAACAAAACAACCAATTAATCAAATCCATTACATTAACAAAATCAAAATTTTAACCTGTACAATTGGAAATCGAATGTTCTACAATTGTCAAAACCTTACAGCTATACCATGAATGTGTTAATGCTGTAGTTTATATGTAGAAAGTATTGGTATATATAGAATTATCCCCATTTTTAATGATATGTGTTTTAAGTGGTTAGTTTCGACATTGTGTAACATCTTTAGCATATCGAGCATGTAAATGAATCTTTGCAACTTGCCAACATGCATCCTATAAAACACACCTTATGGTACTGATGAGGGCGGACCCAAAAATCCAAGTCACTTTTGCACAAGTTTTTTTACGGGTATAAAAAAAAATAATAATGAACAAAAGTGTACGATTTCATTAAACTAATAACATATTAAGAAAATATGTATTTCTTTTCGAAAAGGTTCATTTTTGGAGAAATCGAGATTTTTAACAAAAAAACTTAACTAGGAGGCGAACATCCATCCGATTCATGTGAATGCCCAGAAACCCCCTAGGTCCACTTATGATACCCGGTAGAAAACATGAAACTTAAAAGATGTATTATCTTATGTTGCAACAGAGAAAACCTAACGCCAATCAGTCTCTCTGTATTTAGTTTTCAATGAATTTCATAGCTACAATTCACTCGTGAATGATTTATTAGTAGATGTTGCCAATATTTGTTTCTTCTCATCGTTTTCATTTTAACTTTATTTCCCATTTGATCCTAAATCAGATTAACTGTTCATATCTTTTAACATTCTGGATCCAAGCACACATTTAGGTTAAAAGTTAAACATCAAGATTAGCAAAAGAATATATTTTTAGCTTATGGACGGAGACCCATTTGGCATAAACCAAAACACTTTTATGAAGTTTATATATGCTGGATTTGTATAAGTTGCGCTTCAAGGTTTGCATATATGGTTCTGACTATTTAACACACTTATTTTAAGCTTATCTGTTAATGTTTATTTTAAGCTTATCTGGATTTGTATAAGTTGCTCATCAAGGATGTTGTAGGCCATTGTGCGTAGGGTTTAGAAAACTTGCAAAAAAGTTGATCGATCGAGTGAATACCAATGGGTTATGCATGCATGGCTATTTATATAGTCATAGTAGTACGTATCTTATAGATAAAAATATGTAAGTTACATATATATATATATATATATATATATATATATATATATATATATATATATATATATATATATATATACTAGAAAGGTGCCCGCGCGATGCGGGAGCGGGTTGTTGGGGTGAAGAGGAGGGAGGTGGGGTGGTGGAAAGTGGTTGTTGGGGTGGTTGTTGAGATGGTTATAAATTGTTGGGGGTGATTGTTAGAGGTGGTTGTTTTCATAATTAGTAAGTAAAGTCTAAATTTTTAAGCCTTTTTAATTATAGAATAGTCCCAAATACATTATATAGTATATATATATATATATATATATATATATATATATATATATATATATATATATATAAAGTTTAAATTTTTAAGCCTTTTTAATTATAGAATAATCCCAAATACATTATATAGTATATATATATATGTATATATATATATATATATATATATATATATATATATATATATATATATATATAGTATATATATATAGTATATATATATATATGTATATATATATATACATACATATATATATATACATATATATATATATATATATATATATATATATATATATATATATATATATATATATATATACATATATATATGTGTATATACATATATATATATATATGTGTGTCTATATATATATATATATATATATCAAGAGTTTTTGGGCGGCGAAAAAAAAAAACTATCTCTAAATTATATGGTTTTTATGTTCGAATTTTCAAAAAAATAAAAAAATAAAATAAAAAAAAAAAAGGTTCTAAGTTGACTCGGTCACTTAGATAATATATCACTTTTTCAAAACTTCAACAGTTTATCATGCATCAAAAAATATTTTCGTTATTTGTAAAGTAATTTTCATCGTAAATTAATACTAATAGAGCAACATTGTTCACCAAAACTTTAATTACAGGGTACCTGCCGTCGCAACGCGCAGTTACCCTGCTAGTATCTATATTAAAAGGTATCAATTGTAACGCTTCCAGCAACATTTAAAAATCGTGCTTTTATCATGTAAGTATGATTTTTAGCGGGGGAATCAAAACCTATATGTATTTTCTACTCTCGAAAAACGATAAAACCATGTAGAAGTTGGAAACAAGATCATCATGCCGGCAACCCTTGATGAGCTTGTTTACCTCCCGACCTTGTTTACCTATGTTGTTATGCATTGATAAATCTGACGCTGACATCCACTTTCATTGCGGTGCGATTGAGTTCACCGCTAATGAGGGGTTTGTTTACATGCCAATGTGGAGAATAAGAAACATAAAACTACGTGAACTATTTAAAACAAAGTGTAAAACTTGTATAGTGGATATCAATCCCCTTTAATTTGTCATCGAGCTGATGAGGTGTGTGGGAAGCCTTTATAGTATAATTCTCCAAGAGCAGAAGTCGACTTTCCTAGGAAGCAAGCAGGGGATTCCAGCGTGTTTTGAGATTCATGTTAACCAGATAGTGTGCGCTTATCAATTTTTCAACCCTCAAGCTTTTAGCAGAGAATACAATCAAGATATTCAAATACAAGCCCAAAAGTACCATAGGCCACCGATAAGAACAAAATCCACTCCCTAAACAACAACATGCGCCTCTTTTTGACCCAAGCGAGATGTGGAAGACAGTCAGACACAAAAGAAAAAAAAATAACAAGGAACAAGAAACACTTGAACGAACAAAACTTCAATCTCTTAACGAAGAAGTTAAAACAAAAATTATCAGAAAGCTTCCTCAACGATCCATGACCCAACTGATGTAAGCAAACGATCACAGCAGATGACTCAACTTGGAAAACTAAAAAACCGAGCACTTGCAGCTGTTTCAATCGTACCCCATCTTGCAGCTCGTAGGCCCATCGTTCCATTGATAACCAAAATTTACTTTCCCTTTACCTAACCTCTTGCTAATCGGATAAACTTCTTTGCTGGCTTTTCTTAAGCACATTGTCCACAATTGCTGCTTTTGGCCCAAAATATTCAATCCCACATTGGTCAAAGAAAGAAAACATTGCTAGCTGATATACCACCGTGTAAACAAGTCACTCGTGTTTAGGTTAGTATAATGCTTTAAAATGTCATTATGGAAGTCACCTTAAAGGTGATTGCCACATGGGATTTTGAAGGTTTATACGATTCTAAATTTTTTATTGTTTATTTGACAATTTTACAGACTCTTTAATCACGTCTATATAATACGGTGCCATAAATTTAATTTAACAATTTTCTTCTAGCAATTATTAATACTTGATCGATGAATGAGAAGGAAAAAGAAAAACACAAAACAAGCCACTATGATTCAGCGCTCATGTTTGTTGCACTTACAAAATAATAATTAACCATCCAAATCTCATCGGTCAAGCCTTCTCATAATCTCATTCCTATCACTATCGCTTCAATGCCGTTAATACTGGCCTGGTTTAGAGGAAGCATAATAATATTATGGAACCACAGTATCCAAATACAAGACCCAATAAGTTAAGGTACCTTATTGAACTTTTGAAAAGCTCATAAGCTAATATTTTAAAGGTTATCAACATTATCTTATGGCTTATTAGACCAATAAGCTCAAACTAACAAGCTCATAAGCCTTAAAATGAGCATATTACCTTTTCCAAGAGTTCAATAAAGGCCATAAAGACAGACTAATAAGTAATAAGAAAAAACAAACAGCACAAAAAACATTGCAATAATTAATAAAGGGCTAATTGTTTGAAAATGTATCATACGTGTCACTTTTTGTTATTATATCATTGAAAATTTTCTTTTCTCATTATGTGTAATGAACTTTCAAATTTCGATCATTGTGTGTATTTTGTGACCATTTCCAAAATTTGAAGGGTAAAATGGTCATTTTACATGGCTAAATAGTCACAAAATACACACAATAATCGAAATTTGAAAAGTTTAGTACACACAAAAACAAAAAGTGTCAAGCTACATGATTTTTTAAGTAATTAGCCCATTAATAAACTAGCTAACACAATATGTCAATAACAAAAACTAATTTAGATGCTATTAATCAAAAACTAATTTAGAAAGCTTCATCAACGATCCATGACCTGGCCAACTGATATAAGCAATCAATCACAAGTCACAATAGATGACCCAAGTTTTAAACATAAAAAACCGAGCACTCACAACTGATTAAATACATCGTACCCCATCTTGCAGCTTGTAGACCCATCTACCATTGATCCAAAATTACCTTCACTTTTCCAAACCTCTTGCTAATCAAATAAAAACTTGTTACCTGACTTTTCTTAAGCACATTGTCCGCACTTGCAGCTTTTGACCCAAAAACTCTTGCATTCCTATTCTTATCAAATTCCAATCCCACATAGGTTAAAGAAAGAAGCCATTGATAGCTAATATACCACCGTGTAAACAAGTCACTTGTGTGTAGATTAGTATAATGCTTTAAAAACACATGGGATTTTGAAGGTTTATATGTTTCTGAATTTTTTATTGTTTTTGACAATAGTTATAATGCCCGCGCACGCGCAGGTTTTTTTTAATTTTTTGAATCATATATTTTTATTTATTAAAAAACAAATAATTTAATCTTTGTTTTGTTTGATTTATGATGTTTAATTATACTTTTTTATTATTAAATATAATTATTTAAAAATTGTAATCATATTATTAATTGCATCTTATCTATATTTTTTGTATTTATCTTCGACTTGTGTTAATTGCATCTTATCTATATTTTTTGTATTTATCTTCTACTTGTGTTATGAATAAATATAAAATGTTACCTAATAAGAAAATAATCTTTTTTTTAAATACACTTAGTACTAAATAAGGTATGAATACATTTTTTTGAAATGAAAAATTCCCAATAAGGGTTTTATTTTATTATATAAAAGATTTAACGATGAAACTTTATCTTTAACAAAAACACCAAAAAATACTGCACAACCAAACCCAACTCGCTAATTTACTTCAGCTATGTTGGATTAGGATATTTTGATTGTTTTTAGCACACCTACTTTTATAATTTATACATGTGTTAGGTAAGTTTAGGTTTTTAGTCACAAAATAAATGTTCACTTTGAAAATACACACAGTTCACGTGTAACTCTCCTTTCCGTAGCTGGCTCTCAGTTTATGACATAAAAAAGCATTCCATATTACATGATTATAATCACTCATGGTTTTTGAAAAATAGGTGACAAACAGTTTGAATGTGAAAATATACATGATTCTCAACTTTTTTTTTTTTTTGGCTGTTAACTTTTGTTCAAGAAAAAATCAGGCCTTCTTTTACAAATCCTGAGAGTTCATTAAATCTATTTTTTCATACACAGAGGGTGGAAAAACGGATTTAACCTATTTTATGTGGAACTTTATCTAACTAATTGTAGATGAAAAGCTATAAATACATTTACACCTGCATCACAGACACGTCCGCATATATTTCTTTATAACCCTTACTTGATATGAAGATTCTCTAGTGTTAAATCCATCATGGATTGGCTAGACAACGATTGTGATGATCCAATTTATCCTTGACGGAAACCCTTCGTTGACATACTAGTAGATCAAAGTCACAATGGAACCACCTTCATCACCACTTCTAACACCATGGGCACATGTTGCAGTAGCTGATCAAAATCACGCCCAAAACACCTTCTTCACCATGGACACGGGTGAGGTCATGGAGGCAGATCAAACTTGCTTTAGAAGCCACCTTCTCCTCCACAGACACATATTTGATCTTGGAGAATGATCAACTTACCCCGGCAGCACCTTCTCCACAACTAACACGAAGTCACGGAGCCGATCAAAGCACCTTCTCACACTACCAAAACAGGTTTCGACAAATCATACATGTGTTTCCCATGATCCAAAATCTAAAAAAACATCTAGGAGCCGGAAACAATATCATCTATCACGCTGACATCCACCCTTGATGAACTAGTTTACCTCCCCAACCTCCTTCTCCCTTTGCTTTTCAGCATAAAAAATCCGACACCAACCTCTACTCCCAGATTGATGTTATAAAGTTCACCGCTCATGAGGGTTGTGTTTACATGCAATGTGATGATGAAAAAATCAAACTATACAAATGCGAACTAATGAATATCAAGAACACTAGTCTCCCTAAGAATTTACATCAAACCATGAGTGGATGTGTTGTTTTACCTTGGTATGTTTTCCTGTGAAACCCATTTCAATATTCAATCCCACATAGGTTAAAGAATGAAAATGTGGCTAGCTAATATAACACAGTGCATACACATCATTTGTGTTATTATGCTTGAAAACACAGTGTTGCCATCTACCAAAATTAGGTGACCACATTGTGTTGAAGATTTGTATGATTCTAACTTTTTTATTGTTTATTTTGCCAGCCTCTCTTTTTTTTTTTTTTTTTTTTGGGGGGGGGGGGGGGGGGGGGGGGGGGGCAAAAAGTCCAATTTTTTTTTTTTCTTAAACCAAGTATTGATTGATTCTTGCACACCCCTACTTTTGATCTATGAAATACTTGCATTTTTTTTCAACATTTGGGATTGGCTCTCAGTGTATGACAAATAAAAAAGCTTTCAATATTTACATAATTACCAGTCAATCGACGTTTTGGGACTTAACGTCTTAATCATGTTGACCCTCACAAAATGTATAGTTGTGAAACTATTGGTCATTAGTAAAAGCTTTAGCGAAGCAACATTTGGATGTCATTAACCATATGAGCAGAAAAAACACAAGAACCGCAATAAAGATCTAAAAAATAAATATCAAATTCAAAGCTTTCATTTTGCTTTAAAAAAAATAAAAAAATAAAAAATAAAAAAAATAAAAAAAAAAAAAAACTAAAAAAACTTTGACTAAATCCCCAATCCAAGTACAAAGATTCAAGAGTAAACTACAAAGATGGTCCCTGTGGTTTGCATTGACTTACACTCTTGGTCCTTTGACTTTTTTTTTTGCACAGACAGTCACTAACTCTGAAACCCTTAACACTCATGATCCCTTGACTAAATGACGTTAGATTTGACCGTTAAACACCCCTCGTGTGCAAAGCACATGAGGGTAATATAGTCTTTTCCTTTTTTTTCTCCTTTGTCATACATAAATACACACAATTTTTTTTTTCTTTTCTTTATTCCATTTCACATTGACCCCCTCTCTCTCTCTCCTCTGCCACACATCAACATGGATCCGGCCATCCCTAACCTCACTTACCAGCCCCACTCATTCCCTTTTGTTTGGTTCTAGGTGTGTGTTTAGTTTTTGTTTCAGTCGACCGAAAAAGAAAAGAAAAGGGTTTCCCCCTTGTTGCTGCTGCTGCTATTGAATTAAAAAAGTTCAATTACCGATAAGTTTATAAGAGTATATTGCTAAGTTTATAAATGTTGTACTTATAAAATTCTTAGATGTCGATGCTATAAATTTGTAAATATTTATAGAATGAGATGCTCTTAACTCCTCATCTATAAATTATTTAGTACCAATAGCTTACGTTGGTGGTTGGTGGTTGGAATTTGATAGGGTTTTTGATTGAGGTGGTCGGAATTTGATGGAGGTGGCTGGAAAAATTGATGGCTGAAAATAGTGATGGTGGGAGTAGGGTGTTTGTGGTTGAATATGAAAAAGGTAAAATTATGGTTTGATTGACAGTGGTGGGGGAGTTTATTAAAGATGAAGAAGGGCAGTGGTGGTGGGCTAAAAAATATAAAATGACGAATTTACCCTCATGTGCAAGTCACATGAGGGGTTTTTAACGGTCAAACGTAACCTTTCTTGGTCAAGGGACCATGAGTGTTAAGGGTTTCAGAGTTAGTGACTGTCTGTGCAAAAAAAAAAGTCAAAAGACCAAGAGTGTAAGTCAACACAAACCACAAGGACCATCTTTGTAGTTTACTCAAGTTTCAAACATCACATGTTGCAATAAGTTCATCAATTTCTTCCTTTGCTTCTTCCTGCAGCATTTCCAAACAGACAACGACAATCAATCAATAAAGTAGCTAAGCTGCAAAATATAAAATGACAATATTTTTTAAACCATACAGATATATACTAGTATCAAACAAGTATTTGTGCTACTTTAAAGTAAATTTTGTACATGATTAGAGGTGCTTGTTTAACGAAACCATATGTTTTGGACAAAATGTGCTTATTGGAAAAATGAATACTAGTATAAGACAGACCACAATACACTAAGATAGTGTTAAAGTGTTATAGCTAATTATAATTAGACATACAAAGGTACATAAGTACAAGTTATTCAACTAGTTGTGTATAAAAACGTATCCGTCCTGATACAATAAGATTGTCATAAGCTTTACCCAAACACCCAAAGCAATCACAAACAGACAGCGAGTAGAGTTATAACAGTTGCCCAAATTGAACAGAACAACAAATTAATATGCACAGATAAATTACAAACCATGTTACCTTCTTCTCTTCGCCTGTGGGAGCACCAACACCACCAATGATCATGAACAAATCATCCAAAGTCCAAACTCTTCTTCTCGCGTAACTTGGCAAACAAACAAGTCATAACATCTCAACTATCTTTCCAAAAACACATTGTCCACACTTGCAGCTTTTGACCCCAAAATCTTGCATTTTCTGTTCTTCTAGAGTATGAACCGAAATCTGAACATGTATCATTTATTATTCGATTAGCTTTAAAGGATAATCGGTCTTTGATGACAATATAAATGGTACATATTAGATTATCAAATCCGCACGAGTCAACACTAAATTTCAGTACCTTGGTATATTTTTTTATGTAAACCATTTCAACATTCAATCCCACATTGCTTAAAGAGAGAAAGTGTTGCTAGTTATTATAGCATAGTATACACGTTTCATTTGTGTTTAGACTAATTTTACGCTTTCATATCCAACTTTAGTGTGACCTAATAAATAGGTGACACTCAGATTGGATTCGAAAATGTAAATGATTCTTAACTTTTTATTAGTTGTTTATTTTGACTATAAACTTTTTGTTTAACAGAAACGTCAAGCCTTCTTTTACAAATCCTGAGAGTTCATTAAATATCTATTTTTTCAAACATAAAGGGTGGAAAAACAAACGATCTAACCTACTTTAGAGGAGAGGGAGTGGGTGAGTGAATGCTGCGGGGAGGGTGGAACCCCGCACAGGAACACCGCCGCCTCGCGGGGAACCCCGCACGGGGAGGCAAAATGCGGGGGAATTTCACGCATGCGAGGAGAAAAGAGATAGACGTTGGAGTGGGTGAAAAGAGCCGTTTGGGTGAATAGAAGTGAGTGAAGGGTGAGTGAAGGTGCCGCCTCCAAAAATGAAGTGAGTGAAGGGTGAGTGAAGGAAAAAGTGGGAGACGATGTGGCGCAAGGGGATTGGTTGTGAGTGAGTGAAGGGGAGAGGAGTGAGTGATGCACTCCCCCCACCCTTATGTGGAACTTTAGCTAACTAAATGTAGATGAAAAACTATAAATACATTTACACCTCTGTCACAGACACGTCCGCGTATATTTTGCATAACCCTTACTTGATCTGATGATTCTCTAGTGCTGAACCGATCATGGATTGGCCGGCTAGATAACAATTGCGATGATCCAATTCCGATTAACTTGACGGAAACCCTTCATTGACATAGTAGTAGATCAACATCACGGTGGAACCACCTTCATCACCACTTCTAACACCATGGGCATATTGGATCAACTGATCAAACTCACGCCCAAAATGATATTCAGATACAAGCCCAAAAGTACCATAGGCCACCGAAAAGAACAAAATCCACTCCCTCAACAACAACGTGCGCCTCTTTTTGACCCATGTGATGTGGAAGACACAAAAGAAAAAAAAATAGAACAAGGAACAAGAAACACTTAAACGAACAAAACTCCAATTCTACCAAAGTGGTTGAAACAAAAATTAGCAGAAAGCTTCCTCAATGGTCCATGACCCAACTGATGTAAGCAAACGATCACAGCAGATGACTCAACATGGAAATCTAAGAAACCGAGCACTTGCAGCTGTTTCAATCGTACCCCATCTTGCAGCTCGCAGGCTCATCTTCCACTGATCCAAAATTACCTTCCCTTTTCCCAACCTCTTGCTAATTGAATCAAAACGTGCAGCTTTTGACCTAAAAAATTTTGCATTCCCATTCTTCCAAATTATGTATCAATATTCAATCCCACATAGGTTAAAGAAAGAAACCATTGCTAGCTAATATTCCACCGTGTAAGCATGTCATTTGTGTTTAGATTAGTATAATGCTTTGAAACCACACCCTGATAGTCACCTTTGAGGTGACTACCACATGGGATTTCGAAGGTTTATATGACTCTGAATTTTTTTATTGTTTATTTGACAATGAAACTTTTATCTTTAGCCAAAATACCAAAAAATACTGCTCAACCAAACTAAACTAGCTAATTTACTGGTTTAGGATATTTTGATTGTCTTTCGCACACTCGTTACTTTTATAATTTATACAAGTGTTTACTCGGTGATTTTAGGTTTGTTAGTCACAAAATAAATGTTCACTTTGAAAATACACATAGTTCACGTGTAATTGCCCTTTCCGTAACTGAAATAAAATATTAGCTTTAATTATCAATCACTCGGGGTTTTTTTTCCTTAACTTTTTGAACAAGGTTGAAACAATATTTAATGAAAAGTAATTAACGAAAAATACGTGAAATAAATCAAAGACAAGAGACTTTGTGCTATTTTTGGCCTTATAAGTTTTGTTGATTTTGTTGGGGCTAACCTTCACTCTCTTCTAGGGATGAGCACGGTACCGGTACCGTACCGATTTCGTATCGAATTATTGGTACCGAATTTTTCCCGAGCATAAATTAACGGTACCGGTATCGTACCGAACAGGATTTAGATATCGGTACCGATAAATCGGGTTTTTCCTTTTTTTTCGAGAATTTCCCAATTTGGTTCCGGTCCCGTACCGAATTAGTGGTCCCGATTTTTTTTCATCTTATTTCGTAGTCCCGGTAACGTACCGTATATCGGGATCGGTACCGTTTCGGTACGGTACCGGTGCGGTTCCGGTTCGGTTCCAGGATTCGGGTCAAAATGCTCATCCCTACTCTCTTCCGTATACATATTCCATAGTTGTCAAGATTGCAAGTTAGATCGTACAATCCTACTGTCCTACAAAAGACTCGTAGGGTCGGTTTGTAGAACCGTGTGAAAGATCATAAAATCAACTAGCGATCCGATTTTATCAAAGCCCAAATACATTTCTAGTTTTTTGGCCTTTGGTTGATAATTATCAAAGCCCAAACAATGAAAGTAACAAGGAAAATAAGGCTTATATTTTGGTTCTTTAGTGATATGTAATTGTTGGTCCATATTTTACATTATGGTTTTGGAGTCCATATTTAACATTTTTTTTTTCTATCAATTACAAATACTTGGAAAAAAAAAAAAAAAAAAAAAAAAAAAAAAAAAAAAAACAGGCCAGTATGATTCAACGCTCACATTTGTTACAGTATTAGAGTTGTTTGTTTCATTAAGATGTTTTATGTCTGAATCTGATTACCACATCTTACTAGTAAGAGGTGACTATAAGGTCTGAATCTGAATGAAATAATGTTGTTTGTTTTTGTATAATTGTCTGAATGAATTTTATTGTCTATTTTCTTTTAAGTGTATATATATATATATATATATATATATATATATATATATATATATATATATAACTACGCGATAAATAATTAGCTTGTGTAAAAATAAAACAAGACATTTGTATCATAAATTTATAACAATAAAAATATTGATGATCTTTTCATGGTCCACATTTGCTACAAAATCTTACGTGATTTTAAAAAGATTATGTTTTTGTGGTATATGCAACTCCTAAATTATTTTTGCTACTTTTGTTTCTTACGGTGTAACTTTAGTTAGCCAAACATTTCTTTTGTGCAACACCCTCTTAAAAATTCTAAATATACACTATTAAAGATTATGTTTCTCTAACTGAATATATAACACTTACCACATAACAAAATGCTACATATACAGCTACAAAAAGTTCCTTTTTTACAATGTAAAAGTAAATACTACGTAAAAGTTATGTCTTATTTAATAAAAAGTTTGATTACATTTTTTTGATAATAAAAAATTATTTTGCTAACTTCCTCTACCTACCACGTAGTAGCGTTTATTATTTTATCTTCTCTTAATAATGCATCATCTTCTTTCTCTCAAATCTCAAAAACCTTTATCTTCTCATTCAACATTTTCAGTGACCTCTTCCATTTCTTTTCTATCATAATGCTCATGGACCCAATATTTGATGCTTCTTCAATCTTGATGCTCGAGGCTGTCACCAAGGTTGTAAGAGTTGAAAGGTTTTGTAAGGATAAGAGGCATTCAGACATGAGCACCACCTCTAACTGAGTAAGAGCTTTAAGATCTGGCTATGCCTGACTCGCAAGAAAAAAACAAATACACCAAAACTCTGACCGCGTCTGACTCAGCCAGACGTCAGAGGCAGCAAGACGTTTTTTCAGGAAAACAAACACAGCCTAAAGTGTAGCAATCTTCTCATCCTTCATAATAATAACCATCCAAATGACATCCCTTAAGTATTCTCATTCCTATACTACCGCTTCAATGTCGTTAATATTGGCCTGGTTTAGAGGAAGCATAATAATTTATGGAACCACGGTATCCAAATACAAGACCCAAAAGTTAAGGTACCTTGGTATGTTTTCCTGTGAAACCCATTTCAATATTCAATCCCACATAGGTTAAAGAAGGAAAATGTGGCTAGCTAATATAACACAGTGCATACACATCATTTGTGTTCAACTTAGTATTATGCTTGAAAACACAGTGTTGCCATCTAACAAAATTAGGTGACCACATTGTATTTGAAGATTTGTATGATTCTGAACTTTTTTATTATTTATTTTGCCAGCCTTTTTTTTTTTTTTTTTTTTTGGGACAAAAAGTCCAATTTTTTTTTCTTAACCATATGAGGAGAAAAAACACAAGAACCGCAATAAAGGTCTAAAAAATATCAAATTCAAAGCTTTCATTTTGCTTAAACAAAAACACTCTGACTAAATCCCGAATCCAAGTACAAAGTTTCAAACATCACATGTTGCAATAAGTTCATCGATTTCTTCCTTTGCTTCTTCCTGCAGCATTTCCAAACAGACAACGACAATCAATCAATAAAGTAGCTAAGCTGCAAAATATAAAATGACAATATTTTTTAAACCATACAGATATATACCATCAAACATGTATTTGTGCTACTTTAAAGTAAATTTTGTACATGATTAGAGGTGCTTGTTTGAACAAAACCATATGTTTTGGACAAAATGTGCTTATTGGCAAAATGAATACTAGTATAACAGACCACAATACACTAAGATAGTGTTAAAGAGTTATAGCTAATTATAATTAGACATACAAAGGCACATAAGTACAAGTTATTCAACTAGTTGTTTATAAAAACGTATCCGTCCAGATTCAATAAGATTGTCATAAGCTTTACCCAAACACCCAAAGCAATCACAAACAGACAACAAGTAGAGTTATAACACTTGCCCAAATTGAACAGAACAACAAATTAATATGCACACATAAATTACAAACCACGTTACCTTCTTCTCTTTGCCTGTGGGAGCACCAACAGCACTAATGATCATGAACAAATCATCCAAAGTCCAAACTCTTCTTCTCGCGTAACTTGGCAAACAAACAAGGCCAGTAAGACTCAGTTCTTACATGTGATGCACTTACTAGTGTAGCAAACTAGCAATCTTCTCAGTCTACAACCGCCATCAAGTATTCTTAACCTCATACTCATCCAGTCATAACATCTCAACTATCTTTCCATAAACATATTGTCCACACTTGCAGCTTTTGACCCAAAAATCTTGCATTTTCTGTTCTTCTAGAGTACGAACCGAAATCCGAACATGTATCATTTATATTATTCGATTAGCTTTAAACGATAATCGGTCTTTGATGACCATATAAATGGTACATATTAGACTATCAAATCTGCACGAGTCAACACTAAATTTCAATACCTTGGTATATTTTTTTATGTAAACCATTTCAACATTCAATCCCACATTGCTTAAAGAAAGAAAGTGTGGCTAATTAATATAGCATAGTGTACACAGTTCATTTGTGTTCAGATTAGTATTATGCTTTCGAGTATCTGGATATCACCTAATGAATGAATAGGTGACACTCAGATTGGGTTCGAAAATGTATATGATTCTTAACTTTTTATTAGTTGTTTATTTTGACTATAAACTTTTTGTTTAACAGAAACGTCAAGCCTTCTTTTACAAATCCTGAGAGTTCATTAAATCTATTTTTTCATACATAAAGGGTGGAAAAACAAACTATCTAACCTACTTTATGTGGAACTTTAGCTAACTAAATGTAGATGAAAAACTATAAATACATTTACACCTCCGTCACAGACATGTCCGCGTATATTTTGTATAACCCTTGATCTGATGATTCTCTAGTGCTGAATCAATCATGGATTGGCCGGCTAGACAACAATTGCGATGATCCAATTTCAATTAACTTGACGGAAACCCTTCATTGACATAGTAGTAGATCAAAATCACGGTGGAACCACCTTCATCACCACTTCTAACACCATGGGCATATGTTGGATCAACTGATCAAACTCACGCCCAAAATGATATTCAGATACAATGCCAAAAGTACAATAGGCCACCGAAAAGAACAAAATCCACTCCCTCAACAATAACGTGCGCCTCTTTTTGACCCATGTGATGTGGAAGTCACAAAAGAAAAAAAAATAGAACAAGGAACAAGAAACATTTAAACGAACAAAACTCCAATTCTACCAAAGAAGTTGAAACAAAAATTAGCAGAAAGCTTCCTCAACTGTCCATGACCCAACTGATGTAAGCAAATGATCACAACAGATGACTCAACTTGGAAAATGAAGAAACCGAGCACTTGCAGCTGTTTCAATCGTACCCCATCTTGCAGCTCGCAGGCCCATCTTCCACTGATCCAGAATTACCTTCCATTTTCCCAACCTCTTGCTAATTGAATCAAAACGTGCAGTTCTTGACCTAAAAAATTTTGCATTCCCATTCTTCCGAATTATGTATCAATATTCAATCCCACGTAGGTTAAAGAAAGAAACCATTGCTAGCTAATATTCCACCATGTAAGCATATCATTTGTGTTTAGATTAGTATAATGCTTTGAAACCTCACCTAGATAGTCACCTTTGAGGTGACTACCACATGGGATTTCGAAGGTTTATATGATTCTGAATTTTTTATTGTTTATTTTATAATTTGACGATGAAACTTTTATCTTTAGCCAAAACACCAAAAAATACAGCTCAACCAAACCCGCTAGTTTACTTCACCTATGTTGATTTAGGATATTTTATTATTTTTCGCACATTCACACTTTCATAATTTATACAAGTGTTTACTCGGTAAGTTTAGGTTTTTTAGTCGCAAAATAAATGTTCATTTCGAAAATATGCATAATTCACGTGTAATTTCCCTTTCCCTAACTGGCTCTCAGCGTATGACAAATAAAAAAGCTTTCCATATTACATAATTATCAATCACTCGAGGTTTTTTTATCCATTTAACTTTTTGAATACGGCGATATTGAAACAATAATGGAAAGTAATTACTGAAGGATACCCGAAATAAATCAAATACAAGATAATCACCGCTCACAGCTTCTTAAAGAATCATTAGAAAAATGAGTTTTTCCTAAAAAATAGCAAAGCTCTCCGCTCTTTTGCCAACGAACACTAAAAACCAAATAGCTTATTGCTCACCGCTCATCACCCCAAAAAGCTCCAAAAAGCTTTACGCCAAACATATATTTTACGAGAACTTTCTTTGTATTAGATTCTCCCAGTTCACGAGACATTGTGCTATTTTTGGGCTTACAAGTTTATGTTGATTTTGTTGGGGCTAACCTTCACTCTCTTCCATATGCATATTCCTAGGCTGTCAAGATTGCAAGTTAGCTCGCACGATCTTGCTGTCCTACTAACAAGACTTGTAGGATCGGTCTATAGGATCGGTCTGTAGGATCGTATGCAAGATCGTACTAAAGTAAAATCGACTAGCGATCCGATCTTACCAAAGCCCAAATACATTTCTAATTTTTCAGCCTTTGGCCCATAATTCTCAATGAAGCCCAAACAATGAAAGTAACAAGGTAAATAAGACTTATATTTTGGTTTTTTAGTGCTATGTTAGTCCATATTTTACATTTTGGTTTTAGAGTCTGTTTATAAAAATTCAGAATAACTCTTTTTCTATAATGGATTCTTTAATCACATCTATATAATACGGTGCCATAAAATTAATTTAACAATTTTCTTCTAGCAATTATTAATACTTGCTCGATGAATAATAATAATAAAATTAAATTAAAAAAAAAAAAAAAAGCCACTATGATTCAACGCTCATGTTTGTTGCACTTACTGGTGTAGCAATTTTCTCAGCCTACAAAATAATAACCATCCAAATCTCATCGGTCAAGCATTCTCATTCCTATCACTATCGCTTCAATGCCGTTAATACTGGCCTTGTTTAAAGAAAGCATATAATATTATGGAACCACAATATCCAAATACAAGACCCAATAAGTTAAGGTACCTTATTGAACTTTTGAAAAGCTCATAAGCTAATATTTTAAAGGTTATCAACATTATCTTATGGTTTATTAGGCCAATAAGCTCAAACTAACAAGCTCATAAGCCTTAAAATGAGCATATTACCTTTTCCAAGAGTTCAATAAAGGCCATAAAGACAGACTAATAAGTAATAAGAAAAAACAAACAGCACAAAAAACATTGCAATAATTAATAAAGGGCTAATTGTTTGAAAATGTATCATACGTGTCACTTTTTATTATTATATCATTGAAAATTTTCTTTTCTCATTATGTGTAATGAACTTTCAAATTTCGATCATTGTGTGTATTTTGAAACCATTTTACTCTTAAGTTTTCCAAAATTTGAAGGGTAAAATGGTCATTTTACATGGCCAAATAGTCACAAAATACACACAATAATCGAAATTTGAAAGTTTAGTACACACAAAGACAAAAGGTGTCAAGTTAGATGATTTTTTAAGTAATTAGCCCATTAATAAACTAGCTAACACAATATGTCAATAACAAAATCTAATTTAGATGCTATTAATCAAAAACTAATTTAGAAAGCTTCATCAACGATCCATGACCCGGCCAACTGATATAAACAATCAATTACAACAGATGACCCAAGTTTTAAACATAAAAAAACCGAGCACTCTCAACTGATTAAATCGTACCCCATCTTGCAGCTCGTAGGCCCATCTATCACTGATCCAAAATTACCTTCACTTTTCCCAACCTCTTGCTAATCGAATAAAAACTTGTTACCTGACTTTTCTTAAGCACATTGTCCGCACTTGCAGCTTTTGACCCAAAAACTCTTGCATTCCTATTCTTATCAAAATCGAATCCCACATAGGTTATAGGTTAAAGAAAGAAGCCATTGATAGCTAACATACCACAGTGTAAACAAGTCACTTTGTGTAGATTAGTATAATGCTTTAAAAACCCATCATACTAGTCAATTTTAAGGTGACTACTGACTACAACATGGGATTTTGAAGGTTTATATGATTCTGAATTTAACGATGAAAGTTTATCTTTCACAAAAACACCAAAAAATACTGCACAAGCAAACCCAACTCGCTAATTTACTTCAGCTATGTTGGTTTAGGATATTTTGATTGTTTTTGGCACACCTACTTTTATAATTTATACATATATTCGGTAACTTTAGGTTTTTTAGTCACAAAATAAATGTTCACTTTGAAAATACACATAGTTCACGTGTAACTCTCCTTTCCGTAGCTGGCTCTCAGTTTATGACATACTCTATAAAAAGCTTTCCATATTACGTAATTATAGACACTCAAGGTTTTTTATCCGTTTAACTTTTTGAACACGGCGATATTGAAACAATACTTAATGAAAGTAATTAATGATACCCAAAACAAATCAAAGATAAGATAATTATTTCAGGAGAACTTTCTTTATATTAGATATCTCTCGGTTCATGATTTTGTTGGGGTTAACCTTCACTCTCTTCCATATACATATTCCAAGGCGGTCAAGATCGCGAGTAAGATTTACTGTCCTACTAGCTAAGAAAAGACTTGTAGAATCTGTCTGTAGGATCGTATGCAAGATCGTAAGATCATAAAATTGACTAGCGATCCGATCTTACCAAAGCCCAAATACATTTCTAATTTTTCAGCCTTTGGCCCATAATTCTTACTTAAACCCATTGAAAGTGACAAGGTAAACAAGACTTATATTTTGGTTCTTTAGTGCTATGTTAGTCCATATTTTACACTTTGGTTTTTTAGAGTCCATATGCATCTACTAAGCTACGAATATTAACTCCCATTAAATTTCAACTTTAGTTGTTTTTAAAAATCTACTATTTTTATAAAACAGGGTTTTGAAAATTTGATCTCTCCCCAAAATTCTTTTAAACCTGCCACCTGTATATTCATTTTCATCGGATGGTCCTTATTGCATTCACCCTTTAAATAATTAACCTGGTAAACAATTGGGCGGGATTCCTTCCCTAGCATCCATTCTGTAATCCCCCAAAGTAGAGCCGCTCCAAAAAACACAAACAAGATCCACTATCACAAAACCCTAACTAAAAATCACGAAATCAAGATCCATAAAAAACACAACATCAAAATCCTTAATTTGATCAACAACCGTTCTATAACCAATAATTAATAACTAACCAGAATCAATTGATCAACAACCCTCATCAAAAAGATGCACTGAATCTGAAAAATAATAAAAAAAATTGATGCACGAAGACTATGAAATTGGTAAGATTTATTTTTTGAATTTTCTCCGTTCTCAATATTATAAAATTAGGGTTCTTTTTTTGGGTTTTCATTAACTGTTATGTTTTCTTAAACTTATGATTTAATTAGTGTATTCAATCACAGTTTGCATTAAATTTTATTTCATATAATGTTTGTAATTTTTGGCGGATTTGTTGCTTTTTAGTATTGATATCTGAAGGATTTTGTTGTTTTTATAGCTTTACTTAAAAGTAGGTTTGGATCAATGGCAGAGGTTTATGAGAGCGGTTGCAACGTTTAAGCTTGGTATTCATTTGTGAAATCACGTGACATGCTATCGACTTATATACTCATAAAAAGGATGCGAGGAAAAGAGGATGACCCAGTAAGAGATGCTTGTGGAAGCTGCTTAACAGGTTTTGTACTTTAATTCCTTAACCTATTGTGCAAGTTGGATTATGAAATATGAAGTTGTGTGTATTATGTATATATAAATTATGATCTTAAGGAACTTAGAACTGGTATTTGCAAGGGATCAAGAAGTTAAAGAAAAGTAAACATTAGTTCGCGTTAGGAACTTAGCATATATAAGTGAACTGATGACTTTGGGTTCTAAATAGTCAAAGTAAGATTTTTATGCTCATATTATGTTTGTACTTGAAAAACATCAGTGGGTATTAACAGCCTGAGCGAAAGGGGAAAGGTTAATGTTGAGGCTCAAAACTGACCTTGAAGTCACATTCTTGCCGGCAATGGGCATCACTTTAAGCTGCTTATTATATTAAACAATAATGAAAATGCAAGGAGTTATATGGGTAGTACTATGTTATCTTGATACACATGCTTTTTAATTCTGAAAATTTATTCGTTGTATTTCAGTTTATGAAGAAACAGTTTAAATCACTCTTTTTTCGATTATTTCAATTTAGAACTTACTTGCTGTAATTTCTTTGTGAATATGTAGCCTCTATCATTGGAGTTAGGGCCTGGAATTTTTGGGAAACTTCTTGGTTAGGCTAAAGGGTCATGTTGGATGAATTTGAGATGTTACAGTTTGGTAGTGGTTCAAACCCTTGCACATTTCATGATATTCACGTGATACTTTGTTCTGCATTTGTATCATTCATGGCAGGGGTAATGAACTCATATTAGAAAGTATTTATCATGCTATCTGCTTTATTCCATAGTAAAACTAAATATTTGTGTTTTGTTAACCTCATGGATTGTTGTATTTGATGTACATTCAGGTTTAGGGCTGTAAACGAACCGGACGAACACGAGCGAAGCTCTGTTCATGTTCGTTCATTTAATTTTAACCGGACAAATAAACGGACACGGACGCTTAAACGGACGAATTTTCTTGTTCATGTTCGTTTATTAAGAAAATAAATTGTTCATGTTCGTTTATGTTCATTCATTAAGACACTAAACGAACGCTAAACGAACATAAACGATTGAGCATAAATGAAAATAGACAAACAAACATAAACTTTATAGAATTCTTCACAATATATTGTTTTATAAGTGTTGCTTTGTTTAAACAAACCAATTTTTAAAATTATAAAATTAAAAGATATGATATATGAACATAAATAGATAAATAACCATAAACGAACTTTAACGAACGCCTAATCGGACGTTCACAAACATAAATGAACGAACGAGACTTTTGTTCATGTTCGTTCATTTAACTAAACGAACGTAAAGTATTGTTCATGTTCGTTCATTTAATAAACGAACGAACATAAACGAACTTTTTACCGAACGGTTCATGAAATGTTCACTGAACGTTCAGTTCGTTTACAGCCCTATTCAGGTTATTCTCCATGCTTCAACGCTTTCCTATTGAATCTAAAGGGAGAAGGAAGAAACTTCATAAGGTTGGTGTTTTCTTATGCCAGTAAATTATTATTATATGTAAATAGTTTCCCCTTTATGTATGAATTTATGGTAAAGCCACCATGATTTGGTCTTTGATATATGTGGATAGTGGTGTTGTTTTGACCCATTTTGTATTTTGGATTTGTATCAGTTACTCGGATGTGAGTTGCGTTAATTCAAGCATTAATAGCACAGTAGGTAAACGAGACAGGTACATATGTTTTTGTTCAATAAATTCTTAAGTTGCTTGAATATAATAGTCTAATGATTATCTGATTACATGCTCACATCAACAAGATGCAAAGTAACATTTGTATAGCTAATTATTATTTTATCTTATTGTTTGAAGATGCTCCATCCATTTATGCCTTTTATTACTGAAGAATTATGGCAGGTAAGTCATGAGTATCCTATGCATCTAATATGAAGTTGCATCTAATTTGATTTGAGGATATCATTCTTGTCAAGAATGGGAAGAATCCTCATAAGTACATCAGGTATATAGAAAAAGATATTGACTGGATGCTTGGCGAATTTTTTGAGGGTAAGACACTGAACTAAGCCATACGGTAGATTTCACTCTCACCGAAAGATAGTGTTGCAGTTAATAGTTGGTGAAAGAGCATGAGTGTTGTCAAAAGGATTTGGTTTATGAGGCATTTCTACTATGTCTTTAAAATGATAGAAAAAGGTTTGTTATGATCTTGCCCTCGATGTTTATTATTTTTGGTATTGCTTATATACATGTCAAATACAAGGGAAGAGATCATGGTCTGGTCAAATGCAATGAGAAAGTTCTTTATTAGTACATTGATTATAGACCGAACATTTTAGTGTGTCTAATCTTTAATATGTGGATCTTTATAGGAATATTGGAGCAAGTTCAACTCACAAGAGTGGTAAATTTGGTGTTGCTTCTTTTGAATTAAGTATAGTTTTTGAAAGGACTCAAATTTATGGACTTTGAATCACATGTTTGCAACCTTATTGTTTCTTTTAGCTTTTGAAAGAATGATAACTTGAAACTTATATTCTTCTAATTATATTTCGTCGTAAAGGTAACACAAAATGTTAGCGCACGTGGGAAACTGAGTTCACAAGAAAAGAAAACCGTAGTTGCCATTGCCGTAGTCAAAACGACGAGATCATATGCGACTTTTATCAAGTGTACATAGGCTTACATTCATCTAAGGAATTTTTATGGCTTATAAAGTATGATATCACTTTTTACAAGCTTCGACTAACTATTGCATAAGTCTGGGGTTGGAGATGGGCCTTGGGACAAGATGTAGGAATTTAATGATAACAACATTTCTAATAGTAAACGGAATGCAAAAATGTTGTGGTTTGGGCTTGACTTATTTGTAAAGACGCGAAAAGTATGATAAACAAAGTTGTTATTCTATTTCACAATTAACTATACGTAGTTTTCTTACGGTTTCGAAAACCATGAGTTTATTGTTTTGTTTATAAGCCCATCTGATAAGATGTCTTTTTAACGTAATAGGAGCTGGACAGTTTCTTATTTCCGTTTGTTTTGCTATGACAATAAAAAAAAGTCAAGGCCAAACGTTGTCTAAGGTGGAGCTCTATTTGGAACGATATGTTTTTTCACACGGACAAATTTATGTAGCCATTTCAAGAGTAAAAAGCAAGAAATGTTTAATAGTATTGTGTTGTGACAAAGATGGCAACTAACGTCGACTATAAAGAAGTTATTCATAAATTATAAGTTAGCTTTTTTTTTAAATTAAAAAAAAAAAAAAAAAAAAGTCTCTTTTACTACACAACAAAGTATGTGCAATTTTCTTACGGTTATTTTCAACATTATATTTGTTTAACGTTATTCTATCAAGCATTTTACAATTTCTTTTATCTTATAAACAAATTCTTAAAGCTAGCCGCCCATCGGGCGGGCCTTGAGGCTAGTTCAGAATAATACTTTTTTTTTTATGGATTCTTTAATCACATCTATATAATATGGTACCATTAAAAAAATAAAAAATAAATTAATTAATTAAAAAAATAAATAAATAAATAACAAATTTTTTCCAGCAATTATTAATACTTGATGAATGAGAAGGAAAAAACAATAACCATCAAAATAATACCGGCTGATTCAATGCTCACGTTTGTTGCACTTACTAGTGTAGCAATCCTCTCATCCTACAAAATAATAACCATCCAAATCGCATCCGTTAAGTATTCTCATTCCTATTACTATCGCTTCAATGTAATACCGGCTGGTTTAGAAGAAACATAATATTGCGGAACCACAATACCCAAATACAAGGCCCAAAAGTTAAGGTACCTTGGTATGTTTCCTTGTGAAAACCATTTCAATATTCAGTCCCACATAGGCTAAATAATGAAAATATTGCTAGTTAATATACCGTAGTGCATGCACTTCATTTGTATTCAGATAAGTATTATGCTTGAAAGCCAACTGCTGTTACCTAACAAAATTAGGTGACCACATTGAGCTTTGAAGATTTGTATGATTCTGAACATTTTCATTTTGCCATTTTTTTTTTTTTTTTGACAAAAAGTCCAAATTTTCTTATTTACTCAAAACGGAGAATTACTACTAAGCACTATCAAACTCGTTACTTTACTTCACTAGTTTAGCTAGGTTGGTTCAAGAGGTTTTGATTAATTCTTGCACACGGCTACTTTTTGATCCGAGTAATACTACTCCATGCATTATTTATAACTTTGTGATTAGCTCTCAGTGTATGACAAACAAAAAAGCTTTCAATATCACATAATTACAAATCAATCGACGTTTTCGGACTTAACGTCTTAATCATGTTGACCCTCACGAAATGTATAATTGTAATTTAAAACTAAATGGTGGACTTGTAGTGTGCATATATATTTATGAAACTATTGGCCACCAGTAAACCTTTAGCCTAGCAACATCTGGATAAGCTTTCATTTAGCTTAAACAAGAAAAATGCGACTAAATCGCGAATCCAAGTACAAAATCTCCAAACATTTAAGAGGACAAGATACAAAAACTATCGATTCAGTCCCCAAAATTAGCAAAAGAAACATTACATGTTGCAATAAGTTGATCACTTTCTTCCTTTGCTTCTTCCTGCAACATTTCCAAACAGTCAACAGTTTCAGACAACAACAATCAATCAATAAAGTAGTTAAGCAGCAAAATATAAAACGACAATTTTTTAAACAATACAAATATTATCAAACAAGCACTTTTCCTACTTTAAAGTAAATTATACAGGCTTTACTTTCTTGCACATGATTAGAGGTGCCTATTTGAACAAAACCATATGTGTTGGAAAAAATGTGCTTATTGGCATATGAATACTAGCTAGTATAACAGAACACTGAACAGAATACACCAAGATAGTGTTTAAGTGTTTAAGTAATTCTAATTAGACATAAAAAGCACTTTAGTATAAGTTATTCAACTTGCTGTTTACAAAAATGTATTCGTCTAGATACAATAAGATTCTCCAGATACCAACTGATATCGATTAGAACTTATAACACTTTCCCACTCATTCACATAAGCGTTACCAGGGACGGAGCCAGGAATTAGGAATAAGGGGGGCCGAAATTTTTTTCTCAAGCTAACAAAGTAATTTAACTAAAGGTTAGGGGGTAATTTGGCTATAGTTGCGTCATATGCTTAAATTTTATAAGGTAAATAGCAAAGCGATTGAGCATATTGGAGGGGGCCGAAAATCCGCACATGTATCATTTATTATTTGAGTTGCTTTAAAGGATATATATTACATATTAGACTATCAAATTTTAAATCTGCAGAAGTCAACACTAAATTCGTTACCTTGGTATTTTTTTTTTTATGTAAACCATTTCGACATTCGATCATATCCCACATTGCTTAAAGAAAGAAAGTGTTGCTAGTTAATATAGCATAGTATACACATTTCATTTGTGTTGAGATTAGTATTATATATGCTTTCATTTCTCTATTGCTGACATCTAAAATATAGATGTCATTCATATTGGATTTGAAAATGTATATGATTCTCAACTTTTTATTGTTTATTTTTTACGGTAAACTTTTGTTTAACAAAAACTTCAAGCTATCTTTTTGCATATACCGAGACTCCATTTATGTACAGGTTGATTTACTTTTTGTTTAGGTTGGATCAAGGAGACTGATCAAACTCAAGCCCAAAACGCCTTCTTCACCATAGACATGGATGAGGTCATAGAGGAGGATCAAACCTACGTTAGAAACACCTTCTCTTCCACGGACACATATTGGATCATGGAGAATGATCAAACTTACCCCAGAAACACCTTCTCCACCAGACCACCACTAAGAAGAAGTGGATCATGAAAGCCGATCAAATCACCTTCTCAATTACCTACACCAGTTTCGACTAATCATACACGTGTTTGCCATGATCTAAAATCATGGGGGGGGGGGGGGGGGGGGGGGGGGAGGGAATCTAGGAGCCGGAAACAATATCATCTATCACGCCGACATCCACCCTTGATGAACTTCTTCATCTCCCCGGCCTCTTTTTCCCTACGCTTTTCAGCATTAAAAATCTGACACCAGCTTCTACTCCCAGATTGGTGTTATAGAGTTCACCGCTGACGAGGGTTTTGTTTATATGCCAATGTGATGATGAAAAACGTGAAATTATACAAATGTGAATTAATGAAAACCAAGAACACTAGTCTCCCTAAGAACTTACATTAAACAACCGCATGTCACTAAACTCACCAGGCTTTCGAATTATTGCAATCTAAGAGTGTTAAAAAGTCTACCTCACAATATCGTAGTAGTTTGATTTGTGGGATTGGTTTTATAAAACACTGCAATAACTGTGGGTTTAAAGCCCATCCCCATACCCCATAGCCAACTCTAATTAACCACAAACAATAAAAACAGTGATATGGTTCCACATCAAGCGATTAAGTTTTTGGCCAAGCTATGATTTCTTGAATACATGTGAATGAAAACACAGCTAAAAAGTAAACACATTCTAATGACCCCCTTATAAACAATTACGAGGGGAGACAAGAGAGCAAAGGAACATGAGAATATTCAAGATGTGCAAATTAAAGACCAAAATCAAAGCTTTCATTTTGCTCCAACAAGAAATTAAACTGTGACTAAATTCCGAATCCAGGTACAAAATCTCAAACATTTGAAAAACGAAATACAAAAGACTATCTATATTCAATCCCACATAGGTTAAAGATAGAAGCCATTGCTAGCTAATATACATGGTTTTTATAATGGTAATACCAAAACATACTTGATGAAAGAGGAAAATAGAACACAAGAATTGCAATTAAGATCTGAAAATAAATATCAAAGTCACAGCTTTCATTTTGCTCCAATGAGAAAACTACGGCTAAATTAAAAACGAAATACAAAAACTATCGAATCTTTTTCCAAAGTTACTGAAAGAACCATTACATATTGAAACAAGAACTATAATTAAACAAACTGAATCCCATATCATGGTCACTTTCTTCCTTTGCTTCTGGCAACATTTCCAAACATACAAACAGGTTAAGAAAACCATAAAGGCAATACAGTTTTACTTTCTTTTACAGGATTAAAGGTGGGTTTGGACTTTGAATTGCTTGTATAAGCGAAAGTGCATGCTGGCAAATGAATATACCAGAAACCAACGCACTGAGATAGCATTTACATGTACTTGGCAACTTTTTATTATAGGTTTAAAAAGAAGCTGATTAGTACAAGTTTAACAAAAAACTGTTTATTAGGAAGGCTTTCGCCCAAGCTCAATTGAGATGCTTATCCGATCAACTTCTATCAAGATGCAATAAGTCTGTCTAGACACCAACAGACAAGTGACTAGTGACCAATAGCTTAATCTGTATAGAAAGGGCCTTTGCAAAAAACAGTTTACAGTGTTTCTGGGTAAAGCCAAACACTCCTTAGCATTGTCCTTTATGCATCAGCTATACCCAAACACCCCAAAAGCAATCCCAAACAGATACAGTAAGTAACAAACAAATAACAGATCATGTTACCTTCTTCTCTTCAGTGGCAGGAGCAGACACGGCAACAGCTGCACCGCCACCACCAGCCCCCATGATCATGGTCAAATTATCCAAACTCTTCCTTTCACATAACTTGGCAAACAAACCAGGCCAGTATGATTAAATGCTCATGTTTGCTGCACTTACTGGTGTAGCAATCTTCTCAGCCTACAACCACCATCAAGTATTCTCAACTATCTTACCATAAACACATTGTCTACACTTGCAGCTTTTGACCCCAAAATCTTGCATTTCCTGGTCTTCTATGCACCGAAATCCACACATGTATCATTTATTATTCGAGTAGCTTTGAAGGATAACCGATCTTTGTTGACCATATATATGGTACATATTAGAATGTCAAATTTCAAATCTGCATGAGTCAACACTAAATTCGTTACCTTGGTATATTTTACTATGTACTCCATTTCAGCATTCGATCCCACATTGCTTAAAGAAAGAAAGTGTTGATGGTTAATATATCATAGTATACACAGTTCATTTGTCTTGAGATTAGTATTATGCTTTCACGTTGAGGTTGTTTGTGACCTGAAAAAATAGGTGACAAACGGTTTGAATGTGAAAATATACATGATTCTCAACTTTTTTTTCTTTTTTTTCTTTTTCTCTTTTTGATGTTATAGAGTTCACCGCTGATGAAAGGTTTGTTTACATACCAATGTGATGATGAAAAACGATAAACTATACAGATGTGAGCTAATAAAATTCAAGAAAACAAGTCTCCCTATGATTCTATGAACTTACATTAAACAACAACACATGCCACTAACCTCACCATGTTTTCAAATTTATAGTGATCTAAGGGTGTTGCAAATTCGGCCTCGCAAAACCACTGCTCGTAATTTCTAAGACACCTAAACAACTCCTAAATCTAAAAAACTTGCAATACCAGCCACCTCTTATTAACCACAAACAATTCACATTCTAATCATCCCCTTAGAAACAATTACAGGAGAAGAAAAGAGATCAAAGGAACATGAGAAGTGCATTCAAGATGTGCGAATAAAAGACCAAAATCAAAGCTTTCATTTTGCTCCAAAACGAAAACTGTGACTAAGTTCCGAATCCAGGTACAAAATCTCAAACATTGGAAAAACGAAATACAAAAGACTATGAAATCTGTCCCCAAAATTAGTGAAACAACCCTTACATTTCAGAAGATCTCTAATCAAACAAACTGAATCCCATATCATCATCACTTTCTTCCTTTGCTTCTTCCTGCAACACACCCAAACATACAACGATTTCAGAAAAAAATAATCAATCAATGAAGTACTTAGACAGCAATATATTAAAAACAACTTTACAAGCGCAAACTAATATGAAAAGACATGCTTGTTTTAACAGCTTATACGGTCAGTAGCTTATTTTTCAGCTTATGGGCTTTTAACGAGTTGTAACTAAGGCCCATTAACAATTTAAAATCCGTACATCGTGAGACGAGTTGGGCTCATCGAAAATATCATTTTTCATGTTCTAAATTCATGTCAAAAAGCCTGGATAAGCTAGCTTATCTCTAGCGTTCGAAAATAGCTTATTGGGCTTAAAAGCCCATTTCGCTTAATTTGTTAGTTTTAGCATACGAGTTTATGCCAGTTTGTATCGTTTAGAGTGTCGAGACGTGAGTATTTTTACAAGTTATATATACGAAAATGATAGCTAGCTAGGTGGTCTAACAAGTTGTATAAAAATATAGCATGCTTGTTAATTAATATTTCAAAATATACGCTTGTTCCTTAGGTTGCATGGGACGTGTTTCATATATACAAATGACTTAGAATTATTTCTAGTTATTAAGAGTTTTTATATCCGATTGTAACTAGGTTCAAAATAAATCCGTATGATGCATGTAACATAAAAATGAAGTTGAAACAAGTGTGTGCCGTGACTCCTATGCCTTCCAAGATAGAGGCTAGCCACTTTTTGTGTTTCTATATGATTATACGTATGTAAAAATAAACATGAAACTATATACGTTCGATATAATATTATACGTGATGCATGGAACTTAAATAACGTATAAAATGGAATCAATAGTGATGGAAACGACCTACAACACCTCAAGGGTGGTAGAGAGTCGAGTGTGAAGAAGGAAAACACAAGAAAATCTCTCGTTCGTTTATAAAACACAAGTATCGATATATATATATATATATATATATATATATATATATATATATATATATATATATATATATATATATATATATATATATATATATATATATATAACCCAACACCACTTGTTTGCTTCCAAATGAACATGCGATTTATTCCTGGTCTTTTAGAGATTGTGTTGAGAGTGTATAAAGTTATTATTGTGTATTGAATGAAAGAAATAAGGTGATGAAGAAGGAGTACATATAGAAAGATTTTAGAACACTTATTGATTCAAATAATTCTTAGAAACACAAGCTACTATGCATTGTCAGTGACCGAGGAAATTTGGAATGAACCTAGATTATTATATGACCATAAAAGAGTGTGTGAGAGCTAAGAAAAAGGAGGGTTGTCTTGATGAGTCAACATATATGTCGACTTCTATTTTATTTTGTATATGATTTGTATAGATCGTATAACACAAGATTTGTGATGATGAAACATGTTGGTTAACACGGAAATAGAATAGAAATAATATTAGCATCACGTAGAAACAAACCGGAGTCAAAACGATTAAGTTTTGAGTTATATATAAATGTTGAATGGGTGAGTTTTTGGCAAACACTTTGCCTTTCGAAAACATAGCAAAACTCGACATATACTTATAAAATGTGGCACACGTATATTCGGCTAGGTGAGAAACGAGATGGTGCAAAAATATATAGGTGTCGTGTATAAGAATTGAGAGAACGAAGAGCGTTTTGGAGGATGGTTTCTAGTCAAATATCACATAAAATCATAAGTAATGATTTGGGCTTTTATCTTGGGCCGGATGAATAGTACTCGCGGATTTGGGCTGAGAAATTAATTAAGGGCCCGTTTAGTATTAATTTAGGATTAGTGAAGTTTAATATTTCGTTAATCGTGTCGAGAACTTGTTTCGTCATTTGGTGAATTTTGTGATATCATAATCGTGATCATTTAATATAATAAGAAAAATTTCAAATTTTTCTGTAAAAATGGTGATTAAAATAATGACAGAGACTAATATATAATTAACCGTTGTTAATTATATGGATTTTTGCAGTTCTCTACAGGACGTATGTCAAAAATAGAAGCATTAAATACATTAAGGTACAGGTGTACCTTACTAGTTTGATGTTTGACACGTCGATATTACCCCACTGGTATTCGTCTTTAGTTTTCCTGTATAAATGAATGTTGTAAATGAGTAAATGCTTACCTCATACAAGAGTGTTAAACATTTACGAAAGCATTTACTCCTCTTAGAACTAAGTCCTTGAACATCTTTGGAGGTTAGCATAGTTTTTACTTAAACATATAACTGTTGGTTATGTTTAAGAAAGTGAGAAGATCACTAAACTTTATCATTCAACTTTGATTGTTATTCCATAAACAATTATAGAAAATTATTTGAGTCATTCAAATAAAATTTAAATTTTGAGAATTTTGTTGTCTTTATTGTTTTAAGTGCTTGTGTATTAATGCTTTAAATCCTTCAAACCTACATCAGATTAACATGGAAAGTGAATTAACTTAATTTGGTTAAATTATATTCACTTTAAAAGACACAACACCTTTAAATGAAAATGTTTACTCTAGAAGCTATGGTAAAGAGGGTCATATAAAAGAGTAATTTGTTAGCATTTAAAGAGGTGTTCATTAGTAATGTAACAATATGTAAATGTATAATAGATTAGTTAAGGGATATAAGCTTGGATATGTCAAGTTAGCATGTTAAGTAAGCTAGTCCAAGTCCAATGCCCATCAAAGCCCAACAAGGCCTTTTGTGTTGATACTTAAACGCCTCCTAGCCAAGCTAGAAGGGTGGGAGTTCATTTAATTTTATGCATTTCACTTACAAAACTCTCCTTTTTCTCTCTAGAATAGTTTCTCTCTCTAGGATTCTACTTTCTCTTTCTAAACCCTCTCTTTGATTATTATGTGTGTCATGATGCTATTGTGGAGACCTACAATTGGTATAAATGTCGTATGATGATCCGTGAGTGTTTTCGTTTTCAAAAAAACAGATTAAAAGTGTGTTTATATTTTTTAGTTTGTACGTTTTCTTCCAAATCGTAACACCTATACCAAAACTTCACACTTTACAAATAAAATCATGAAAGCATATGTTTATAATGGATTTCATGTTTTAGTAAAGGTTTTTGGCAAAAAAGGATTTAGTGAAAAACTTGAAATATTGTGTTTTCGATCGTGTTTAAAGTTTTTAAAATTATGCGTTTTATCGAGATTGCTATCTCGATAAACTATTTTATCGAGTTTGAGATAACTTAAAAGAATCTCGGGAAAAAAATCACTTGGTAGTGTTCTTTTTTTAGGGTTAGGAATCTCGATATGTTAATCGAGTTTAGAGTATCTCACCAAATTTATCGAGTTTGGTTCTAGATAGTTTTTACTGGGTTAGACTAAATTGTGGACTTATAAGATGATACACACACAAGTGTAATTTGGTAACTTCTGTGTTTTAACTCCCATTGGTCCCTGCCATTAAATCTTTTATGCCGTTAGTCCTTTTTCGTTAACTATTATAAAGGATAGACGATGTAACAGTCGTTAGCCAACAAGGGCTAAAGTGTAAAATAAAACGGAATATACTTAACGCCTGTGAAAAAAGGGACCACGAGTGTTATTCTTTTGCAATGAAAGGGACGATTCATGCAACTTTAAAGTTTGAGGGACGGTAAGTGAAACTTTTGACAAACCACAGGGACCATTTATGTAATTTACTCTTAAAATTTAAATCTATGTTCATGAAGAGAAGACAAATTTGGCCAAAAAGTCTGCTTGTAATTACTTTAAATACTACTCTTTTCGTCTTAAAATAGTTGTCATCTATTTATTTCTAAAGTGTTTCTTTATCAACTTTAATCTATAATATTTTTGTTTGTGTTATATAATAGTTAATAAAAATTATTCCAATGAAAAATACATTTAAAATCAATCAATTCATATATGTTATATCAAGTGTTACATAACACAAACGAAAATATTTAAGATTAAAATTGAAAAAAAAAAAGAAACCCTCAAAAAGTCAAAAAGTCAAAATAGAATAATTATTTTGAGACGAATCGTTTTTAACTTTGGCCTCGTCTTTTGTTCAATGAATTTGGTAGTTCCCGAACATGCTAGACTTTGCCTTTACCATCTTTTGATAGCCTTAGCCATGCTAACCGGTTCCTGAACCGTAACCGGAAAAAAAAATCCGGAACTGAATCCGATCAACACCGGTTCCAATTGAATCCGGTCCCGGTTCCTCTAGTATCCGGCGATTCCTATCCGATTCCACATATTTCTCGCTAGAACCAGTTCGAATCTGGATATTTTCACACCGGTTCGCGATCCGGTTCCGAACCAGATCCAACGTCTTTTTTTTTTTCACCTTCTTGACAGTAAGCAGGTAGGCAACGGCTATAATGCTGTTTTTCTCTTTTTTTGCCCATTTTCCAACGGGATTGTCCTTTTTTTGTCCCATTTTAACCTCCTAAACATGCCTATAAATACTATTGATGATTTTGGTTGAATCACAACAATCAAATTCAAGAAAAACACTCAAAAATTGCTCACAAACTTGCAAAAATGTCTAGAAGAAACCAAGCTTCTCAATCTCAACCAACATCATCAAACAAAGCTTCTCAATGTCTAGGATCACAAATGTTGCTCTGATTATACATATTACATCTATTTTTGAGTTGCTCATTTATGAAATTTTGTTACATTCACCTCATACACAAAGTTTTCATTTCACTTTAATTAAGTACGTGTCCAAAGATCACGAGCATTAATGGTTTCAATGACACTTAATTCTAACGCTAAACTACATTCATCGGTGAATTTAATTTAAGCAAAAGAACTTGTCAAACGCTATATGAGATTGATCTTGAAAATGTTCATTTAGCTTTAGTGTCTTGAAATATAAATACTTGTTTGTTCTTTGTTATTATGTCGATTTCTTTGTCTTAATTTGTTTTTAGGGTTCAATTTAACTCCTACTATACTAATTCATGCATATGTTAGAGAAACATTAATAGAGGTTCACTTGGTGACATGGGTTGAGATACGGGTTTTCCATTTGATTTTTCATCACCTTAAACATCAGATAATCTGACTAATTAATGATAGGACAATGCGTTAGCCGTGGAACTTCACTCATCTGCTGATCTACTTATAATAAAAAAGAAGGTAACTTTGTTTTCAAGAGAACTTACCCCTGAAAACTTCAAAAAAAAAAAAAAAAAAAAAAAAAAAAAAAGCAGGATCCTTAATCGTGTGTTGTTGTTGACAACCATTTCACACCAAACATTACATTCGTTTTCAACTCCACACGAGCTACAACATGAATGACAAGACCGGGTATGAATAACTTACTTACCATCGTATTCATACTCGTCTACCTTCCGCTTAACTGATCTTAACCATGTCCCAGAATAAGATCTCTTACTTGGATCACAATCATGTCATCTGACCATACTTGTTCAAGGACTCATCTAATTTCATATTTAGACCAAACCAACTTCGAAATCAATCAATTTATTTTGACTGCATTATATTGTATAGACATACACATAATGCTTGAAAAATTCAATCAAAATCAGTTAATGCATTTGCATATATTCTTTTCAACATGCATGTCTAAACCAAACAGAAATAAAATTCAAAGCGGTCTTAGAATAATATAATCGACGATATTCTTAACTTCAAACTATAAGGTATTACACATGACATGTGTAATTTTACAGTCAAAGATCATCCAATTCGTCCAAGAAATCGAAAGAATCATATTCAGAAGGATGGCAACCCATAGCATCTTCGCTAAATTAGTTTATCAAGATAGCTATAATCATTTTCATGAACTATCATTGATTGATTAAAAAGACTTGGAGTATCATCGTAGGAGTTCTGAACGTGTTGTTGATGTTGGTTATCAGTCCCTTCCCCACCCCCGAACTCACACCCACAAACACCAATCAAAACAGCAAGAAGATTTGATATACTGGTTACTTAGGTGTATATTACTTCAAAAGGAAAAACTGATACACTAACAATGAAGCCTATACTAATCTATTTATAGCTAAACACAGGGTACTACTCAAAACATGAAACTGACAAAACTATTAAACTTACATAAAGACTAATGAAAACAAGGATTAAAGGCATAACAAAAACAGTTATTGGTAGTGGGCAGTAAAACCAAAGAAATGCCCTTTATTTGTTTCTTCAATCTCATTGAAGACTTTCATCAGGTTGGTTCCGAACCAGGTTGACCCGCCCGAGACTTAACCCATCAAGATTATCTTACAGTTGAAGGACCTCGTCGCTTAAAGTCTGTGAAGAAGCCATTTGTTGCATGGTCATAGGATTCGAGCTGGTGTCCATTTGAACCGCTAAGGCTTGAGCAGGAGATATCATGAAGTCATCCAATGGAGCGGGATTATCATAAATATCCTCCTCATGAGGCACGGGTGCCATATCATTGTCACCTGGTTCTACAATGGCAGGAGGAGATCTCTTTGAAGAAGAACTAGAAGCTCCACATGAAAATTGAGAACCATTGATTGATGTTGGCCTTGACAGATTCTGATAATATACCAAAGTTGAATTCCCGACTGACTGTTGATCTTGATCCATTGCAAAAGCTTGAGGAGGGTCTTGAACTGCTGGTTGTGTCAACTTTGAACCATAAAACATTGCCATTGGTTGCAAAGGTTCATCTTGAAGTTGTTGGTTTTGCTCTTGGAATGCCTCTTCTTGACCTCCGAGGTTATTATTAGCAGGTTTTGTCACCTTCTTGTAAATCTTACATAGCACCCACCGAGTCAACTGCATGAATAGACAACAACAATCTTTTACAAATCATATGAACATATATATAACAGATAAAAGGCAGTTTATGAGAGAATTTAGTGATCAACTAAGCTTTTAGAAAATAATAAATTACCTTGTTACTGTCCTCTTTTTGTTCTTGGCTTCCTATTGGGATATTGGGATTATCCGTGGTATATTCATGCATTAGCCAATCCGTCTTGTTACCCTTCTTGTCAAGATAAAATAAACTTGCTTTACATCCAACAACTTGATTCATGTCATCATACTGGGGTGTATCCTTTTGACTTTTCTTCCAAGTACCGCCACTCTTGGTTTTCCTATTCGATCGGTTTCCATTAGGGTGTTTTCGCTCCCAAGGCATCAAAAAGTACCACTTGTTTTCACAAGAGTGATATTCTGGTTTTGCTGTTGTATCAAGAAACAGATTTCCGGTTAATTTAGAAACAAAGTATTACTTGTATTGTAAATTGCTATTCTAACTTAGCTTCTTGATAGTCTTAAAAAAATATTACTACAAAAATGGGATTGATTTGGGTCGACAATGTCGACCCAAAGGCTGAAGTGGGGTCGTACCAAATGATTTGGGTCGACAATCTCGACCCTTTTTGGTTGTACCAATTTCCCCGTCCCAAAAACGTTTGGGTCGACATTTTTAAAACCAATGGCACGACACCCACTAACCAGTCAAACAATGAATATTACGTTTGGAACGACATTGTCGTTCCAAATTTGTATTTGTTTTTTTAGCAAATCATTTATGTAAATACATGAAATATTTTGTAAAATAACCAATGGAACGACAATGTCGTTCCAAAATCTGATTTATTTTAAATGTTTTACAAATTAAAATACTAAAAATATTTTGTTAAATGCCCGATGGAACGACAAAGTCGTTCCAAAAATTGATTTATTTTAAATGTTTTACAAATTAAAATACTAAAAATATTTTGTTAAATACCCGATGGAACGACAATGTCGTTCCAAAGTTTTTAAATATTTAAACATTTTACCAACTGGAACGATTTTTCCTTGTAATTTTGGGACGACATTGTCGTCCCATTTTGTGAGGTATGCAAAAAAAAAAATGCAGCAGCAGCCTGCATTTCCAGGTTTTTTCCGGAATATTTTCCGGAAAAAACCTACCATTACACAAGCTGTAAATCAACAAATATCCGCAATACCAATTCGGCAATATGATACAATACCAAATTACTCATCTATGACTTAAATTCGACAAACACGATACAAATTAAACTAACAAATACGAACTTTATACAAAAACAAACCAAGATTCGGCAATATATAGATTCTAGTACCCGGGTCGAAATAATTAACATTATGATCCGGGTTAGAACTAGTACCCGGGCATGTAGTAGAGTTATGAAATACGGGACGATAACAATTTTCGAAGGAATTAGGGCTCGGAAATGGGGGAAATGGGGGAAATGGGGGATTTTGTGGTAATCCTGAAAAGTCAACAGGAAACGGATTACCTGAGCTGCTGTTGTTGTTGTAGTGGCTGACAAACTGGCCAAACATAGATTCGAAGTTGGATTGTCGAGACTGAATCTGTTGCTGCTGAAGTAGGAGTATTTCATTTTGCCTCCTCAACAATTCATTCTCTTGTTCCTTTTGTCTTAAGACCGCCGAAATAGCCTCACTAGCATTGTTTTGTTGAAGCGGATAATGAGAGTACCTCGATGAAGCTTTGCCGCTACCCGGCATTAGCCTGCCAACGCCCTTATAATTTTGCCGGTTGTTACTGTGAGCTGTCTTATCGAGTACTTGCTTCTCAGTCATTAACGGGGCCGTACCGGCTTTAACTTGTTGCCACAACTCCTTCATCGCCAACTGTGTAAGTCAAAAAAAAATATATATATATATATATATATATATATATGTTAAAAAGAGGTAAGTTAAAATATATATATATATATATATATATATATATATATATATATATATATATATATATACACACGTTAACCAAAAAAAAAAGAAAAAAAAAAAGAAAGAAAAAAAAAAAAAAAAAAAAAAAAGAGGTAAGTTAAAAAAAACAAGTAACTTGATATTAATTACACATGTTAGGAGATAAATTACTTACATAAGCCTGCTCGTTTTCTTCACTTGTAAAGACGCCATCTTTTCTTGTATGGCCTATCCTATACGTCTCCACGAGTTCTTCAGTCTGCCCGTTCTTCGCAACCCGCTATACATACAACATAAAATAAATTAATAACGAGTTATATATAAACATTATATAGACATTTGAAAATCAAAAAATTATAATGAGTCTTACGCGCTCCGTTCGTCCTTGTACGAACGACTTCCTCCCTTGGTGGGTTTTAGCAGTGTTCTTTGCCCGGTTTTCTGCATTTTTTGCAGATCTCGCCATTCGTCTCGGATCAGAAAACCAGTTGACCAACGACTCCCACTCCGCTTGGCTTCTGCTACCCCACACTGTCGACGGCGGCGGATTTTGCTTTGCCGTCTCGGGTGTCGGTTGTGTGTCAAAGTATGCGGTTTTTATCCTGTTTCTATGCTTGCGCCATAGTAACCGCAGCTGAAGCCCAATCCCAGTACGTATCCGTTCCCCAACCGTGTAGACATTGTACCCAACCCTTATATTGTCGTTCCTGTTTAACCAAGGCGTGAGCTCGAAATAAGTCTGCAAATAAATATACACATTTAAATAAACAAACAATTTAAATATAGCACGCATATCTAAACGGTCGATAATGATAAGAATACAAATATAATAAACAATTAATACCTCGAGTGCGGGAAATATGTGAGCCATAAAAGGCTCCGGAATCTCCTCCCAGTGCTCGCAGTCAAAGGGAAGTGGACTAACTAGTTCCCCCAAAAGACTACTGAACTGCGGTGCCCACGTGCCCACAGCTGTAAAGGTACCTAGATCATCAACGTCAAAGCCGATGGGCAAAGGCCGATTACCGTTCGATTTGAACGCACTCCTTATGACCCGATTTGAGGGCACACTCGAAACCGAAGCTACAAATATAAGTTATTGAGTCGTGAGAATACAAGTAAAAAAATTTAGTTTTATCAATAAAAAACTTCAAATAAAAATCACAATTTCTTACCGAAACAGTAGCCCGGCGTAGTAAAATAGGGGCGGTGTGGTGGTGGTGGATCACCACCGGCATCCCCGCCGTGTGCTTGGGGACCTACACACGCCATCTGTAAAATTATAAGTACAAGAACACACAATTTCGTGGACCAATTAATACTAATAAACACATTCATATAAATATACACATTTAAACATAACATAACATGCAATTTCATTCAAATAAAAGTTACACGTTTAAACATATAGTAACAGTTTCATTCAAATTACAAATTAAGAACAATTTTCATCATCTGAATCATCGCTAGATAAAACTTCTTCAACAACAATCGTTGGGTTCACTTCATCATCATCAGACACGTCAACATCATCATCATCAAGGACATGAGCAACGACATCATCTTCATTATTAACAAAATCAGCATCTTCTTCTTCTGGTGGGGCATCCACTTCTGTTGATTCATGATTTACACTCAAATTCACAGACTCCAAACCAGGCAAACCAACAGACAATGCAACATCTGATGAACTGCTGCCATGTATAACATCTTGATCAGAATCTACAACATCCCGATCCCAAATCTTTCGATGATGAACATCTTCGACGACCTTCCAATGAGGTGGTCGTCTAGCAGGGTCTTCAAGGTAGAAGACTTGTGTTGCTTGTGTCGAAAGAATGTATTGTTGATTTCTATAAGCATCCTTATCAGTCAAAATATGACGTATGCCACGTTCAATGTAAGAACGCCTAGAGCGTGCCGTAGGGTTATTAGGGTTATGGGTGTCGAACCATAAAACCCGGAACAACACAACCTTTCGGTCACCCAAATAAGTGAGCTCCAGAATTTCCTCCAGTTGACCATAATACATTTCTCCATCAGGGCCGGGTGTTGAAACTCCACTGCATTGAGTGGTATGAAGTTTATCGCGCTCATGCACCAAAAACTTCACACCGTTAACTATGCAAGTGGGGTATGTAAATGCACGCGATGAAGGTCCACATGCCAAAGAGAATAACTCAGGACTACAGCTTGGGTCTTTTGCCACACTCTTTTCACGGATCTACGAAAGAGATACAAACATATTCAGATGAGCAAAAACTCTGGACTACATGGTAATATATCTAATGTGTTTACCTTGTGATTGAACCAGGGATGAAAACTTGTTTCCACGGTATTGTTAGGAAATTCACTGTAAAAGTTCATGATATTAGAATAAGTTATCGAAAACAAATAACTTAGCAAAAAAAGGGTTCTTCAAAATATAAAAAAGAAGAAACATACTCTTTGTACGCCTGGATGTCTGCGTCGATTTCAGGACTGTTGTTAAGTACAAACCATACAACTGCCTGCATAACATCGGGCTTCATCCGAGTATCTACACATCTACCCACTGGTTCGCATACTGACTGGAACACCTGGAATTTATCTGGTTTTTCAGGTGCACCATCGTCATTTCTGTCAAGACGATTAAATCTCGTCTCCACATCCTTAAGATAACGCGAGCAGAAAGTTAATGCTTCTTCTGCAACATAACCCTCCGCTATGGAACCTTCAGGCCTGGCTTTATTTCGGACATAATTTTTCAGCTTCTTCATGTATCTTTCAAATGGATACATCCACCTGAAGTAAACAGGGCCACCTAGAATAGCCTCGTCGGGTAAATGCATAACCAAATGAATCATTATGTCAAAAAAAGCAGGGGGAAATATTTGCTCTAATTTAATCATAACATCGAGCATTTGTTTTTTAGCTTTCTCCATGTCCTGCTGCGTCAAATTTCGAGCACAAAGCTGCTTAAAGAATAAGCAGAGCTCGATTAATGGGGGTGAAATGTCTTTGGGTAAGTATTGGTGAACTCCATAAGGAAGTAACCGCTGCATCATAATATGACAGTCATGAGATTTTAGGCCCGTTATGTTGTTATCGTCAGCGGTCACTTTTTTCTTGAAGTTGGATCCAAACCCATCGGGTAGTCTAACTCCTTTGATGAATTGACAAAACAGTTTTCTGTTTTCTGGTGTGAAAGAGTACTTTGGATGAGGCTTATCGAACTTCCCGTTTCCTTTATCAACGAGCCACAACTCTTTTCGAACTCCCAGAGTTTTCAAGTCTTGCCTTGCCTTTACCGTGTCTTTGGATTTGTCGTTCATTAACAAGGTATTAAGCACACTCTCAAACACGTTCTTTTCGATGTGCATGACATCGAGATTGTGCTTTAGTTTAAGAACGGGCCAATACTCCAGTTCGTAGAAGATAGAACGCTTACTCCAATTCAATTCAATTTCTCGATTAGGTTTAGGGTTGTCTTTAAGAATACGTGGGTGTTTACCCGAGACACGTTTAAAGACTTTACTAATTTGAATCATGATTTCTTCATTGGTAAAGTTTCTTGGAGGATGCCCAGTTTCAGGTTTACCATGGAATTCGCGATGTTTCCTCCTCATTGGATGGTTTACGCGTAAGAATCTTCTATAACCAACATAAGCGATTTTATGCTTCACAGGAATCGATGGAGTGTCCTGATTACATGTTGGGCATGCATAGTAGCCTTGTCCACTCCACCCAGACAAACTACTTCGAGCTGGAAAGTCATTTATGGTCCATAAAACCGCCGCTTTCATGTTGAAATGAGTACCCGTAGCAGCGTCAAAAGTCGGCTCTCCTGTCCATAATTCTTGGAGTTCTTTGATCAAAGGCTGCAAGAAAACATCAATGTCCTTTGCAGCTGATTTAGGGCCGGGAATTAACATCGTCAACATTAAAGAAGTCTCTTTCATACACATCCATGGGGGTGTGTTGTATGCTGTCAATATAACCGGCCACATGCTGTAATTTTGACTCATGTTGCCAAACGGATTGAAACCATCGGCAGCCAACCCTAATCGGACGTTTCTAGGGTCACATGAAAACTCGGGTTTCATTATGTCAAAATTTTTCCAAGCTTCACCATCACACGGGTGATTCATCTTACCGTTTTCCTTAGACTGTCCAGTAGCATGCCAAGTCATCCACTTTGCGATGTGTTTTGTGTTGAACATACGTTGTAGTCTAGGTTTTAATGGAAAGTAACGCAACACCTTATTGGCAACTCTCTTCCCCTTTTTCTTAAGGTTTTTCCATCTACTCGCGTTGCAGATTGGACAATTATTCAGACTTTTGTTGTGATCTGACCCCCAAAATAAAAAACAATCATTTATACAAGCATGGATCGATTCGTATCCCAACCCGATATCTTTGTATGTCTTCTTGATTTCATAGTATGACGGTGGGAAATTGAATCCATTCTTAGGGGGACATGCCTTTTGCAAAAGAGCTAGAATCATGTTAAACCCTTTATCAGGTATTTTACATAAGACCTTGATGTGCGAAAGCTCTGACGTAAAGTTCAGTACAGTCATATCACAATTTGGACCCAACATTTGGGTGGACCTAGCAAGTAACTCTTTGTACTTGTTAGGAGCCGTTGTTTGAGCTGGTTGAGAACCTGTTGTTTGTGTTGGTTGAGAACCTGTTGTTTGAGATGGTGGAGTTGGGTCATTATTTGCAGAAATATCTTGGAAGAATGCATCCATGTCAATGTGTTCAGGTGAAGGTGGTTGTGGTGTGTTGTTTACTACGGGTGGAGTTGGGTCATTATTTGCAGAAATATCTTGGAATAATGCATCCATGTCAATGTGTTCAGGTGAAGGTAGTTGTGGTGTGTTGTTTACTACGGGTGGAGGAAGCGGTTCACCGTGATATTTCCAAGTGGTATAACTTTCGTCCCACCCGTATTTTGAAATGTGTGACTCAAGAGTTTCGAGAGTATGCGCTTTATTCCAAGCGTTACCACAACGAACACATGGGCAAAGAATCTTTTTTGTGATGGGGTGTAACAATGGCTCACAATGCGCAATGAATGCAAAAAGACCATCTAAAAACTCATCGGAATTACGGTTTGCTATAGTGGTCCAAGTCTTATCAATTGTCATGACTGCGTTGCAAAAAAAAAAACAGTTTCAAATAAACACATTCAAACATAAAAAGGCGTAATTATGAACTGTTTTGATTACCTAGTGCAACTATGGAAGGCAATCCTAACCCACTCTTTGAATGCCTTGTCTCATATATGAATGCGTATAACCGATTTACTATTTGAAAAAAATTCGGCAGCATTTCCCTTCAACTCCCCAAATATGTGCATTAAAGACATATTCGTAGGAGTGAAAGGGAAATAATGTCGAATTTCTCTCAAATAGTAAAACAGTTATACGCATCCATATCCTAAATGAGACAAAACATTCAAAAAGCAGTCCCAAACAGGGGACTTTCCGAAATTAATTTCTAATAAATTAATTTCGGACGGGTTTTCTATAGGATGATTAATTTCAGATGGGGGTTGTCCGAAATCAATCACTAGAATCCTAAAAAAAAGTCACATAAGTTTAACAATACAATATCATTCCAATAACAAATACATTACTAATTAAATTACATACTAATAAACAAAAACAAAATATGGAAATAAAGAAAACATACTAGATGTCACAGTTGGTACACGGCTCAAAGAGAAGAAGAAAGATAGAGAGGTGGTGCTTTTGCGATGGTCCTACACAAACATACATTTCATAAAAAAAAAATTACAATTCACATAAG
This sequence comes from Artemisia argyi, assembly GCA_030686995.1. NCBI lineage: Eukaryota > Viridiplantae > Streptophyta > Magnoliopsida > Asterales > Asteraceae > Artemisia > Artemisia argyi. Next base: position 150,512,122 of record CM060695.1, on the reverse strand, counting down.
TTTAACAATTATACTAACCAAATTACAATATCATAAGAGTAATTAAATTATATACCTAGTTCGCGGCTAAAATAGAGGAAGAGAAGAAAAGAGAAAAAGAGGAAAAGAGGTGTTGTCCCGGCTCTCCCGGCTGTCCTGGCTAACCAAAAACATAAAAAAAAAAAAAAAAAAAAAAAAAAAAAAAAAAAAAAAAAAAAAAAACCTAAATTAATACCAACTTCATTTTAGCACATCAATACTTGTAAACTTTACTACAATGTCTAACAAAACACAAGCTAACTTAATACCGGCTGTCCATAACTTTTGAGGACGACATTGTCGTACCAAAAAAACACTTTAATACAATAAAAAAAAACACAAGCTAGAGGTGGTCCATAACTTTGTCCCGGCTGTCCATAAATTTTGAGAACGACATTGTCGTACCAAAACACTTTAACACAATAAAAAAAATATACCTTTAAATTAACAACAATAAAAAAAAAAAAAAAAAAAAAAAAAAAAAAAAAAAAAAAACATACCTTTGACAGTGGTGGTGGTGCTGCTGCCGTGGTGGTTCACGGTGGTGGTGCTGCTGCTGCCATCTAACGCCACCACAAACACAACACAAAATAGAAACAAAGATTATCAAACCTAGGAATATCAATAACAAAACTAATTAACAAAATGAAATTAACAAAAAATTCATACCTTTACACAAACCAAATTAACAAAAATTAAACAAATTGTGCACAGTGGTGCGTGTGTAATTGGTGTTTTGAGGTGATTGTGGTGTCGAATGTGGTATTAATTTGATTGTGTTGGTGTAGAATCGAAGAAGATGAAGATGGTGTATTGAGGTGGGTTTTTTTTTTTTTTTTCGCTTCTGATAGAACAGATATGGTTGGACTCGTGGGTTAATCAATTATTAAGCCCTTTGGGTCGACATTGTTGTCCCAATGGGTGCACGATTTTTTTTAATCCCTTTGGGTCGACATTGTCGTACCAAAGGGAGTAAGATTTTTTATTTTTTTTTTTGCTTTTTTAATTTTGGAACGACAATGTCGTTCCAAATATTGTGGCGGGATAAATTATTTCACGGCGCGGGTACCTTAAATTTTGGTGAAAAATTTTGGAACGACATTGTCGTTCCTTATGGATTTTTTATTTTTTTCATTTATCTATTGCATACTAAAAATGATTTTAATTATTTAATTAATACTAAATAAATTAAAAATGATTTAAATTATTTAATTAATAATAAATAAATAAATAATGATTTAAATTAATTAAAAAAAATATTTAAATAAATTAAAATTATTTAAATAGATGTTGTAATCTTGTTTTGAATTATTTAATTAATACTAAATAAATACCAAAAACGAGACAATCTTTTTTTTAATAAAAAATATTTAAAATTATTTTATTTAATTTAAAATTAAATCCAATAATCTATGCATAACGTGTTAAACGGATGAGTCGAGTTATTTTGACTATGCATAACATGTCAAGCGGATGAGTCGCGTTGTTATGACATGCATAACATGTTTAGCGGATGAGTCGAGTTGTTATGGATATCCATATATAACAAGTTTAACGGATGAGTCGAGTTGTTATGACATGCATAACATGTTTAGCGGATGAGTCGAGTTGTTATGGATATCCATATATAACAAGTTTAACGGATGAGTCGAGTTGTTATGACATGCATAACATGTTTAGCGGCTGAGTCGAGTTGTTATGGATATGCATATATAACAAGTTTAACGGATGAGTCTAGTTGTTATGAATATGCATAACATGCTAAACGGATGAGTCGAGTTGTTACGGATATGCATAACATGTTTAACGGATGAGTCGAGTTGTTACGGATATGCATAACACTTGGCCCATAGTTAGGAGTTGCATCTTTCAAACTAGAACAAGATAAGCTGAAACTTTGTTGTTGAGCACGAGTTCCATAATTGCTCGGCTCATTCGTTTAACATCTTGTGTACAACCATATCATCTCGGCTCATTCGTTAAACGAAACAGACGAGTTAATAAACTGCTTTACGCATGGTGAGACATTGTGGTTAACACTTGGCCCATTGTTTGGAATTGCATCTTTCAAACTAGAACAAGATAAGCTGGAACTTTGTTGTTGAGCGCGAGTTCCAGTATTGCTCGGCTCATTCGTTTATCATCTCGTGTACAACCATATCATCTCGGCTCATTTGTTAAACGAAACAGGCGAGTTAATAAATTGCTTTACGCATGGTGAGCAATTATGGAACTCGTGCTCAACAACAAAGTTCCAGCTTATCTTGTTCTAGTTTGAAATATGCAATTCTAAACAATGGGCCAAGTGTTAACCACAATGTCTCACCATGCGTAAAGCAGTTTATTAACTCGCCTGTTTCGTTTAACGAATGAGCCGAGATGATATGGTTGTACACAAGATGTTAAACGAATGAGCCGAGCAATTATGGAACTCGTGCTCAACAACAAAGTTTCAGCTTATCTTGTTCTAGTTTGAAAGATGCAACTCCTAACTATGGGCCAAGTGTTATGCATATCCGTAACAACTCGACTTATCCGTTAAACATGTTATGCATATCCGTTTAACGTGTTATGCATATCCGTAACAACTCGACTCATCCGTTTAGCATGTTATGCATATTCATAACAACTAGACTCATCCGTTAAACTTGTTATATATGCATATCCATAACAACTTGACTCATCCGCTAAACATGTTATGCATGTCATAACAACTCGACTCATCCGTTAAACTTGTTATATATGGATATCCATAACAACTCGACTCATCCGCTAAACATGTTATGCATGTCATAACAACTCGACTCATCCGTTAAACTTGTTATATATGGATATCCATAACAACTCGACTCATCCGCTAAACATGTTATGCATGTCATAACAACTCGACTCATCCGCTTGACATGTTATGCATAGTCAAAATAACTCGACTCATCCGTTTAACACGTTATGCATAGATTATTGGATTTAATTTTAAATTAAATAAAATAATTTTAAATATTTTTTATTAAAAAAAAGATTGTCTCGTTTTTGGTATTTATTTAGTATTAATTAAATAATTCAAAACAAGATTACAACATTTATTTAAATAATTTTAATTTATTTAAATATTTTTTTTAATTAATTTAAATCATTATTTATTTATTTAGTATTAATTAAATAATTTAAATCATTTTTAATTTATTTAGTATTAATTAAATAATTAAAATCATTTTAGTATACAAAAGATAAATTAAAAAAAAAAAACAGAAGGAACGACAATGTCGTTCCTTTGGTTTTTTTAAAAATAAAAATGATTTTTAAACCATTGGCACGACATTGTCGTTCCTTTGGTTTTTATATAAAATAAATTTGATTTTTTCACAACAGCTAATTAGGAAAAAAAGAAATAAAAATGATTTTTAAACCATTGGCACGACATTGTCGTTCCTTTGGTTTTTATATAAAATAAATTTGATTTTTTCACAACAGCTAATTGGGAAAAAAAAGATAAATAACAGAAGGAACGACAATGTCGTTCCTTTTGTTTTTACATATAATAAAATTGATTTTTAAACGATTGGCACGACATTGTCGTTCCAAAATGTGTGGGCCCAAAATATTCGCGTTGACTGCTATATTTGGTGAAGAAAGTGGGACCCTTTGTCCAAATGGAACGACAATGTCGTTCCAAATATTTGCCCCGTCCCAAAGGTGCTCATTTGGTGTAGAAACCGTTCAAGAAAAAAAGAAAA